>QRDG01000247.1:138716-433094 GCA_012064385.1 Puccinellia tenuiflora | reverse complement strand
GTCGGGATGCCTTACGAAGGAAGCGCCAAGCAAATGCCTGAATCCTGGGAATGATCTGCTTATTTTTCCATACCTGATTGAGTAGGTTTTTAGTGTCCTGCGATATATGAGCTGGTCGCAGTTCTCCCTGCTGGTAAAGATTCTGCAAGCAAGCAAAATAAGCACTTTTGGAGTGGCAAACCCCATTAGTAGTGAGTTTCCAGCATAGAAAGTCTTGGTCATGAGTATTCATGATAGGAGTATCCTTGATTATTTGAGCAGTGGGTTCTCTAAATAATGTGTCAACAAGCTGTGCATTCCATTTCTTTTGTTCTGGAAGCCAAAGATCTTTGACAAGAGCCGGATAGTTGTAACCTGTAGGTTGTATGATCAGGTTGTCGTTGGTTCAAATCTGTGAATTAATGTGAAATTTGCAAACGTAGTTCATCCTCCTATTTTGTCAAATTTGTTAGATTCCGTGGTTAGATTCGGCTTAGGGTTAGGTTTTGTGTTGAGTACTAGTTCATCTCATGTTAGGTTAGGTTTGGGTTGGATTATGGTTGGGTTTGTGTTAGGTTAGGGTTATGGTTGGGTTTGAGTTAGGTTTCAATTTAGGTTCAATTCAATTATTAGTTTATGGAACTAGTTAGGTTAGGGTTCGGTTACTTTATAGTTACTAATTTTGCGCTATGTTTACCTCGCAAGGCACAAAAAAATGACAAGGACAAAGAAAGCGACAGACGATTCCCCCGTTAATAAACCTAGAGGTTGCAAGCCAAAAGCAATGAAGGCACAACGTGCGAAGGGTACGAAGAAAGCACTGACAAAGAAAGATTTCAGTACGATGGGTTTGAACGAGTGGACCGAGGTAAGATTGACGGTGGACCCTTATTTGTCACCAAGGGAGCGGGTTGCGGACACCCGTTTTTGGAATAAAGAACAAGCAATCATATACGAAGTCGTCATCGAACAGAAGAACACAGAGGTTGTCAAGCAAAAGCACGTGGATTTCAAGTACATCAAAGAATATGAATGTCAGTTCGGAGGTCTCGTTGAGCTATGTGAGGGCATGGGGGTGAAGAAGATTATGGAATTTGAACAAGATTACAACACGGATCTTGTGAAACAATTCTATGCAACCGTGTACTTTGTTAATGATAGAGAGAAGACTATAAAGTGGATGACCGGTGATGACATGCATAGTGCCCCTTTCATCGACTTTGTCGAAGCCATGCACTATGAGGGGCAGTATGCAGCGGGAAATGCCGTGGCATGCTATGGGTCCGGTGCTCCGCCTCACAAGAAGTGTCTTAAATGGCACTATCCGAAGGACTCGAAAGACATCGGTAAAATGGTGGGGCTCAAAGCAAGGTACTACTATTTGATGAAGCTACTGAATGTCACAATTTGTGCAAAGGGCGGGAATTTTGGTGAAATAAGTGGTCATGTCATCCAGCTGTTGTACCAAGCTCGCTGGGCGGAGGGCGAGATAGATGTGATGCAATGGATGTACGAGACGATGAGACAAGTCGTCAAGCACAGACGATCTCTTTGTTATGCACCCTACATCTATGCGTTCATCAAGCATGTGCGAGCCAAGAGGTATAAACATCTACCACCTCTGGAGACTTTGTTTCCGGCAAATGTACATCATCAGTCGTACGAACCAAAGGCGCAGCGCGAGAAGTCAAAAACCTCGTCAAAGCGTGAAGAGGTTGGTGCATCATCAAGTGGTGCAAACCGGAATTCGAGTGGGTTACGCACTTTTTTCACCAACTTGTTCTCCATGTGCAAAGCAACTCATGACCGCACCCATAGTATTCATCAAATTCAGAAGAAGCATCTACGGGAGTTCCGAGAAGACCGTAGGCAACGTGGATTTAACAACGTTCCACAAGATGGGAAAGACCTTGATGAGTCAGACAAGGAAGATTTCTATATGCCATCTCTCACGGACCAAGACTTTCAAGGTTGGGTTGGTATGCCACACCCCTTTGCCGCAGATGAACAAGATGGTGCGAGAGGAGAAGAAGAGACCAACACGGAAGATGAAGGTGAAGAAGAGGCCAGCGATGGTACTGATTAGGACTATGTACTAATTCCATTCGTGTAATGAATTTATGTAATGACATTTAATAGTAACAATGTTTGAATTCTATTTTGGTAAAAACGAATTGCTATAATTGATCTGTAATGCAGGAACTAACTGTGTTATTACTGAGATATGATTGCTATCTTTAAACAAGCAATGGTAGTTGGGAAAAACATGGAACACAAAGACCCAGCAGTATAACGCCCCCATATGGGGCGTTATACGTCCTACACTAACGCCCCGATCCAAGGCGTTAGACAAGCTACGTCCGGGACTTAGTCCGTCTGGGCTCAGTTCGGTCCCGGAATTAGGTCGGACATAGCACGGCCTACATCATAACGCCTCGGTCCGGGGCGTTACAGATAAACACATAACGCCTCCGAACAGGGCGTTATGGTGTTGGGCCAGTTTCGTACCGTTTACCTTAGCTCAAAGGGCGGTACAAGTTCATAAGTTACATGGCATACAAGACCCATATAGGATGAAATGCGATACAAGTTCGAAACCACACATTGTGCCATAAGGGTTACATGCCATACAATCATAGGACGTCAACAAGGCATAAGGCCTAGTTCAATTCATAGATGTTTCTGGCGTCAATAAGGCATACAACTACATGCTTAGAACACTCTACTGTGTCCAACGGGGAAACTTGCCCTTCCGCTGCGCCGGGTCCTCTTCACGGTCACCATCTTCCTCTTCTCGTGCACGGCTAACCGTATCACGCTTCCTCTTCGCTTCTTCCTCCTCCGCCATTGCACTTGCCTCCCGAAGCACCTTCTCCTCAAATTCCCTCCTCTCCCTCCGTACCCTTTCGTTGTACTCCACCCTTGACTTTGAGTATCTTTCACACATCACCCTGTGTTCTTCTTTCCTCTTTGCCAATCTTTCACGCTCCATGCGCTTCTCCCTCGCAAGGTATTCTCGCTGCAGTCTCCAGCGTTCTTCCCTCTTCGCTTCTTCCTCCTCTTCCTTCTTCCTCTTTTTTTCGGCTGCCTCCTTTGCTAGCACCCTCGCCGCAGCTTCCTCCCACCACCCCGGCCTTTTACCCTCGTCCTCCTTACCGTCGTCCCACTTCTTCGTTGCCTTGTTGGGTTGGGACGCGGCCATACCTACAACAGTTTGACCATTTTGTTAGAACAATTAATAACAATAAATAACATTTGCGTATTAAAAAAAACAATATCGTTTCTATTTTACCTTATTAGTGCCAACCATTTCCTCCCCTACTACGACTACCTCTCACTCTTTGCGTTGGCGGGATTCCGAACCAATAACCCAGACCACGACCACCTCCATGACCGTACCCTCCTCCACCACCTCCACCACCAACTCCACTATATCCGCCTAGGCCAAATGACCCACCTCCATTACCATAGCCTCCTACACCACCTCCATCACCACCATCACCATATCCGCCTAGGCCAAATGACCCACCTCCATCACCGTAGGTTCCTCCACCAAGACCACCATCGACATTTGGATTACCACGTCCAGCGCCGCTATCATTAACGGGACCACGACCACCATTTCCTCCTCCACCCGCACCATCTCGTCCTCCCACATTAGCACTATGACCACCTCGTGTACGGGCACGGCGTGCGTTACCATCTCCTCCTCGACCACCAGCCTCAACATTCCCTCCACCAAGACCACCGTGGCCACCATGCCCACGCCCATGTCCACCTATATCATCACCGCCTCCCCGTCCTTCACGCGCACGACGAGCATGACGGGCACGACCACCACGAGCCCCGTCACCATCATCACCACCATCAGCATTTCCTTTTGTTCTTTTTCTTTTGTTAACACGAGAACTTGAACCGCCTGTAGGAGGGTTCTCACTTGTACGAGGCTCTTGGAAATGTTGATTGCCCCATGCCCCAAAATGACCACCACCCCAATCATCCATGTCACCCTTAAACCGTCTCGTTTGACGCCTTCCTTTCTTTTCCACCTTCAATCTAGAATCGGGGTATAAGAGAGGTCCGTTATATTCCGGCCAAACCGATGGGTCTAGATACGGTTCGAACCTTGCCCCCCATGTGTCTCTTACAGCCTCGATCTTATAATATTTCATCCTCACATTATCTGAAGATTCATACCCCACGTGTCTCTTCCGACCCGCCGCCATCAAATGTGCACATGGAAGATGATACAAAGTTGGTCTGCAACATGAACACTCGCCGCTTGTCAGATTAACCTTGAAAGCTCCACCTCCATATTGCACACCGCTCTGGGTGATGCCTCCTGGCTCGACCACTTGATACACCATGTTTGTGTTATCAAATTCTTCTACGGCTAGCGTGTCCGCCTTAAAAGTTTGGTAGGTCATCCATTTGTCAATCTTGGGTGGATATTTGTACGCCTTCTTACGTTTGTTCTTTCCGGCTATTCGCTTTGCCGTCAACTTACTATAGTTCAGAAAATATTCATTCATCTTCTGAAATGTATATTCCACTATTGCTGTAACTGGCAAGGACCGCACACCCTTTATCACATTGTTGAAGCATTCAGCCATGTTGCTTGTCATGTCACCATACCTCCTCCCTTGGTAGTCATATGCCCGCGACCACTTATTCCGATCTAAAAAGTTCCTCATTAGGAACTCTTTGCCCCCATCGTCACAAGCTTCAAATATTTTGTCATACAACTTCTGGAAATGACGAGCGGTGAACGCGAGACAGCAATCTTGGAGCAAATCAGCTAAATCCTTACTTTGGCATGCCCTGTAGAAGTTGGAGCAGAAATGTCTCATGCACCACCTATGGTGCACACGGGGGTAACCGGGAATTTCTATCTCCACCGCGTTTAGTATCCCTTGATGTCGGTCCGAGATTATGCAAACCTCTCTTTCAGGTCCAACTAACCTTGTCCTCACAAGATGAAGAAACCACTCCCAATTGTCATTGTTCTCGGCTGACACAAGAGCGAATGCCAAAGGTAGCAACTGGTCGCCACCATCATGCCCTACCGCGACCATGATTGTGCCCCTATACTTGCCAGTCAGAAATGTGCCATCCACGGATAAAACAGGTCTACAATGTTTGAAAGCATTTATGCAAGGGCCAAATGTCCAGAATGCACGTCCAAATCTCCTCACAGCTTTACCGTTGTACATAACTACTTCCGAATCCAAAGGCTCCACCACATGGTACATATTCGGGTTTGTTGCCGCCATCGCTTGTAACACCATGCCCAGCCGGTTGTATGACTCTTCCCAATCACCATACAATATCCTAAAGGCGGCTTGCTTAGCCTTCCATGCCTTCCCGTACTGCACCGTGTAGCCGTAAAGCTCAAACACAAATTTCATAATTTCCTTTATAGCACATGTCGGTGCGATCTTTACGATACCGGTGATTTTCTGGCCAATGAACTCAGAGGTCAACTGACGGTGATCATTCTTAGCATTAACCTCATCGATATTCTTCGGGTCACAACGGTGAATCAAGCAGCTATCTCTGAGGATCCACGAAGATCCACCCTTCATAGGCCGTGCACGGACAACCCATGGGCAGTTGTCCGAAGCTTGATCACATACAACTTGGTAACGCACCTTCTCGTCTGAGTACTTCACACGGAATGGTCGATGATTCCTCACCGAGAAGTCCTTTATCCAATTTTTCAGTTCATCCAAACTTCCAAAAATGGTTCCTTTACAGACTCCGTGCCTATTAAGCTTCGTTTCTTTCTTCGAATATGACCTTGGTCCAAGATCTTTACTTGTACCGCCATCAACTATTGCCTTCCGTGCGAGTCTTAGGTCACAAAACAATGGTGTCCGCTCATCCCGGCCAAATGCTTTCTTGAAGGCTTTCGCTTCCACCGCCGTCAACCCATCCTCATCAATTTCTTCTTCCGGGCCTTCATACTCCGAGTCCAATGTATATGCTCGCGAGTACGGCATGTCATGATCCATATCTTCTTCTAAGCAATTTGCTTACACATCTCCGATGTCATGGTTACGGAAGCCATGTTCCCCTGGATCACCCTCGGCATCCAAGCCTACTCTCTCGTCATGATTGTCATCGTTGTCATGACGATCATATTGGTTATTCAAAACCGGGCTCAAAGGTTGCGTCAAAGGAGGTTGGCTCATAGTTGTGTCATAAACTTCCGGCTCCGCCTCAACACGTGGTTCAACACGTTCACCCGGGCTAGGTCTTTCACTAGCAGAGGCAACGACATTCAAATCAATGTGCCGCCGAGGATCAACCTTCCTTGTGGCAAATAGCTCTAACGATTTGTCTTGTGAGTCCAAGACAACCGCCTTGTAAGCTTCCCAACGATTCTCGGAGTCAATAGGCATGATCTTCCACCGAATGTAATGATCGTACCCAACATTGTATCTTCCTTGCAAAACAACCACATCATTTGTGTCCATCCAATTCAACTCACTTCTGACCTTCCCCACAACATCGACAAAGGTAGGACTACAATCGAACACCATAACTATCTCTTCCGGGTCTCTATAATCAATGTCTCCTTTCGAAAAGCCCACAAAGTCCACATGATGAACATTCACGATTCTCGACAACATCTATGAACAATATGACAACAAATACTTAATAAAGACCCCAAAAAGCTAATTATTTCTCAAATCCCTATCTACCAACAAAATAGGGTTAGGGTTAGGGTTAGGACTAGCTCAAATTCATCCAAACAACCACATATAGTCAACATATCAAACAAATCTTAACATATAGCAATTACATCTAGGGTTCTCAAATAGAAGAACAAAACCAAATCTCAAGATTTTAGTTGGACAAGAATAAGGGGAACGGAGGAGATTACCTTGGACAATGCCGAGGAGACGAAATCCACGGAGAAAAGCTTCCGATTTGAAGGGGATTTGAGTGGGGCGGAGAGGGGATTTGGGAGCAAAGGGAAAGAAATTTTCGAGCTAGTGAAATGAGGAGGTAAGTGGGGATGCGGGGGCTGCAGCCCCCTTTACCACCAGGCCGAATAACGCCACGGACGGGGGCGTTACACATAAAGCAACCCTAACGCCACGGACGGGGGCGTTATACTCCGGTACTATAACGCCTCACTCCAAGGCGTTATGCTACCCACCACGGGTCAACGTGGGTCAACATGGCGAGGGGTGTAACGCCATGCTCCGTGGCGTTACGAAGTAGGGTTTAACGCCTTAGGGGCGGGCGTTAGACAAACAGGTTATTTCGTGAAATTTTTCAAATCGGGGGTCATTTTGTAAAAATTGTCACAAAAAAGGTTATTTTCGTTAAATTTCACTGGTAGTTGCGTCCCCAATACTCTGGCAACCAAGGGCGGAGTTTTTTTAGGGGGTCCTATGGTGAAGTTAGTAATGTAAAGTTGTGATTTCAATTCAAACATGTGATGTCAAATACAAACATCATTTTTAGAAAAACTTTATAGTGCTCTGTTTATATTAATTTTGTATTTTTTCATATTTTTTACCCTATATATAAAGTTTTTCTTAAAATGATGTGTAATCAATTGACTACACAGCTTGGCCATGGCGTCACCATGACATCAACAACGTAGGACAAGAGTTATTGGGAACATCGGCACACGTGGCGGGCTATTGGAAGCGTCTTTTCCCAGCAGCGTCCCCAATACAGACCTTGATCATTCACTGGGCCTCGGTGCTCATTCTCGATAATCACGGTAGCATGATCATACAAACATTTGTGACCTCACACATCTGCTTGGTCGTCAAGTAAGAGCAGGGTATCGAACAATAACAACCCGAGTTTGGAGCACACTAAATGCATGCTCGACATCCTCTCTGCAACTCTCCTGGCACGAAGCTGAAAGGATCGTATGGGCATCTAGAGGGGATGAATAGGTGCTACGCCAATTTTTTATTCTTTTTCAAATTAGGCTTGACACAAAAGGTAAATTCTCTAGATATGCAACTACGGTGAATTTACCTATATGACAAGCAAGCGACTAACACTAGGCAATTATCACGATACAAGTAAAAGCGACTAAGGGATAGATATAACCGAAAGTAGAAGCACGCGGAGGTAAGGATGTATTCCCGATTTCCCCCTTGTTAAGAGAGTACGTCTCGTTGGAGGGGTGTGAGCTCGCCACAATAGGCCTACTCAACGCCACAAAGACCTCACCCTATTCTCCGATGAACCTTGCCACAAAGGCTCGGTTCACCTTTCACTATCAGAATCCTTCAAGGCGGAATCCGGAGCCTTTACAATATTCTTGGGGCACACACCCACAACTTAATCGGGGGCTCCCAAATCACCAACAAATCTGTCCAAATAATACAACAAATGAGAACAACAAACTAGGTTTTCCTAGTGGAAACCCTAGCCACGAATCCCTAAAGTAAATGAGGGGGAAATGGAAAATCGGTCGGTGAAGATGTAGATCTTGGCCTTCTCCTTCAATCCTCCAAAGATCAACGAGTTTGGGTGGAGGGATTGGGAGATCTGAATGATTTGAGCTCTGGGAAATTAGGGTTTTTGAAATTCTGGTCGAGCTACCCTTTCCAAGCTAGGAGAGGGGTATTTATACCCTTCATCTTTTTCTAGCTGTTGAACACTGCCTAGACCGGAGACTCCGGTGTAAGTGGGCCGGAGACTCCGGTGTGAATCGGAGACTCCGCCCGAGCTCCGGTAACTTTGGGTCCTCTGGCCAGACCGGAGATTTCGGTCACCTGAGGCCGGAAACTCTGGGCAGGCCGGAGACTCCGCACTCCTTCCGGTGACACTCCGGACCACTATCCAGTACCGCGCCACTCTTCAGTCTTGGTGATGTCGAAGCAGACAGACCGAAGACTCCGGTATCCAGAGGCCGGAGGCTCCGGTCCAGCCGGAGACTCCGGCACCCCCGAGGAACCTCCGGACTGATGTCCAGTACCGCACCACACCTTGGCACAGGGCAGAGAAAACCAGGAACCGGAGACTCCAGTCCTGGCAGAAAGACTCCGGCCTGGGATTTTTCTGCAACAAAGAAACTTTGCCTTTTCTTCCTTTTTGGTGGCTGATGCTTATAGGATTAATTATAGCTATAAACCTACATCACTCAACATCTCATTAAATAATCACTATCGTTGTTAACTAACACACAAAACCAACTAGGGTTAGGAAATGTTCTTTCAGAAGCAAATCAAGATTTTTTTTACCTAGAGGATTGTTAGATTGTCTTCACAAATGTTGACCATCTTGGATAGATGACATCGACTAGGTATTACCCTTTGGTGTACCTGTGACCACTGATCTCATAGTTGACTGCCGGAGCATGGCCTTCAACAAGTCTCGCAAACACCGAAGAGCGTTGCAGCACGGTGAAGTCATTGTGAGATCCTGTCGTGTCAGAGAAAGTTTGCAAAATCCACAGATCATGATCTGCCACGGCTTCAAGCGCGACACTACACTCTCTAATGTGTCCTTTGTACAACCCTTTCCAAGTACATGGGTAATTCTTCCAACTCCAATGTGTGCAATCGATGCTTCCAAGCATCTTAGGAAATCCTCTCGATGTGTTTTGTGTTATAATCTGGGTTCTTTCTGCTTCATTTGGTCCTCTCAAATAGGATGGTCCAAATAATACCACCACCTCTCACATAATCCATTCATGAATTCCATAGCTATGGACTCAGATATGCGTAGATAGTATTCTTGACCATCTCTAGAAGTTCCATATGCAAACATCCTCATAACAGCAATGCACTTCTAAATAGATGAGAAATCGGCCATTTCGGTGTAGTCTTTCTTCAACAAGAAGTAGCTAATGTACTCTCTCACACCATGTGACAGCCGTATGAACAACTCCTTGTTCATCCTAAAGCGTCGCCGAAAATCCCTTGGGAAAGATATTGGCACGTCGGTAAAATAGTCGACGTATAGCATGCACGCATCCTCTGCTTTAGTTTGGCCTTCCTCTTCCCAAATTTTAAACCTAGGCATTTGGGATCGGTATTGAAAAACTCGTCCGCTTGTATTTGTAGAAGACAAGCGAGAAGCGTCAAATGCTCATCTTCATCGACGACGGCATTGGTCTCTTCTCCATCAACAATTGGACCATCAACTTATCGGTGTCTCTCATAGTCTATGTGAATCAAACAATGAAGCAATCAGTCAACTAAGCCTATCTAGTTTGCGCCGGCAAAATTTATAAAAATTAAAACCTATCAGGCGAAGAACCGAACACCTTGCATGCAAGGCGGGCGTGTGAGGTCGCCACGAAGTCTGTGCCCGACAAGTCGACGAGCGTCTGCGTGGGAAGGCCTAGGCGAGAAGAGGAGGGACCACCACGAGTTACGTGCTCGGAGAGTCGACAAGCAAGGTCGTGCCCTAGGCGAGATGCTGGCGGAGCCGCGGTCAATTGAGAGCATGCGGAAAAAATAAACTGGAAGGAGAGGGGGGAAAAGTTCGACTATGAGACAGCGCGAACATCCGTGTTGGTATCCGACATGGCGAAGATCACTATTTTTTCTCCGACACTACCAAACGGATCTCTACGGGACGGGGTCGATCTGATAGCGCCGGACGAAAGCGCGTTATTAGAGCGCGACTGGGCACATTTTTTTATCCATGCGTCCAATAATTCTATTGGAAAGCCGTGACTGGGGATGCTCTGACCTCACGCCGTGAGGGTCGACCATTTCGACGATGCCATTGCTACAAATCTGCTTCATAGCTCCCTTGTTTGCAGCCAACCAGATGGGTGTCCATGCACGTGCGTTTGCTTTTGTTTGAAGCATGTTTCTCCCATTCTTTTTCCACCAGTGTAGGAATAGCCACATGGAAGCACCGTATATGAAACATTTCTACCACACGTGGTACGGACGCGGGTGCAAATGGCCGGTTGCTTGAAGACAAGTACCCTCCGTTGTTATTCTGCTCAATGGCAAGGCAGGATAACTCTGCACATTATCCAACTGCCATGATAAGAGCAGAAATGAAACAGCAGCCACATCAGGTTATCATCAGCAATACCTTGCCATAGAGAGAGGCAAGATGCAGGACACGCAAAAGGAGCTCCACAAGGGAGAACTCGATTCCCATACCCTCATGCGAACTCTCCAATGAAGCAAGGTATAACCTTATATTCTGCTAAAGATGTTACTGCTTCTTTGGATTAAGAACATCTTCCGGCTTCCCGTCAAACCTACAAGAAAAATGAAAATCGTTAACATAAATCTGCGCAAATGATGCAGGTCTTAGTAATTAAATGACTCCAGCGAACAAACTCAGCAAAATTTGATAAAAGTATTAATCTACCATCTGTTGTTTTGCAGGTGGCCACAAGCACACATATTCCTTAACTAAGAAAACTACTGAAACCACAATGCTAAGCATACTAATTACTAAATACAGATATTTTTCTAAAACATCAGCAGGTAGCAAGAGTGCCAGACCCTTTTGTTCATGCAAAAGGCAGTTCCAAATATTGTTACAGTTACCAACATATTGTGCAAAAGATTACATATCAACCCAAAACTGCATACTAAATGGCATTTCAACTACATAATGAATATAGACAATAAAATTGAACATAGTACAGGCTCCATAGAAGCGCACAAACATGCCTTTGTAAAATATAAATACATCATCTGCAAATAATGATTCTTACCCAGCAAAAGAAATGCGTTCTCCAAGCTTGGCTCCTTCCGGAGGAATCAAAGGCTCCACAACCATATGATCTTTTTGTTTGAAGCGCACAAGACCTGGTAGTGTGTTTAATGTAAAACAAGTCTACAAGAATTTTTCTATGAACATAGGACGAACAGAGTTCGGACTGAGGATTGACAACATCAGAAGACAAGAGAAACAAGCTACTGCGCTGTGTCGGAATAGTCTAGGATATGAACAAGAACAACCTACTGTTCCACTTCAGATACTTAAGTGGCAAGGCTGCTTCACTTGATATCCTTGCGTGGCAAGAGTTCATAAGTTCGTTCGAAAATTAGTTCATCATTTTCTTCTGTGGGAACTGTTAGTTGACTATTTTAGAGTATTGGTATAATATTCAGTAATGTGTACATGCCTAATAATTTAGCAGTGCACAGTAAGGTTTGCCTGGAGCTTGCTTTTCAATTTCAGAACAGTAGTATTTCGGGAAGGGTGATAAACAAACTAATGGCCACAATTGAGGATGCTTTGCTGAGGTATTAAAAAAACTACACAAGAACAATAGGTCGATAGGATGCAAATGAAACATACCAGTCCAGCAGACATTACATCGCGCAGCTTCCCAGGCTTCACATTCGTGATCAAGACAACACGGCGATTCTTCAAAAGTAAGGGCAAATATTTATAACAGAACACAACATCATGGAAAAGAGAGCAATATGAAGAAGAATCTTTAAGTTCATTGCTGCACTAGATTGATTAATTTCTCATTACTTGATTGATATTTGATAGGTATGTTACTTGAACCCTACGTAAAAGTTTTGCTGCCCAGGACAACTTACCGCCCACCACATATTGTCTTCACAATGTTTGCCAAAAATTCGGTTAACAAAGGGTCAAGTAGTCTCTGATAGTATAGCCGGTCTTTCTGGTCAGCTAATGGTTAACAAAAACTGGTAGGGCGTGCTATGGCATCAACCAACATACTCTAAATTTCATCATGAATTTGAGTGATGCAATACTAAGGCTGGACATTGCAGCAAAAGAACACGAAAATGCAGAAAATTGGTAAAATTCCAGTCAAATCTTCACACACCATGTACCACGAGTACCTCTTACTAATGCTGGTCCAGGAATGCCAATAACTCATGTGGATCAGTATAATTACAGAATAACCTACCTCCTCTGCAGCCTTTTTGGGGTCAGCAGTTCCATCAGACTTAGCGCAATCTTCTGCCCTGAAACAGCTTTCTTGGAAGTTGGATCGGCATCTCCATTATCAGCTTTCTTTGGATTCTGTCAAGTAGAAATATGAAACGGGAGGATTATTTTCGTGATTTCCACATAATATTTGTTTCCTAACGTTTCTAGGACAATTGAAAAGAAAAGGTGTATCAGTGCTTTAGTGATTCTACGAAGATTAATGTTTCCAGAACTTAAGCAGCACCAACAATAGTACTGCATCATTTAAATTCTATAAAGATGTGAACGAACACAAATTTAGCAGATCAAGCACAAATGTGATCTTGTAAACACAGTAACTAGCAACAACATGCAACAGACATAATTTCCCATAATTTCCTGTTTATCTGAAATATATAAATTACACGGGAAAATATAAAATACTTTCATATCACCAAAAAAAAATACTTACAGAAGGTGAAGGTGGGTTGAAGACAGATTTGGTCACGTTTATCTTTTGCAGTGCTGTACCAAAATCAACGACATTCTGCATCAGATAGTAGATTCACATAAGATAAAATAAATTTCTGACGATATGGGGATCCTATTAATTACACACAGGTATTTAATTACATTATATAGTAGATTCACATAAGATGACATAAAGCTATGGTTACACTTAGGTATGAAGGCAACAAAATTACTTTTCTAAGAAACTGTATGATACTAGAATAACTGCCCAATTATGCAATTCCATACAAATTACAATGTAAACCACAAGTTGATCTTGAAAGGTGCATACGATCTATGAAAATGTGCTGAATAGATTTGAATATCAGAAAAAGTAAAACTTTGAAAACATGACTAGTTCTAAAATTTGGTCAAGTAATTACAGAAATGGGATCAAAATGGCATATTTCGAGTGCAAAAAAATTAAATCGACAAAAAATCATCATAGTGACGGATAAGAAATGAGAAGAAAGACCCTGGAGATGAATTTAACATTTTAAATTTGTGTTGGCAGGAAATCTGTAATTTATACGGAATTGAATCTTTTAGAAGAGACGATATATATCTCATGTTGAAAACACATGGGGACAAGTTAAGAAAAACAGATATGCGTAATTAACAAAATAAATCGAAAGATCCATCTTAAACCTGAATGTAGTCCATCCACCGCAATATATTTGGATATTTCTGCAACTCACTGTCACTAAGATGACAGTGAAAAGCAATATACAATTAGAATCTGGGGAAGTAAATATATGGAAAGGCATATTGATAAACATATGACGGTGATTTGTAAAGTTACATCATACATACCATGAAAACCTGTACAGTTGCAAACACAACAATGTCCGCAACTGATGGTATAAAACCACTGGCTAATAGTACTGACATCTGGGACAAATGTTGATTCAAACTACCAAGTAATGCATGCTGTTCTGGATCACTTGAAACAAAATTGCTGGAGAATTCAACCCACTTCTTTACCTACCAATGGAGAAAAGGAGACCAGGTGCCAATAGATAAGAAATAGTGACCGGAACTAATGTACATTGTACATACATGCAAGAATTGTCACCTCATCATGTGGATTGCTCACAATGTGTGAGACTAGACTCGCAAATATCACTCTCCTTGATAAGTGTACTTGATATGCTATTCTGTAACATTCAGCACATAAATCATTAACAGTTTCCAGCAATAAAACTTCCTGCAAATAAAGCTTGATAAGGGTGAGGTGGGCAAACATTGTTCGCACGAAGTAGCAAATTACCAAAAATAACACAACACATACTAGCCATCGAATTTTGCACACGTGCCCTACACATGTTGGTCCAGGGACCAGGACAGGAGTATCTGAAACAAAAGGGCATCACTAAGTTAGTCGATTTGTACTATATCAGACTATGGCCAGGCACCAGTTCAAGAGATGAAAGACAATATGCGGATTTTTTTATAAGCCAGATGCTACTTCGTAACAACTAACACGTAACAGAGACTATGCTGAGGCGTGAGGGCATATGTTGCATGTGGTCAATGCCTATGTGCATTAAACATAATGGAGGACCAGTGTTTCAAAGCTCTACACAATGTTCTAGCCATGTGCCAGATAGCAGCTAAAAAATGTGCAGGTAAGGCTACTCATCTCCTTAGCACACTCTTGGCAAGCAAAAGAGCCCCTTTTTCAGTGCTTGGCCTCGTTAGTTTGATTAAGAGAAGTACGCAACCATGATGAAAACATGTGCTGTTTCAGTCTGATTGATAACAATTACTCCATAACCATAAGAGTACACAACCATAATAACCAGAGTAACATATATATCACTAAACATATATGTCTACCTCTTTATTTTGCACAAACATGAGTAGCTTGACATTTTGAACTTATTTAAAAAATTATGTATCTTCGTACAATATTACTCTTACACACCAGACAATCTTAGTAATCAAAACCGATGATCCACGGGACAACATTAACAAGTACTATCCATACCCCTAACTTCGATCAATTTAACCATAGGTAACTTATATGTCTATACGTTTTCACAACCAAGCATCACAACATGAGATTTGAGCCAGAGGACTATCCAAACTTTACGATTGGTGAACTAACCATGCCCAGAGCCCAACAAATCGGCATTAAAAAATCTCAGCACGCGCAGGTACGAATTAAAGAAAAGAAACGCCCACATGGCCATTAAACAGCAGAAGGGGGCGCTATCCCTCAGTCTCTCCGAGCCTCCAAAGTAACGAAAACCGGAATCTGGTGTTCTAGGAGTGAAAGGCAAAGGGGTCTTACCGGATCACGGTCGAGGTGCTTGCACAGTGCGTAGGACATGGTCTGCATGCTCTGCTCGAAGTCCGCCGCCGCCGCCATTAGCACGTCCAGTTTTTCCGAGCAAGGTGAGATAGGTGGGAAGTGGAGAATATGTCCCCTTTACTTTTTTTTTTTTGAGAATATATGTCCACTTTACTAATTTGGGTTGTACTGAGGCTTTGTTAGAATGGGCTCGTCATCTTCTGATGGGCCTTACCAGGCCGCCATCGAGAGTGCGTGACGCGGAAGGCTGGCCTTCGTCAAGGTCAGTTTTGCACGGAATGCCCCCTTGTTGACAAGAATCCTCCCTACCTCGCTCTAATTTCGACAAGTGTCCCCTCCTTGTTTCGTATGGTCCCTTGTTGGGTGTCCGCATATTCACCAATGAAAAGGCGATGTGAGTTTCTTTTCGTGCACGGCTCTGATGCGTAGAAGGAGATGTCGGCGCGGCCCAACTGCTTCGTCGACGGCTACAATGTGATCGACGCTAACAAGACGCAGCTCGAGAGCACCTGCCCGGACGTCGTCCCTGCGCCGACATCATCGCACTAGCCGCCCGAGACGTCGTTTGGTACCAGTTACAGGCATCGCTCTGGCAGGTGGAGACCGGGCGGCTAGACGGGCCCTCGTCGCTGGCCGGCAGCACCGGCGCGCTGCCCTCCTTCTCCGCGGCTTCAACTGCCTAGCTTCGCCGCCCAACGGCTCGACGTCAGCGACCTCATGGCGCACGCACACCATCGGCAAGGGCGGCTACTCCAGCATCACGCCCAGACTTTACCAGGTCAAAGGGACCAGCGTCGACCCCCAACTAGACTCCACGCTCGCCGAGGTGCTCATGAACAAATGCCCGAACGATTCAAGCTCGTCATCATCCAGAAAAACTACTTTGAAGCTTAGAGTAGTACTAGAAAACTAACATACACGTTCATTGCTTATTTGCTTAGATGGAAAACCTTGACCACCTATATATAACAATACCGGAAATCCTACACGTACGGATTACTTCTACAGACTCAGCCTTAGAGCAACTCCAGCCGTCCCCCCAGGAAGCCTCCCCAGAGCACTTTTTGTACGCCGGCGTACAAAAATTTTCCCAGTCGCGCCCCCAGAAGCTCGTTTTTCGCCGGATTTGCTAAAAAAATACGCCGGCGAACCCAACCCGAACCCAGCCTGCTGGGTTTCGCCTGGGGGCGCCGGCGAATGCTTTTGCATGCAAAAGCCCCACTGGCAGCCACCCACCTCTCTCTCCTCTCTCCTCTCTCCTCTGTCCTCCGTCCTCTCTCCTCTCTCCTCTCTCTCTCGTCTCAGCCCAGAAAAATCACCGCGCCGGCCGGCCACGCCTCCCCTCGTGTGCCGCTCCGCGCCGGCCGGAGCTGGAGCCGGTGGCCCGTCCTCCGCGCGCGCCGTTCTCCGTCTCCGTGAACGCGGACACGCAGGCGGAGCCTCAAGAAGGCCATAGGTCCGTGCTGGATGTCTATTTGGCGTGCTGGAGTTCTGCATCCGACGGCGCCGCCCCGGCGAGGTCTCCGCACGCCTTCGCCTCCGAGGAGCGCGCTGTCCACCAGCGCAGGGCGACGGCCTCGCCTCGGTCTAGGAGCCCCCCATCGTCGATGCGCGCCGGGGAGGACTCCGTCCACGACGGTGGCGGCGCCGCGCCGGCCTCCTCTCCACCTGGGACTCCCGCATCGCCACCGTGGCCGCGTCGGCGCCGCCCCGGCCATGTCGCGCCGGCCTCGTCGCCGCCGGAGGCTCCCGCATCGCCACCGCGGCCTGCCCCTGCGCCCCGCCCGAGGGCTGGTGGATCATGATCCTGGCGTTGGGCAGCGCCCGCCTCTCCCCGCGCGCGCCGGCGGCCAGCAGGAGGGACCCCATGGATGCGGCCTGGCCGATGCAGATGGTGTTGACGGGGCTGACGACCCCGCCCGGGGAGTTGATGTAGAGGCTGATGGGCTTGAGCGGGTTCTCGGGCAGACAGAGATCGATGTGGGGTGGAGGAGGAAGCAGGGGAACCGGGACGTGCAGTGAGGGGCCTGGCCGGCGGCGAGCGGCGTGGGAGGTAGAGCGAGCGCGCTAGTCAACAGGCCGGCGAGCGCGCTCCGCGTACGGCGTGCCGGGTGTGCTCCCGGTCGGCGGCGGTGGTGTACTTCTGCGGCCGCGGCATCTCCAGAGCGCGTGCAACGTCGCCACGCGTCCTCTCCAATTCGTGGGGTGGGGGTGCGGCTGGCAAAACTAGTCTCCCCAAGACAAAAAAAATACGCCGGCGCCCCCCAGGAGCCACCGGCAAAGTGTGCTGGGGGCACAACGGCTGGGGATGCTCTTACGGACTGAGTTCACCTTATGTGATTGGTTGAATCCCTCCCACCCCTCAGGATCTATGGGCAACAGATGCTATGTCTTTCCTCCACGTCCGTAAGTTGATTTAACATTTAACAATACAACTAAAATAATTGGCAATCTTACTGTGATAAGACTATTGACAATGTGACGAATGATCTCATAGTATATCAGCAATTAGGTCTATCAAGCAACATTGTTGTGCTAATAATATGCTCTCATTGCTGCCGGGCAAATTCTTGCTTATGACTAGGAAAACAGAATCATCAAGCAATCAACAAGTTAGTCTAAGATGCAAGACTAAGGTCCTTTGATTGAGTTATGTTCCTACACATGCATATGGGCTTTCCTCTGAATTCTTTATTCAGAAACCACATCTATTATAGCATAGAACATAAACATTAATAATGAAACGATTATTAATAACAATTAATACTACCGGTTGGACATAACCTCAACAAAAAAATACAACCATCAATAAAGCAACCAAAAAAATCAGGAGAATTAGATAGCGATGGATAGTAAATCTTCTATGTGAATAGGAGATGTTGCAGAAGAATTTTTTGTGCTTAGAGCTAGGAAAGAATTTCCTACTTTCAGACGTTTCATCGGGCGAGCAAAAGAGATGAGGGAGACGTTGAACCACACCGCTGATTAGTGGCGAATCCACGATAAAAATGCATGGCGGGTTCAAAAAAACTAAGAACATATTTCTAGAATATTAGAGTTCATACACCATGTAACGTAAGAGAAATGAAGGGGGACTACGAAGCTAGTTGTCTAATGAAGAGCCCATCCATCTTTACGAGTCATGTCTAGTTAATTGTGTTGGACCAGTTAACAAACATGACCTTGACTATAATGGATTTCAAAACATAGCTAAGTAGTTTGCCTCCCACCTATGTCGTAAGGTCTAGTTTGTTGAGTGGGGTCAACTTAGCTTAATTTTAGTAAGTTTGCTTTCCTGATTAAGAAAACTTAACCTGGTATTATCGGCCATGGTTGAGGAATACCTTTTTATGGTTTCTTGGTAAAAATGGAAGGTAGGGTCCAGCCTATCGAAAGCTACCTGGTAAATTCCCCCTACTGCTCATTCTTTGCTTTGGGTTGCAATGGTTGTCAGCTCTCGACCTCGTTAGAGACCATGCGGTCTTGTTTTTGCGCTGACTTGCATGTGGCGTCGGCGCCAGAAAGGAGGCATGCTTGTGGTGTACCATGACTCACCTCTTGGGTGGGGAGTCCTAGCAATGATTTTTTTTGTCGTCATGGTGCATTAGTACAGAACCTCACATTAGAGCCGGCCCCAGCGCCTCCCCTCAGCCGGTTATCCTAACCGTCTATGGCTAGAAGGGAGGGAAACCCTAGTGTCGTTTACTCCATGGTTCATGGCCACGGGAATCACGATGGCCTAGTCCATAGGAGTATGTTCGATGAGTTCGAGTGTGGACACAGAGGGAACAAGGCTTCCAACCAACACTTGATTAGAAGCATAGGTCATAAATTTAAAATAAGTCAGACAATCCATACTAATTTTGTATCATTTTACAAGTATAGTTTGAGATGCTAAACCTTAATCGGATTTCCTCTCCCAAGAAATTACAAGCAATTAATTTTGAACGAGCTCAGAGAATAATGTGGCAATTATTCTAGTGCATGGTCTCCCTGTCATAAATGATGATTTATTATGAACTGCTCGTATAGCATGTTTCTTTCATCTATAAAATTATTTAAATTTATATCTTCCTAATAAATGTGAAGTGCTCCCTCTATTCCATTACTTTTCGCTGAAAAGGATGTATCTAGTACTCAAATACGACTAGAAACATATTGGCCTTGAGAAGATAAAAATGACATCTTACATATTACATGGTTATAGATCACCTTAGCCATTGGATCAACACAAATGAACGGTCCAGATCATTTGAGATCATCTCAAAATTTCTCGTTGTAACAATAAAAAAATATTACAATCAAGAAAAGCATGTTTGTATCCAAGTTGGAGACAATTAATGCTTCAGAACAAAAGACAATTTTGCAAACATTAAATTATTCCAAGGTTCGGATCGATCCAGATCTAGGATGATAAGTTGCATAAACACACTATTGATCGTATTTGATTATTGGTTGAGTTGTCCGTGTCATCGGAAGCGTTTTGAAAACGTATCAATGATATACGCAGCGTACTATTATCACCAAGCAATACTACATGTGCATGATATGTATATTATCATAACAGTAGAACCAATAATACATCTCACGGCCGGTCCTGTGGTAATTTGGTCCTCGGTGTAAATCAAAATAAATACAATTTGTACTAAGCTTTTTTACTTCTCTAGATCTTAATTTTAGTATTTTACAATATTACAAGTATAATTTTATGTTTGTTCGCATAGTTTTACCTGGAAGTATTACCAAATATTAGTTAGTGTGTTCTTTGTTTGTACTTAACACCATTTTACGACAAAACTCATTTTTTTGCGAATGACAAAACTCTTTTCTACAACAATTTTTCCGGCAATTCATAATCTATAAAATTTATAGGTATTTATGGTAAATATCTATAAAGAGTATGATATAACAAATATATCAATAGCGGATTCTAGTATATGATTAAGTAATCATATTTATAAAAACTTGTAGAGTATAAACGAAATCAATAATTTTTATGGTTAAAATTGTCTAGCAAGTCAAAACATTCTAAATCTTGCATGTTCTTATGCAATGTGGTTAATTGTTATCATTTAGTGTACACAAATCATTTACCAGTTTATATAAAAATGTGTTGCACTGAATTAAACATGAAAATCTAATAACGTAGATTATTGCGAAACTTGAAGACTTCTACCGAAAAGTTAATATCATTCTAACTAAACTTGTTGTCGTGAGTCATATTGTTTTGTTCTTAAGTCCCTGTACATCCATTTCAGACTTCACTACGTGTGGTGTTATCGAGTGACGAGTGGTACTAGCGAGTGCTTCGCGCTAACTATGTTCTACGACTCGTATCACACACGTAATGACATGCATACCCACGAGTAGGGATTTGGTGCTCCCGAGCACCAATGCTTTTGGTCATTTGAAAAAAAAAAACTTATGAGTTTCAAAAACTATTGTAAAAAATCACGGATGTAGCCAATACTATATACCACAATCATGAAAAAAAATCAACTTTAAATTCTTTGTATTCCGAGCTACAGAAAAATGACAAAAGCATGGATCTGAGTATACATTTTTCAAATCTCTAAATTTATCAGATTTGTCATTTTCGTATAGATCATTATATAAACTATTTGAAGTTGTCTTTTACACAGTTATGGGATACACTATCTACAACCGGGATTTTTTTCAATATTTTTTTAAACTTCTAAATATTTTTATAAATAAAATTCAAATGACCAGGAGCACTGGTCTGGTGTTCGGGAGGCAAAGAGACATTTCGCATACCCACGCATTCCTCTGAAATCTAACACGGGAAACAAATCAAGTCAAACGATCGAAGGAAGGAGTCAAGGAACGGCTGTCGGCTAAAAAAAATGGTTTTGCTAATTCTCAGTCGAGTGAGAATTAGTTAATTCTCAGTCAATGTTGTAGCCGTCAGATTATGCATCACGATTCGTGTTGTTTTGTGCTTTTTCCAGCAGCGTTCGTCCGATGCGTTCTGAGCGAGCGTGCGTCTGCCTGGTCCTGGGGGATGGACTGGGCCGTATGTTTTTTTTATCCTGGTCTGGGCCTTATTTAGTTGGGGCGTAGTTCACTTTTCCAGGCCACTTTTTTTTTGCGCATGGTGCAGCTCAAGGCTTAATTAGAATTCGGCACTTGTCTTTATTACTTTTTTTTGATTTTGTATTTTGTGAATTGTGTAGGTCTGTTTGGGTTTTATCACGGTTAGGCATCGAGGGCGATAGTTTGTGTTTTGTTTCTAATATATAGTAGTGTGTTTTGTGGCCACTTTCTTTTTTGGTTTTCTTTCATATTTTTCAAAGTGAGTCACAGAACGAGTGAGAAGATAGATAGATACAACAATTGGCTTGGTCATGTGTTGTGATGGTTGATGTGGTCCTATTTGCGTAATTTTAATTTCTTTATTTTCTACGTATGTTTTGTAATTTTCAAATAGCATAGTTATATCAGGTGTGCAATTGTGATGGACTAGTTGCAATCTGGGTGTCCAGTTGCACCCTGTTTGCAACTGATTGCGCATGCGTAATTCGGTTTCCAGTTGCACCCCGTGTATAATTATGGTGGGCTAGTTGCAACCCATGCGTAACTGTGTGTTCAGTTACACCCCGCGTGTAACTAGGTGTCCGGTTGCACCACTTGTGTAACTAAGTGTCTAGTTACGATCCATATGTAAGTTGGGTGAACTAGTCGCAACCTGATGGGGGATACTTTATAGGTAGGCCCATGGACCCGGAAAGTAGTCCCGTCAAGTCCAAGAAGGCCAAAGCCGAGTCACGCGTCGAGTTGCATGGGCTGGGCTGGAGACAAGCCGGTCAAGGCCCATGAGAAAGAAGGGACCCGTCGTGCAAGGAGTCCAAGTACAACCCGGAGTCTAAGCTTGGAAGACCAAGACGTAGAGTAGGACTCCGAGTTCTAGTGTGACTCGGTATAGCCTGTAAGTCCAGGGACCCGGCAGCCTTTATAAGCAGGGTCCTGGATCGTAGTGAGCTAAGCTTCAACCAGTAGAGAAACCCTAGCCACCAGAGAGAAGTCGCCGGCTCCTGAGTTGTGGGAGCCGGGTCCTTGTAATCGAGATACAATCAAGAGCAATAACATAGAAGCAGGAAGTAGGTATTTACCTCGAATCAGAGGGGCCGAACCTGGGTAAATCCTTGTTCCTTGGCGAGATTAACCGTTCCAACGTACTTCAGTCATCAATGGCCCCAGAACTCATCTTCCCTGAGGAAGAACTTGCCGTGACAACCCCACGACAGTTGGCGCCCACCGTGGGGCCTACGGTGACGAAAGGAGTTGAGATCGTTGGAGCTGCTCGTCGAGCTATGGAGAAACTCGCCATCGGGCGGGTCTACACGGATGAGCATGGAGAGACCGAGATCGACGACTCAGGCTGGACTTCGGAGATGAACGAAGTCGACGAAGGCTACCAGCTTGTCTTTGGAGGAATCAATGTGTTCGTCGGGATGGTTTGCGCGTCGGGTCTTCGCGTGAACTCGGCGGAGTCAGTATCAGAGCCAACCGTCGTTGTCGAGTCCGACGGCGAGGAGTCGGTCGGAACTTCAGAGGTCGGCATCATCGCCGAGTCTGAGGAACCCCTAGCTGAGGAACCAGAGATGATGCAAGAGTCAGATTCAGATTATGATGCAGATTCAGAGTCCATCCTACCCTTGTTTGAAGATCGGCTTGGGTATGGGATAGAGGAAGAGGATTATGAGGAGTTGCCAGTACACGCTCGTGTTGTAGGAGTCTACATGTCTGGAAACACTGGGAATCAGTTTGATCCGACTCTATTGACAAAGGAAGTTAATGCAAGTAATGCCGCTGAGAGGGCGGCCGAGTTAACCAACGCTCGTGCTGCGTTAGAGAAGCAACTAGCTGATATTACAGAGGCAAACCGTAGACTGGCCGCAGAACAGGCCCGAGTCCAGGATGAAGCTCAAGTTGTGCGGAGGCGCCGCGAGGAGCTTACTTCAATTCAACACCGCAGAGCCAGGAGTCGCTTGCATGATGGAGTCCTCATCAACCCAACCAATTTATTCACCACACCTAATGGTCCAGGCAGAGGAGCCGGACTAGGAGGCTCAGCGGCAGCAGGAGGCGCCGCAGGAGGAGCCGGAGGAGCACCACCACCACCACCACCACCACCACCCCCAGAAGGACCGGGAGGCAGCCGTACCAACGGACCACCGCCTGAAGGAGGAGTCGGAGGAGGAGCATCTGGTGGCTTAGGGTCACAGCCTAACAGATTTCATACTCCAGAGGGACATTACTCTAATCCTATGGACAACGTTCATGCGGCGACTCTGAGATTGGAGAATATTGTGGTACCAGAGGGACCAGCAGGACAGGAGACTCGTGAGGCTATCGAGTTACTGAAAACAGCTTTGACTCAGCAAGCTTTGTATCCAACCTTTCCAGATGCAAGTAGACTACATTCAACACCCTTTAACTCAGGTACGAGGAGTCGGCACGGTGAGTCCAACCCGGCCAACTCTACGAGTGCAAGCGTCGTGAACTAGTGAGGAATCGTGCAAACATGCCAATTACTTCACAGGCTCAGCTAGTGGTCAATGAAGCAAGGCAACGACGAGAAAGAGAAGCAGCAAGAGCTCGGGAGGCAGAGAGGGACAGAGCGTTAGTGGGTGCAGCCAACCCGCCTCAGCCAACCCGGGTGCACGAGGAGGTGACTTCTCCTGGTGCTTCCCCAGCATTAACAGGACCAGAGTGTTTGTCTGATGCCATCAGGTCCGAGTCCTTCCCCAGCAGTTTCAAGGAGCCGCGCAAGGTTCCAAATTATGAGCCCAATATGGACCCGACCTCTTGGTTGGGTACATACGAGATGGCGATGAGTATTCGCAATGCCACGGGTAATCTGTGTGCCAAGTTCATGTATCTTATGATGGAGGGAGCAGCCAAGGTTTGGATGCGCAACTTGCCTCCTAGGTCAATCAACTCTTGGGAGCAATTGAAGGCGGCTTTTATTCAGAATTTCCAGGGCACATGCAAAAAGCTCAGCACCATCGAGGACCTGGAGCGGTGTGTCCAGAGGAAGGGCGAGTCGGCAAGGCACTGGATGAAGCGGGTCTCAGAGATCATTAACTCCTCACAAGGACTCCCACCAGTTTCAGTGCTAATGGCGATGGAGAGAAATTGCAGTTACAATCCCTTGAGTTGGAAGCTAGGTCGTATGAAGGAGAGCCTGAATCAAGGTATTCCCCTTACGATTGGTGAGATCATGGCAGGTGCTAATAAGCACGCTGCCACAGACAAAACAAAGGATCAGGAGGAAGGGACTAAAGGACAAGGTGGCAATGGTCAGAGTCAGAACCAGAATCAAAACCAGAATCAAGGAGGTGGCAAGCGGCCGTATGGAGACAACTCTGACCTAGTGGCCAACACAAACACTGGAGTCAGACGCAAGGACAATAATTCTGGTGGATATCAAGGCCGTACTCCAAGCACAGAGGAGGTCTTGAGAATTCCATGCCCTAAACATGCCAAGAACGGTAGATGCGGTCATACCTTGGGACAGTGCGTAGATTTGCAGCGCGCCAGGTTCCAAGGGCCAGGAGGAGGTAACAACAATGGTGGATACAGAGGAAACAATGGAGCCGGAGGACCCGGCAATAACGGTGGAGGAGCCGGCAATAACCCAAACCAACCTCAAGGAGGAGGTAACCAGCAGGGCGGGTTCCAGCAGAACCCGAAGCAGCTCAATGATGGCAATGGTCAGTATTACGTCACAACTCGGCAGCAAAACCCGAGTCGTGGCAGCTACCATGTCTTCACAACTAGTACGTCCAAGCATTCCAAGAAGTTGAAAGTTAGAGCAGTTAATGCAGTAGAGCCGGCCCTTCCACAGTGGCTCAGGTGGTCAGAGCAAACCATCACATGGAGTCGGGCAGATCACCCTCCAAGAGTCGACGAGCCAGGGCAGCTAGCCTTGGTAGTAGCACCTCAGGTTGGGGGCTATACATTAAACAAAGTGCTTATGGATGGTGGAAGTAGTATCAACATCTTATATTATGACACATTCAAGAGGATGCAGCTGCAAGATAGACAGCTAATTCCAACAGAGACAGTGTTCCATGGGATAGTACCAGGGAAGTCGGCCAAGCCCATTGGTAAGATTTATCTTGAGGTTGCTTTTGGCACAGTGGAGAATTTTCGTTCAGAGATTATGCCCTTTGAGGTAGTGGATCTTAAGAGCCCATATCATGCTCTTTTTGGTCGACCTGCATATTTTAAGTTTATGGCCAGACCTGCATATTTTAAGTTTATGGCCAGACCATGCTCTTGAGACAGCTTGTGCTCAAGAGGAGCTGAAATTTTACAAGGCAAACGTGGACCCGGAGGATAACTCAGTCCTTAAGAAGCCGGCCACAGAGGAGAAGATGAAATTCAAGTCAGCTCAGGACACAAAGCAAGTCGACTTTACCCCTGGTGATTCTTCCAAGCAGTTCACCATTGGGGCACACCTCTCTGATAAATAGGAAAGCGCGCTCGTCGAGTTCATCCGTGAGAATCGGGACGTTTTTGCATGGAAGCCATCTGACATGCCAGGAGTCCCGAGAGAACTCGCCGAGCACAGTTTACATGTTAATCCTAATGCAAGACCAGTTAAGCAGGGTCTGCGCAAGTTTCATGATGACAGGAGGAAAGCTATAGGAGAAGAAGTGGCTCGGCTCCTCGCAGCCGAGTTCATCAAGGAGGTCTTTCACCCAGAGTGGGTGGCCAATCCGGTGTTAGTTCCAAAGAAAACAGGAGAGTTGCGTATATGCATCGACTTCACGGGCCTAAATAAGCATTGCCCTAAGGACCCGTTCGCATTACCTCGCATCGACCAGATCATCGACTCCACAGCGGGGTCAGAGTTGCTTTGTTTCTTGGATGCATATTCAGGGTACCATCAGATCAGACTCAACATAGAGGATGAGCTGAAGACGTCCTTCATTACGCCCTTTGGAGCATTTTGCTACACAACAATGCCCTTTGGACTCAAGAACGCAGGAGCTACATATCAGAGATGTATTCAGAATTGTTTCAAAAAACAGATTGGAAGGAATATTCATGCTTATGTGGATGATGTAGTGGTCAAGTCTCAGAAGGCCGACTCTCTGATAGCAGACCTGACAGAAACGTTTGAGAACCTACGCAAGTACAAGATGAAGCTCAACCCGACCAAGTGTGTTTTTGGAGTCCCTGCTGGCAAACTCCTAGGCTTCATCGTTTCAGAGAGAGGCATTGAGGCAAATCCAGAGAAAATCAAGGCTATCCATAACTTGCAGAAGCCGACTTGTCTGAAGGACGTTCAAAAGCTCACTGGATGTGTGGCAGCTCTAAGCAGGTTCATTTCAAGACTCGGGGAGAAGGCGGGTCCTCTCTACCGACTCCTGAAGAAGTCAGATAAATTCCTATGGGATGAAGAAGCTGACCGTACTTTTGAGGAGTTGAAGAAAACTTTGTCAACGGCACCAGTGCTTGCAGCTCCTACAGATAAGGAGCCCATGCTATTATATGTAGCTGCCAACGAGAGAGTTGTCAGTGCAGTAGTAGTTGTGGAGCGTGCAGAGGAAGGAAAGGAGTACCCAGTGCAGAGACCTGTCTACTACATCAGTGAAGTCCTCACAGAGTCAAAGCAAAGGTACCCACAGTGGCAGAAGCTGGTCTATGGAGTTTTTCTTGCAAGTAGAAAACTTAAGCATTATTTGCAAGAGCATCCAATTAAGGTGGTGAGTTCAGCACCGCTGGCAGATATTATACGCAACAGAGAGGCAACAGGGCGAGTCGCCAAGTGGGCAATTGAGTTGGGTCCTTACCATATCACATATGAGCCTAGGACAGCGATCAAATCTCAAGCTTTGGTTGATTTTGTCAATGATTGGACAGATTTTACATCTTCACCAAGTACCCCTTACACCAAGTATTGGACAATGCACTTTGATGGGTCCAGACAGTTAGAAGGCTCAGGAGCCGGCGTGGTGTTAACATCGCCTAAGGGAGATAAGTTAGCATATGTCCTTCAGTTACACTTTGATTGTACCAACAATATGGCAGAGTATGAGGCTTTGCTACATGGCCTGCGTTTGGCCAAGGAGATGAACATCAAGCGTATCAGGTGCTTTGGAGACTCGGATCTCGTAGCTCAGCAAGTGTCTGGAACTTGGGATTCAAAGGATGCAAGCATGGCGGCTTATAGAAGAGCAGTCGAACAGATAGCCGGGTTCTTTTCTGGTTATCAAGTGGAGCATATTGACAGGCGCAAGAACGAGGCTGCTGATGCGTTATCACGACTCGGCTCTCGTCGAGAGAAAGTACCACCAAACGTGTTCTTGGATGAACTCCATCACCCTTCGGTCAAGTTGCCCACAGAGGAGGAGTTAGCTTTTCCAGACCCAGAGTCGGTGTTGGTAGCAGCAACACGAGCAATCCCAACGTGGACAGAGCCCTACCTAGCATATCTCCTGCGGGGTGAACTCCCAAAGGATGATGTCAAGCGAAAGCAACTCGTTAGGCGATGCAAGTCTTACACAGTCATTAATGGCGAGTTGTACAGACGAAGTGTCGATGGTTTAGATCAACGGTGAAGATACGGGACTATGTACGCGTGGGCATCATCGATGTGGGTTAGATGACGAACGACACGGGAGAAAAAATTTATACAGCTTCGGGACCCGGGAAACATCATCCGGTAATATCCCTACGTGCTGTTTGTGGCTAGGTTGTATTCCTCTCATGGTGGAAGTCGCCGATGATGGCGGCTCCTCTATTGTGTATATTGGGCTCTGTCCCGGTTGTGTTGGGTCTGTCTAGGCTGTCTAAGCGTTGCCTCTTGGTGCGCCTTGCCCCTCCTTATAAAGGTGGAGGAGACCGGCTTACAGGTAGAGTCCTCTTAGGACTCGGCTAATCTATTACAAGTGGGAAAGTTGAGTCCTTTTCCTATTATGACTGGAGTCGGCCTGCTGGGCTTCCTCCTGATGGGCCACGTTAATCCTCCTTGCGGGTACCCGTGTCCCATATCCACGACAGTAGCCCCCGAGCTTTCGGGTGACTTGTAGAGTCATGCGGAAGGTCTTGATTTGTTGAAGAAATGGGACACAGAGTCCGTGCCGGGTTCTTTGCCGGCTTGTAGATGTAGCGCTTTGCCGAGTTGTAGATGTTGATGATGTCGCGGCACCCGGCTTCAGCATTTTCCGAGTTGTCGATGTAGACTTTGCCGGGTTGTCGATGTAGATGTTTTCGGGTTGTCGTTGTAGATTTTGCCGGGTTGTCGTTGATGCCGACTTCTCCGGTCGAGTCATCGATGCCGACTTCTCCGGTCAAGTCATTGATGCCGACTTCTCCGGTCGAGTCATTGATGCCGACTTCTCCGGTCGAGTCATTGATGCCGACTTCTCCGGTCGAGTCATTGATGCCGACTTCTCCTACCGACTTGTCAATGCCGACTTCTTCTGTCGACTTGTTAATGCCGGCTTCTCCTGCTGACTTGTTTTGAAGTGAGTCGGAAATTTTCTCCGAGTCCTTCTGTCGGGTTGTATGACTTGGCTCGAGCTTGTTTACACTGGTATATATATAGCCCCCAAGCGCCGAGTTGTTAACTTGTGACGGCTTGGAGCTTGTATTGATGACTCATAACTTCAGATGATGTAGCCCCTGAGTGCCGGGTCGTTTGCCTGCGACAACTCGGGACTCCTTGATGTATAACTCATGACTTTCAGATGATGTAGCCTCCGAGTGCCGGGTTGTAAACCTGATCGGCGAGTAGCCCCCGAGCGCCGAGTTGTTGGCCTGCGACAACTTGGAGCTTCCAACTCTGAATTCCCTTTGACTTAAACTGAAAACCTGATAACATGTAGCCCCCAAGTGTCGGGTCGTTTGCCTGCGACGACTCGGAGCTAAAACTTTATGAACTTGATTGATGCTTAAATTGATTTGGTTCTTATAACCCTTCTTAGTCTTATGCTGATGAATAAGTAGGCCCTGCCCGGTCTTTGCTAATTAGCAGCCAGTTTGTTGTACAGGATGCATCTGACTTACCAGATAAAACTAAGGAATAAGTTGGCCTCTTTGCCAGGTCAATGAGTCTAAAGCTTGGCTTTTTCCTGAAAGACAAGCCCCCAAGGACCTAATGATCAAAGTTAATAAAGGCGCACTTACTGGGTGTCTCGAAAAACTCTTACTGTAGAGAAGCCGGCTTTATCCCTTTGATCATAATAATCAGAGCTCTCTGGGCTCGTTGATGTTGCGGAGCCCTCTGGGCTCGTTGGTGTTGCGGAGCTCTCTGGGCTCGTTGGTAATATATAAGCTGGAGTATAGAGACATTGATATTTTTTTTTAGAAATCCCTTTGTGGGTGTAACTAAATCTTTCCAATAAATCTGATGCAAGTTATAAAGAACTTGACTTTTAAAGAAATCCATTGCGAGCAATATATAACTCGACTTTGAAAAAATCCGGTGCAAGCAATAGATAGCTCGACTTTGAAAAATCCGGTGCAAGCAATAGCTCGACTTTGAAAAATCCGGTGCAAGCAATAGCTCGACTTTGAAAAAATCCGGTGCAAGCAATAGCTCGACTTTTGAGAAATCCGTTGCGAGCAAAGCATAGCCCGACTTTAAATAAATCTGGTGCGAGCGATGGATAGCCCGATTTTGAATAAATCTGGTGCGAGCGATTTGAGAGTCCGACTCTTTAGAAATCCATGGCGGGTTCGAAATAACCCAATTTTGAGATTAAGGCTCCAAAGGTCGAGTTCGATATGACTTGTGCCACCTCGAATTTTCGGATATACAGCTCCTAGAGTTAGCTCAAAAGGTGCTGATTTTTTATAATATAATTTAATTGACTGAAATTTTTAAAAATCTACTGAATAAAACTTAAATATAAATGCAACTTAGCTGTTTATTTTCCGTAGTCGATGACGCTCGTGAGTCGGCGAAGAGATGGGTCGACGATCACCAGGAGTCGGCTTTGCTCGCCATATTCCGAGTACTTGATTTTTTTTTCTGTACGTGATGTTGCTCCTTTTTCTTTCCACTTTCTTTTCTTTTTACGTGTTGTCCAGGCACAAGCTAACTCCCTTGATCACTTTCCCTTTCTTTTTTCTTCCGATTTTGATTTGGCTTCCACGTTGGAGTTTAAGACTTGATCCGACCCGTACAAGGCATGGTCAATAATTCATAGCTCTTTCCTTTTTTTTTCTTTCTTTTAGCAAGTCGAACCGTCCTTGACTAGGCGATAATTTCCATGTTGAGCGGTATGCATGTGCTACTGGTTTCTGGCGAGGTGCTATCCATTGCTGGAATATGACGAAGATCGTGTCCGGCTTCTTCTTTGATTAGCTCGTACAAGTACTAGTTGGATCCGGCTCTTTCTGCCTTTCTTTCCTTTTCTTTATTGCTTCTCACGTGACCAGACTTATTGGTAAAAGCCGTGTCCGCTCATGACACGGTATTGTTTCAATCTTGGATCGACTCGAGTTTTGTTTGTTGATGCGATCTGAACGAACAGGGCTCCGCAAGAAAAAGATCATCTTGAACTTTGGCCGACTTGATTGGACTTGCAGCGAACGGAGCACCATGGTAATGATCTGGCTATCTGCACACGGGACGATGTTGATGTAGAGCCCCGTGGCTGCGTTGATGAATTATTTCAGGCGTCCGAGTCGCCTGACCGATGTGGTGATGAACTCGCCGTCGTCGTTGATGAAGATGGACCCATCGAATTATGAATCCGCGCGCACCTAGCCCCACGGTGGGCGCCAATGTCGATGGTTTAGATCAACGGTGAAGATACGGGACTACGTACGCGCGGGCATCTTCGATGTGGGTTAGATGACGAACGACACGGGAGAAAGGATTTATACAGCTTCGGGACCCGGGAAACATCATCCGGTAATATCCCTACGTGCTGTTTGTGGCTAGGTTGTATTCCTCTCATGGTGGAAGTCGCCGATGAGGCGGCTCCTCTATTGTGTATATCGGGCTCTGTCCCGGTTGTGTTGGGTCTGTCTAGGCTTGTCTTGGCGTTGCCTCTTGGTGCGCCTTGCCCCTCCTTATAAAGGTGGAGGAGGCCGGCTTACAGGTAGAGTCCTCTTAGGACTCGGCTAATCTATTACAAGTGGGAAAGTTGAGTCCTTTTCCTATTATGACTGGAGTCGGCCTGCTGGGCTTCCTCCTGATGGGCCACGTTAATCCTCCTTGCGGGTACCCGTGTCCCATATCCACGACACGAAGCGTCACTGGAGTCTACCAGAGATGTGTATCTACAGAAGAGGGCAAGCAAATATTGCAAAAGATTCATGCAGGAGATTGTGGTCATTATGCATCCACTAGATCCTTGGTGTCAAAAGCTTTCAGACACGGGTTCTTTTGGTTGACAGCACATTTGGATGCAGAGAGGATAGTTCGAGTCTGTGATGGATGTCAAAGGTACGCAAGGCAAGACCACGTGCCCGCTCAAGAACTCAGAACCATTCCTATCACTTGGCCGTTTGCAGTTTGGGGACTTGACATGGTAGGCCCCTTCTCAAAGTCGCCTTGTCAGAAGACCCATCTGCTAGTAGCAGTTGACAAGTTCACCAAGTGGGTGGAAGTGGAACCCGTCAGCAGAGTCGACGGTGCATCAGCTGTGAGATTCTTCAAGAAAATAGCAACACGATTTGGATACCCTCATAGCATCATTACAGACAATGGTACCAACTTATCAGTTGGGGAGATGGCCAAGTTTTGTGGTGAGAACAACATCAGACTCGACCTAGCCTCAGTGGCACATCCACAGTCCAATGGACAAGCAGAGAGGGCAAATCAGGAGTTGCTGAAGGGAATTAAGCCTCGGCTCCGAGTCCCTTTGCTGAGAGCCGCCGGGTCTTGCGTTGAGGAGTTACCAGCAGTACTTTGGAGCATCAGGACGACTCCTAACAGATCCACTGGCTTCACACCTTTCTTCATGGTGTATGGAGCAGAAGCTGTCTTGCCAAGCGACTTGTTGCATGACTCGCCACGAGTCGCCAATTACGTTGAGACAGAAAACGAACTCGCCCGCCAGGACTTGGTCGATGCACTTGAGGAAGCAAGGGAGTTATCCCTTGAGAGATCAGCAGTTTATCAGCAGGACTTGCGGCGATATCACGCACGCAGAGTCAAGACCCGGACTTTCCAGGAAGGAGACTTAGTGCTTCGCCTTGTCCAGAATAAGGAAGGGATGCACAAGTTATCTCCACCATGGGAAGGACCGTTCATCATAAGCAAGAATCTGAACAACGGGTCGTACTATCTAATGGATGTGCGAGAACCGGCAAGTGTAGGAAAAGGAGCTGATATAGCTCATACTCTAGATCCTTATGCAGAGGCAAAGAGGCCTTGGAACATAGCTCAGTTACGTCCTTATTATACTTAAGTTGTAACAGATTCATGAGTTGAAAGGCAATGAGCCCAGTGAGCCATGCCTAGATGTAATCGCATTGTTATGATCAAATGAAATAAAGCCGGCTTTTGTGAACATGAGTCCTTTAGTCGAGTCACCCAGTGAGTGCGCTTTATTCTTTAAATTTTGATCATCAGGTTCTTGGGGGCTTGCTTTTCAGTGAAAAAAGTTAAGCTTAAACTCTTGGACCCGGCACAGTAGCCAAACTTTTCCTAGTCTTTTCGCTGGTAAGTCAGATGCATCCTGCACAATATGATCTATCTACAGGCATGACTTGTTTCTCTCTCTTATGGATCCTAAGGAACATATGAGTTAAGAACCCGTCAGCACAAACTGTAAGAGAAGTCATGCAGGGCCTACTTATTCATCAGTGAAAAACTAGACGGGTTATAAGAACCAAGCCGATTGGCACAAATTCAAAATAGCTAACAAGCTAAATAGTTTAAAGCACCAGTAGTGCATCATTACAGCCCAAAGTAGCTAACAAGCTACATAGTTTAAAATCATCACAAGTACATCATTACAAGCTAGAGTCATCTAGAGAGTTTTCCTTAACAGGAGCTGAGTCCTTGACTGGAGCTGTGGAGTCCTTAGCTGGAGACTTGTCTTTCGCTTGTGCAGCAGATGTGGAAGTCGACTTTGCAGGAGATTTCGTGGCAACTTTCTTCATCTGAAAGCCAGTTCCCCTCGGGTTCTTCATGTGCTTGCTCAACTCCTCTTGAACTTGGGAGCCGCCAGTTGCGACTCTCGAGGGAGCGGGCGGAGCAGGAGTCTTTAGTGTGGGCTCTGCACCAGTCGAGTCGCCAGTCCCAGGAGCCGCTGGAGTGGAAGAGCTTGGCACAGTTGATGGGGCACCAGCCATGTCCTGTGAGGGACGCCCAAAGTTTACGATTGGAGGAACTCCTGGATTAACCCTCTTGTTGTCCAAGTCATAATGATGAACCCATACCTCCGGGTCCATCTTATTGGCGATCTCGCAGGCGTAAGGCCGCACTAGCTTCTCCTCAGCCTTGAAGTCATCCTGGGTGAAGGGTTTGCCATCTTCATGCTGCTCTGGCTTCCCCATAGTGAGCATTGCTGGCTCCAGAACAGTTGGGTAGTAGCTGTGTGCCAGTGCAAGTATCCTTATGGCAGATCTCCTCATGGCAGATTGTTTCCACAAGTGCATGTACCCTGGAGCTCTTGACAACTCATCAACCAATCGTTCAGGCTCCTTGGGGTACTTGCCCTTGGAGTTAAGATATTTTACCACAGAGCGAGCACCCTCCTGCAGCCCATGGCAGTGGTCTAGCATGGCATGGAGTTGTTGGCTAGTGGGCAGCTTGAGTTTTGGGGAGTCAGCCCCTGCAAAGTAAGAAAAGTCAAAAGTCATAAGTAGCTGAGTTCTTTGTATCAAGCTAAAAGAAGGCAAGTGCAGTAACTTACCAAAGATATGATGGCACATAGCCTTAATTCCCTTTTGGCATACGTCCAAGACGGCTCTCAGATCAGTGTGTGCCTTTTGGGCGGCCTTCTTTGCTTCAGCCGACTCCTTCTTCACCTTTGCTAGCTCAGCAGCTAGGATTTGTAAGTCTTTCTCCAGTTGGAGGGAATGCTGTTTCTCAGATTCAGCAGATTTGGCACTGGAAGCTGCTTGGTCTTCCAATTTTTTCATGTCTCTCTTCATCTTGGAGACAACAGTCTGAAAAAGCAGAAGTCAGGAAAAGCAGAAGTCAGCAACGTACAAGTCGACAATCAACAAGTCAGAAAAGCGCAAGTCAGATTTTTACAAGTCAAATTCTATAACTCATGAGCTCCAAGTCGTCACAAGTTAACAACTTGGCGCTTGGGGGCTACTCAGGAGTCAGATTTTTTCCAGACACACAAGTCATAAGAAGAAGAGTCGCAGCTCCAAGTCGTCACAAGTTAACAACTTGGCGCTTGGGGGCTACTCGCAGAACAGAAATTTTTCTTCAAGTAAGATGTCAGTAAATTGCATATATGGGTAGCTCCAAGTCGTCGCAGGCTGACAACTCGGCGCTTGGGGGCTACTCGCGCAGAAATCTTTGGTCTAAGGACCCGACAGACAGTAAATTAGCAGCCCCGAGTCCTAGTAGAGCTAAGGACTCAGGTCTTGGGGGCTACAGTATGCAAGTTTTTCCACCTAGCAAGTGATTTGAGTTCAGGATGAAGCACCTATCTTAGCTCCAAGTCACCAAAGATAAGGTGCTTGGGGGCTACTGTAATAGGAGACTAATGGAGAAAGCATAAAGAGCACAAGTTAGAATACTTACGTTATGAATCATCTCAAGGGCTCTGAGGGCTACTTGCTCCTCATCCTTTAGCTTGGAGGCTTGATCATTAAGTTCTATGGCCTCAATATAGGCCTCGTTGAAGGATTTATTGTCAGATATCCGGAGCCAGCTGTAGTCAGTTGAGGATTTTGCTGGCTCGGTGTTCAGCTGAGAAGCGGGAGCCGCTTTTTCTTGACTCGGAGGCATCTGAACCGTAGTAGTTGGAGTTCCACCCCCAGAGGAGGATGGGATCACCACAGGAGTCTCCAACCGAGTCTTTGGAGCGGACTCGGGAACAGGGGGAGTCCCAGTGGTTGTTGCACCAGCAGATGCGGGAGTCGTAGGAGCGGTCTTTGTACTCGTCGTCTGAGAAGTCGACGGCGGTACAGCTCCTCGGCTGGAAGTCACATCGGCCATGCCTGCTAGCTTGGAGACCTTGGCGCAGGGCCGGGCTCTGAGGACAGGACAGATTAAAGGTCAGATAGTGATTAAAGGTAAATACAGATGTCATGCTAGTAAAGATAAAGGAAAAAAGTCATACCCAACATTTGTCTCAAGATCTAAAGAGGCTTGAGAGTCAGAGGAAAAGATTGACATTCCTGACTCATAGGAGTCAGCTTTCTCAGGAGGAGAGATCGACTTCCTCTGGTGTGATACAGGTAGAGGCGGAGGAGTCTCTGTAGGGCCACTTGAGCGCAGTTTCCTTTTCTTGGCAGCAAGGACTTGCGCAGGAATTTCTTCAGGCTCGCTGGAGGAGCTGCTAGATTTTCGGACTCGTGAGGCGGGTACCTTAGGCACAGCAGCCCGGGACCCATTTTTCGGAACTGGAGGAGTCGGGGAGCGACTCTTGACATCTGATGACTCCTCAGATGGAGTTGGTTGGGCTCCTGCAGGACTTGATTCAGTGCGCTCTTCGTCAGCATACTGTGCTTCAGAGGAGGACTCCTCCTCAATGACATTGACAGTGGGAGCCTCAGGCGAGGACTCCTCATCTTCATTCTCCTCACCAGCGGCAGTAGCCTCTTTAGAGGACTCCTCGCTGGCTTCTTCTTCTTCAACAATCTCTGCAGCAGCAGAGGTACTCCCTTTGCCCTTGTCAGTTTCAAGGGTCGACTTCCAGAAGGAGTCGGTAAGCTGCAGAGAGGAAACAGAAAGTGTGAGTTAGTAAATTGAGGCAATACAAGCAAGCAAGAAGGAAGGACAGTTAAAGTACTTACAGCAGGAGCTGGGCAGGTGGAGCAGAAAGGTTGGAGCCCAAAGTGGGCCTGGTCCTTCACCATCTTTCCGGTCAGCTTCTTGATCAATCGACCAAGCTTAGAACCGTCAGACAACTTATCTGTCATCCTGAGATCATCAGTGACACACCTGGTATACGAGCAGATGAGTCGGGTCCTAGGACTCAACGGTTGAATTCTCCAGGTGGTCCAGCAGCGGACGAGATCCATGCTTTCTAGGTCACGAGAGAGGAGAGCCCGGATTCTAAGGATCAATGACTCGACTTTGGGCCGGGCGGCCTCTGAGCACCTGGCTTTCATAGCAGGAGTCACCTCCAGTCGGCTCTCAGAGAATTGTGGGAGCTTAGGTTCATCCTCAGGAGAGGTGTCCTTGCAATAAAAGAAGGTTTTTTGCCAGTCTTTGATGCGGTTTGGAAAAACTGGCTTAGGGAAGACAGAATTTAGGCGACGCTGGAGAGCTACAGCGCCGCACTGCAAGAGAGGGGCCCCCGGAGGTTTCAGGTTGGGGGTTGCAGTAGAACAACTCGAGCCATAGATCTAGGTCTGGCTCAATCTGGAGGTAATCCTCACAGAGAACAACGAAGTTGGATAGGGTAAGAATGGAATTGGGCGCAAGATCGTGAATCCGCAGCTTATAGAACTCGAGGAGCTGGCGGAAGAACAAGTTACCAGGGGGTGTGAAACCGTGGAAAAGGTGCTCCGCAAAGATGACGACCTCGCCCTTCGCCGGAGAAGGCACCGATTCATCCCCAGGAGCTCGTGCCTTGACGCTTGAAGGAAGGAGGCCAGCTAGGCGATGTGCTTTCAGTTGCTCCGCCGTGATGGTTGAACCGCCCCAATCGGCGGAGATAGATCTCTTCGAGGCAGGTGCGGCGGCGGCGGCCTCGGTAGCAATGTCGACAATCCTGCTTGCAGAAGGGGCCTTGGCCTTAGAGGTTCCCTTGGTGGGGCGCTTGGGGGCCATGGCGTACGTGCGGTGCAAGAGGGAGCGCTGCGCAGGAAGGAGATGAGCGCGGGAAAGGCAGAAAGATTGGGGAATGAAGGGGCAGTTGAGTTTTTGGTTCTCACCCTTTGACATTTATAAGTGGGTAAAAACCCTAGAGGATTACAGTGGTGGCCCGCGGTAAAATCGTGGGTAACGAGTCAACAGTTAAAGGTTAAAGTTATGGAAGTGGAAAAAGTCGGCTTGTCCCAGAAGGGCGAGTCCTGTGACAGTAAAAGTCAAGCCATCTAGTCCTTGTTCGCAAGAGTCACAACAAACCCGGCCAGAGTGTGTAAGAGCAAGGGCAGGGGTGATGACTTGAACAAGGAATGAGGATAGACTCACCTTTTATATTTATTATGTCTTTATGCAGGAATTCATCTTGGAGCTAGCAGCTAGCGACTTCTGAGCTTGTGACTCGGAGTGAAGGAGTCGACCCCAAGAGTCGAATCAAGAATAAAATCAAGAAGATAGAGGAAGCCGACAAAGCTGCACCCAAGATAAATTCGGGGGCTACTGATGGGGGGATACTTTATAGGTAGGCCCATGGACCCGGAAAGTAGACCCGCCAAGACCGAGAAGGCCAACGCCGAGTCACGAGACAAGTCACATGGGCTGGGCTGGAGACAAGCCGACCAAGGCCCGTGTGGAGAAGGGGACACGTCCAAAGATGGAGTCCAAGTACAACCCGGAGTTCTAGTTTGGAAGGACAAAGCCTAGAGTAGGACTCCGTGTATGAGTAGAACTCGACACAGATTGTAAGTCCAGGGGACCCGCCACCTTTATAAGGGGGGCCCTGGATCGTAGTAAGCTAAGCTTCAACCAGTAGAGAGAAACCCTAGCCACCAGAGAGAAGTCGCCGGCTCCTGAGTTGTGGGAGCCGGGTCCTTGTAATCGAGATATAATCAAGAGCAATAACATAGAAGCAGGAAGTAGGTCTTTACCTCGAATCAGAGGGGCCAAACCTGGGTAAATCCTTGTTCCTTGGCGAGATTAACCGTTCCAACGTACTTCAGTCATCAATGGCCCCGGAACTCATCTTCCCTGAGGAAGAACTTGCCGTGACAACCCCACGACAGAGACCCTACCTGTTGGGCAACCATTGCGAGATCATCTCGGATCATCAAAGTCTGAAGTATCTCTTCACCCAGCCCGATCTGAATCTCCGACAGAGAAGATGGTTGGAGTTGATCAAGACTATGATGTGACCCTCAATTACCAGCCTGGCAAGGCAAATGTGGTTGCCGATGTGCTGAGTCGCAAGTCTTATTGCAACACCCTGATGGTTGAGCAAGCTCAGCCCGCTCTTCATGAAGAATTCGCACGTTTGAATCTGGAGATTGTTCCCTCCGGATATTTGGCTAACCTCGAGATCAAATCAACTCTCGAGGATGATATCAAGGCCGCCCAGCAAAATGATGCTGAAATCCTAGAGATCAAAGAGAAGATAGCTAATGGGAAGGCAAACTGTTTCTCGGTTGATGACAATGGTGTTGTCTATTTCGGTGACCGTTTAGTGGTGCCCAAGAGTGGAAACACAAAAGAATTGATCCTCTCAGAAGCTCATGAGTCACCCATCTCTATTCATCCGGATAGCATCAAAATGTACCAAGATCTTCGCCCTCAATACTGGTGGTCTTCCATGAAGCGCGAGATCGCCGAGTATGTTGCAGAATGCGACGTCTGTCGCCGGGTGAAAGTTGAACATCAAAAGCCAGCGGGTACTCTTCGCCCCATAGCCATTCCTGAGTGGAAATGGGATGAAATTGGTATGGATTTCATTACCTGTTTTCCGAGGTCACCCAAGGGTAACAATGCCATTTGGGTAGTCATTGATCGTCTATCCAAGGTCGCCCATTTCCTCCCTGTCCGCGAGGATATCAACTCTGTTAAATTGGCGGAGCTGTATATGACCCGGATTGTTCCTTTGCATGGGGTTCCCTTGAGGATCATCTCAGACCGTGGTAGTCTGTTTGTGTCCAAATTCTAGCAAAGCTTCCAAGAGGCTCTGGGAACCCGCCTCAACTTCAGCACAACCTATCATCCCCAGACTGATGGTCAGACTGAAAGGGTGAACCAAGTTCTTGAGGACATGCTTCGGGCATGTGTTATCTCCTTCGGTAAGGGTTGGGAAAAGTATCTCCCCCTCGCCGAGTTCTCCTACAACAACAGTTATCAAGCCAGTTTGCAAATGGCTCCCTTTGAGGTTCTCTATGGACGGAAATGTAGGACTCCTCTAAATTGGTCTGAAACTGGAGAGAGGTCACTCTTCGGTCCTGATGTGATCAATGAGGCTGAAGAAAAGGTCCGTATCATTCAAGCAAATCTGAAGATTGCTCAGTCCAGGCAGAAGAGCTATTATGATAAGCATCATCAGGAGGTTCACTATGAAATTAGTAATAAAGCCTATCTTCGAGTCTCTCCCCTCTGAGGCGTTCGTCGTTTCGGGATCAAGGGAAAGTTGGCACCTCGTTTTGTTGGTCCTTTCACTGTCCTGGGTAAGCGAGGTGATCTCTCCTATCATCTCGAGCTTCCAGAGAATTTCCCGGATGTGCATGATGTGTTCCATGTCTCTCAACTCCGTCGTTGCTTCAAAGATCCTATTCGCGGGGTTAATCATGAAGAGTTGGATATTCAGGAGGATCTGACTTACCGTGAGCATCCTGTCCGCATCTTGGATGAAGCGGAAAGGAAGACCCGCAACAAGAGCATCAAGTTCCTTAAGATCCAGTGGTCTAACCATTCTGAAGAAGAAGCAACCTGGGAACGTGAAACTAGTCTTCGTCAGGAATACCCCGCATTCTTCACTCAAGCCTAGAATCTCGGGACAAGATTCCTGTAAGGGGGGGTAGAGTTGTAACAACCCCACTTTTGGTACCTGAAAATATGAGTAAAATTTTCACTTTTGCATCTCATGTTGCATCATGGCATTTATATTAAAATTACCAACATGAAAAAATACTTTGGGTTTAACATGAAATCAAGGTTGGTGAATAATATTGGACAAACAAAATTCAAATTGAGCTTTCAAGGCCACCGCTTCACGTCCAAACTGGGCCAAGACCTCCCGGACGGTTGGCTGGCTGGCGGACATAGCCGCATCGTTGGGCGCCACGCCGATGGACGCAAGATTTGTTTTCTTCGCCTCATCCTCCACGGCCGGATAGAAATCTACGGCCAAGCAAGCAAAATGTCAGATAAAGGAAGCCGAATGAAGAAAGGAAGCCAGAAGAAAGAAGAAAGCGTACCCTTCAAGGCTGTGGCAAAGCCGGCCAGTTGCAGCTGGAGAGCTCTCGCCGTCTTATGCTGCTCAACCTCGACCCCCTGCAGCCGGGTCACCTCACCCTTCAGCAGGTCGACCTCCTTCTGGACGGCCTCCAGCTGGTCAGCGTGCTCCTTGTCCGCGGCCGCCCTCGCTTTGGCCAGGTTGTCCAGCTCCGCCTGGCATTTCTTGTCGTGCTCGGCGAGGCGCTTCACCTCCGCCTCCAGCCGGGCAATGAGGTCCGGGTCCACCTGCGAAATCTGCGAGGGGGCGGCTTCTACCAGAAAAAGAGTCAGTCCCCAGAGAGAAGGCCATCAGGCAAACATCGGTTGCCTACCTTTGGCGGCCGCCAGCTCCCACTCAAGCTCCCGGATCCTGCCGCGAAGGGTCCGCTCCGAGTACTGAAAACAAGACCAACGTCAACACTGGGGCCCGCTACCGGCTGTCGGCCCTAAGGAAAACAACACCTCGAGCTCTCCCGGAAGCGTTTGAAATCGGAAAGTTGTACCCCCAGCCCGACCTCGTACTCCTGGGCAAAGGTGCGAGGGTCCGCCGGCTGCCGCTCTTGGCCCTCGAGCTGGCGGCCTGCACCCTCATTCCTCGCCAACTCCAGCGGAGCACCTGGAGTGAACGCAGGAGGCGTCCGGGTCACCACGGGGTCCGGCTGCACCCCGGCATCCGGCTGCGGCTCTGGAGCCGGCTGTTGCTTGGGAGCTAACTGTTTCTCCGGAGTCGACCGCTCTTCATCTGCCGTGCTCGGGCCGGTCTCGCCCTGGCCCTCTCCACCTCCACCGCCGCCGGCTGGCGGTGGCATCTGGCCGGACTGCGGATCAGCCTCTCCCAAGCCGCCACCGGCTGGGGTCCCGCAGCCGGTCTTCATTGGATCCTCCGGCACGGCTTTTTCGGTGGCAGCCGTCCCATCACGGATGGACCTAGGAAGACTGAAGCAAAAGTATATGAATAAAAGAGAGCAAGATATCAGTAAGCAGACAAGAGCACTTACGCGACGGGTTTCACGGGGATCTTCGGCACCCGGATCCGCCTCTTCTTCGACAGACTCTCGACGGTGTCGACATCAACCGGCTTATCGGTCGCCTCAGCCGGCCTCGAGCGCTTGGTGGGGGCGGCCGAGGAGGAGCCCCTGGTCTCTGCACTCGCATCAGAGTCCGGGAGATCAATAATCTCGATAGGCTGGCCGGCTACGGGCACATAAAGAGGATCATCCGGCTTACCGCGGGCAGTCGGCCCGGCCCGTCCTCGCGCGCCTCCAGCCAGCGCAGACTGCTCGCCAGGTCCAACCGGCTCCTGGGACACCTCAGCGCGGGCCAGCGGCGCGTCGTCATCACCCTCGCCACCTGCCACGGCGACGTCCTCCTCCTCTTCGGCAGCCGGATGCCGGGTCGGCCTCGGGAGGTCAGGCAAAAATTCGGGCCCATCCGGCTCATCCTCGACCGCCTGGATCCGGAAAAGCTTCACGCACCGTCGACCCGTAATCAGCCGTGTCGGCCCTGTCGACGACAACAAACGAACAAGACCAAGAAACGTACCCGGGGAGGCGGATACTTGCGGTTGTAAGGCGCCAGACCGAACTGCCAGTCCTCGGCGACGTGCTCCTTGGTGATCATCCACAGCCAGGTGTCCAGAGCTGAGGCAGAGTAGTTCCTGGAGGCGAGCCGGGTGGGATCCCACCGACCCGACATGTGACATATCTTGTGTGCCCGGCTCTGGAGCGGGCACACCCGGCGATACAGCCAGCAGATTGTGAGGTCCGCCGCCTCCAGGCCCTCCTTCACCATGTCGTCCACCCGCTTCACCATCACGTCGACGGCCTTGTCGCCGGGCCGGCCTTTCCCGTCCCAGGTGGTCTTGGAGGAGGGCGCAAAGGAAAAGGCTGGCAGACCGATCCTGTCCTCATCCGACCTCTTGTTGCGGACGTAGAAATATGTCCGCTGCCAGCCCAAGATGGAATCTGGCGTCTTGAAGGTCGACCGGCTTTGTTCTGCCGTCAGCGAAGGACTTCTGTCGGCCGCGGATGTAGAAGAACCGGCAGAAAAGGTCAAGGTTGGGTCGAATGCCCATATACGCCTCGTAGAGAGTGGCGAAGAAACTGAACTGGGCGATGGAGTTCGCCCCGAGATGGTGAGGTTGAAGGTTGAAGTACTCAAGAAACTGGCGGAAGAACGGGCTCACCGGGAGGGCGAGCCCACGCTCCAGGTGGTCGACGAAGAGGACCACCTCGCTGTGGCCAGGGTTTGGCCGGATCTTGTCATCGGCGGGGACGCGCACCATGATGTCCGCTTCGGTGCCGAGCACCCCTGCCTCCCGGAGTGCCTCCATGGTCTCGGTGGTGACGATGGACCCCCTCCAGTCGTCGTCGCCTTCGTCGGCGTCCATGTCTGCCTCCAGCTTGAGGTTGGACCGGCAGAAGTCTGCGGTGGAGCGGTGTGACCCCATGGTGCGCCGAGGCAAGGACGACGTGCGTGCGTCGCCGACGAGGAGCGGGAGAAGAGAAGAGGAAGGACGAGCGGTCGCGGCGGCAGGACGTGCTCCGCGGTCGTGACCGAGATCTACAACGGCGGCGGCTGGCGAAAATCCGGCGGCACAAGAAGGAATCGAGGAGGAGAAGAGCAAGAAGGCAGGAAGAGGGAGGAGGAGGTCGGGGCGCCCTATTTAAGAAGCAGGGCCGTCGCCTCGGCTCCTCCCACGACGCTGGGCACGTGGACGGCAACCGCCGAAAAGCGGGGAAGTTACAGCCACAAAGGATCCCACTACCTCCACTAACGCAGCAGCCGGCACAGAAGATCCTGGACCCAGAACCCGAAGCATCGTGGCCGGGCCGGGTAGTGGGGTGTCAGACTGACGGGACGGGTCGGCGTCATCCCTGACGTCAATTCCAGCCGGCCCGACGCTGAATTTAAGACGCATATCCGGCCGGCCACGACTGTGGCGGATTTCAGCCGGCGCTTTCCAGCCGGCGCCAACCTCTACATCGACGAACTCAAGACCGCTACCATGCCAACATGCAGACGTTTACACGGCCGTGCCACCTGGACAAACCCCAACGTGTTCGGGGGCTAGTGTCGGGGGGATGACCCCTGGGTGGTCAAGGACCTGCCTAAGTTTAAAATCAAAGCCATCCGGCTGGAAGCCAAGGGAAGAAGCTATCCGGCTGACGGGCATCCGCCTGCCTCCAGCAGCCGGACGAAGAAGGAGGCCGGCTCGAGCCAGCCGGCCCAGGTCTCCGACACGGCAATGTGGGCTACAGGGAATCGCCGCCCGACCGCACGTCGCCCGCACCACAGCCACGACTGCCTCCACGGCGAACAGTGCGGGGCGTGCAGCAGACCGCTTCCCCGGAACCGGAGGGGGCGGAGCCGGCAGGATAGGAGGCGCGCCATTCGGCTTCGCACGTCCCCGACAACGGCGCCGATGTGCTAGGCGGCGAGTATCGTACCTGATGGGAGAACACTGTGGGAAGTAAGAAGACTATAGCCGGACCCAGCGGGGCCGGGTCGGGCAGCCGGCCCCGGTAGTCAGTGTGTAATGAGCCGGTCCCACACATGTACAGCAACTCCTCAGCCCTATATAAGGGGGGGTGCGGACAGAGAGAAGGAAGAGGCCATTGAGGAAACCCTAGTTCAGATAGACAGCTCAAGGAGCCTTGTAAGATTGCCACCAAAAGAATAAGAAGTAGAAAGGCAGGAAGTAGGAGTTTTACCTCATCCAGGGCTCTGAACCTGGGTACATCTTGTGTTCATATGCATGCTTGTATCCAATCCCGCCTCCAGAATCTCCCGCTAGTGTTAGTTGCTCCCACACCACTCAAGCCTCTCCTTAGGCATATGTCGAACTCCATAGCCCGACAGCCTGACTCCAAGGAGCGGTATTTTCTTCGTGTTTTTGAAGCGACCGTCTCTTCTTTTTTTCATCGATGCTAGAAAACGGCCAGGATTCTTGTGATACAACCGTCAAAAGAGCTGGGATTTTTTCCCTAGCGCCTCTCCTTAGCGTCTGCGTTGTACCTGCCCTAAGGACTTATGGTTTGCAAACAAGGGATCTGATAGGGAGCACCTTCCACCTCCACGCTTTGAATACAGTTATCTGAAAGATATGCATATCACAGGATATAGAGGGGCAAGAGGCCAGCTGCAATCTCTTCTTCATATTGTGGAACATGCTCCTGCGTTGCAGTGTTTAACTGTCAGTACAGCTCAATTGCTCCTTGAGGTTTTTTTTTGCTGACACAGTTGATAGATCATATTTTGATCGTGCTGCTTGGCATGCAAGATACCATCTCAGTCAGAAACTTTCACCTTACTTAAGAGCACTAGTGGATGTAGTCGTGTAAGCGATAACACACACCTCATATGATAGGCGTTGTATAATCTAGGCCTCGGCAAAAATTGCTAATTAAATACGGATGTGAGATTATGTAATACTGTTTTGTCAATAAGATTGTTGACCTACCGACAAAACATCTAATGTACATGGGCAGCACGAGCAAGAATCTAAAGTTTTGAACTATACAGCCGGATGCAAGAAAATTCCAAGGAAGATTACAACATCACTGACAAGTTACCTAAACAGCTGGTCAGCATATTTATGATACAGGAACGTGTGTATAAGCACTCACTCACTGTATCAGGAATCGGAACACAGGCAAAAACGAAGAACAAGAAACATGTCATTTCATAGCACATACACCATGCCGACCTCCAGGAGCGACGCCGGCGGCACCCGCAGCACCACGTCCGGGCCACGGCAGTTGCGCCGCAGGAAGTTGTACCCGACCACCGTCAGCTTCTTCACCACCGACGACCCGGGCTTGCACTGCACGTGCGAGTGCCCCAGGATGAACGCCGTGCCGGCCTCCCTTGCCGCCGACAGCGCCTCCAGCTCCTCCGTCACGTGCTTGTCCGCCTCTGGGCTCGCCACGAGGCTATCTATGAAGAACCTCACCTGCTTCGCCGAGTTGGCATGTGCCGTGATTTCTAGTCCCGTGCCACCGGGGCTGTCGGCAGGGGGCATCATCTCCACGGACGCCGCCGAGTGCTGAACACTGTCTTGCAAGTCGTAGCTCGCATGGTCTCGAAGCGTGTTGCTTCCAATCACGGTCAGCCCCGGCTCCCAGTCCTCCAGCTGCTGCTCGCTGGCCTCACTGCACCGGTAGGAGGCGTCGAGCTTTATGAACCTAGCCAGGCTCTCAATCAGCTCGGTCTCAAATGAGTCGACCTCCTGGTGAACATCACGATAGCCATACCGCACAATGCACCGGTAGGACCGGTGGCCCGGGGGTCCAACTCGACCGACGAGGTACCGCTCCGCGGGGAACACATATGGCACCGGTACCGACTTGACGCATACGAAGACCAAGACTTTATGGAATGCCGGGAGGTTGGTCACGAAGCGGGAGAAATTGGCTGGGACACCTGACGTGAGATCAGTGTAAACAAGGCCGATGCCCGGTACGCGGACCATGCCAAGCTTGTCACCAAGGGCGAGAAGCCACTCTAGAGTAACCTTGTTCTGCAGGTCGAACTCATATTTTTTGATGGTCGTGAAGTGCCAGACTAGCATGACAGACATGAGGATGAGGGCGAGAAGGATCGGGAGCCATGCGCCCTCAAGGAACTTGATGAGTGATGCTGAGAAGTAGAGCGCCTCAACGGAGCCGAAGAAGAGCAGGAAACCCAGGGCCAGAATGGGTGGCTTGTGCCAGCACACCATGATGACAATGGATGTGAGAAATGTGGTGACCAGCATCACTGTGATCACTGCTAGTCCTGAACAAACAACACAAGGTTCAGAAAGTTGCAAGGCAATCTGAGACTCTGAAAATGCTAATATAAACATGAATGAATCAAGAAATTCCAGTCAGGTTGTATTGGCAATATGTGGTAAAACTAAGCACTAAATGTAGAGTAGTATCTCTTACCGGATGCATTTCCCATATGCTTTGTGTCTCGAAATCCAACAGTCACAGCAATGCAGAGGATCATGAGCAGCCAATTGATCTCAGGGATATATATCTGGCCATGAATTTTCTCAGATGTGTGCACAACTTTTACCCGAGGGAAGCAACTTAGGGATTGACTCTGATTGATGATTGAGAATGTTCCACTGATGATTGCTTGGCTTCCAACCACTGAAGCCAGAATTGCCAGTACAAGAACAGGCCATCTCACCTTATCTGAAGTTTGCATTAAAAAGAAAATTATGACTTCACATGGATTCAAAAACAAATTGACTTCACATGGATTAAAATTGTAATTTGATTTCTACAACATAAGAAATTACTAGAAGAGCTATCATTCATCACACATTTTCACAGAGTTAAATAGGGTGGTGTAGAAACAAGTACATAGTATTTAGTACAAGTTAGATTACAGGTTAACTTTCTGAATTTACACAAAATCAAATATGGAATATCGATCATTGGGCAATTCTTTTTAATACAGTGTTGCTTGCTTCAATTAAATTTATTCAGAAAAAAAATACTACTGATCAACATACGGAGTGGTGAAGGCGAATTCAGTACCGTAAGTTGAGCAAAGTCAGTTTCAACTTCAGTTACCCAAACTGTCAGAGGTCTTGTGTATACTAGTTTCTGTCATAATATTAGATGAGCTGCAGTGGCAGTACATACCTGGAACTGCGATGTAAAATCCAACCTGGGAGTTTGAGTAGAAGTCATGATGTTTAGATAAGTAAGCAGCCTGACCCATGTATGCCAGAATCAAGGCGGGGTAAACTAAAGCAGTGAAAGCAAGCTGTGATAAAACTACATGATCAGCACATTAAAAATAAATAAATATTGTAAAAAATATTATGTAAGAATTCTCAGGCAAGATCAACAAATTACCTGGATTGCACTGTATGAGAAGTGTCCAAGATCCGCAAACATTGCTTCAGATCCTGCACCGTCGGCATGCTAGGTAGTTAATTTATGTGTATTGTATACTCAATACGAATGAAAGAAAGGAACTTCTGAATCCTGTCAATCTCCATGACACAGATATTTATAAGCATACCTGTCATGCAGAGCAAAATTCCACCAAGCGACATCCAGCCATATTTTCTAGTCTTCTTTAAGAACTTGAACATGTAATAGGGATTCAGAGCTTGGTATACATGAGGATTCCAATAAATGATATTATAAAGTCCAAGAGCACTCATGCAGAGTAGCCAGGCTAGTACTATCGGGGCAAAGATAAATCCAACCCGATGTGTACCAAAATGCTGGAGCGCAAAAAGAAATGCTAATATGACGCAGGTTATCGGAATGACGGCATCTGCATGTAAAAGTGATCAAACATCAGTATAACCATCAGTACATGGGGAAATATCAGTAGATGCATATTCCCGAGGAAAAAAAACACGAAGCATAGAAATTATGCTCTAGGCCTCTGAAAAAGAAATATGATTTGGCCATCTATGCTCTAGGCCTCTAGCAAGAAAAAGATAGTATGTGATTTAGCCATTTATCCATATTTCTGTTGAGAAATTACTGGGATAGTATGTGACTCAGAGCGTTCTTGTCACAGAACTAAGATCCGGAAGGCAAGATGGACAATGGTATTCTCCTAAGTTATGCCAATAGTTACCAATGCCGAGGGTAAACATTGTCCCCTTTTTCGATTTTAAAATACTAAGTAGAATTTTTAGGGGAAATAATAATAAATAGATAAAAACAGGATACACTTCTTTGGGGATACTCCTAGGTCCAGGACGAAACATCTCAAAGGGAAGTTGTTCATGAGTATTCAATTGGTAATAACTGATGTAGTGGAGTCTTGAGCAATATATATGTTCTTTGGCAACTCTATCAAAATGAATTTGAGAGAAAATTCCCCTAAAAAAAGACTCACATTCATGGTGATGTTTGGACAAGGAGAACTCAAGCCCTGAAACCGCTGAAAACACTGTCATCACAGAGGAAAGACAAAAAAAAATCCCCAGTTAGCAACCAGCAGTCATTAGTCTATCTACTATAAAACAGTCAAGCAGGGTCAGCGAGGAAGGTCGGGGGTACCAGATATAGCCGGCGTGAGGACGCCGTCCCCAATGACCATGCACGTGCCGATGAGAACCATGACGAGGAGGGCGGTGTGGAGGTTCTTGTGCTTCTCGAGCCACACCTTGACACGAGTCTTGTCGGCCGTCTCGGGGTTGCGCTCCAGCTTGTACGTGGAGAGCTCCTCGTCCGCAATCTGCCTGTTGGGCAGGAGGCTCACATTGGCGTGCCGGCAAATCAGAGAGTAGAGTGCGAAAGTGCCTCCTGCGAGAGAGAGAGAGAGAAATATTCAGTAAAGCTAATGATATTAGTGGGGTTGTTGCAGTTTAAAAAACAAGTGGAAGGAAACTTGGTAGCAGAGTTGTGTGAGCGTACCCTCGCCATTGTCGTCTGCTCGGAGTACAATGGAGACGTACTTGATGAGGGGGATGAGCGTGAGCGTCCAGAAGACGAAGGAGAGGACGCCGAAGATCTCCTCGTTGGTGTCCGAGTGCTGGATGTCCTCGGCGAAGGTGCTCTTGAAGACGTAGAGCGGGGAGATGCTGAGGTCCCCGTAGACCACCCCGAGGCTCTGGTACGCCAGGAGCATGGTGGCCTTCCATGAATCCCCCTGCAAGCAAGAACCCCCAAACATGGCTGGTGTTACTTTATCTGATAATAAACAAGAGCGCACGAACCTGCGGGTTCTGCTCCCTGGATTACGCGGCGGTTCAGGAGAGACGCGAGACGAACCTGCGGGGATCTCATGCCCCTCCCGAACTCAAGATCCATTGCTCAGAAATCAATCACTCAGCCTCCTCTGCCACACATAACAACACACTCTCTGGGCAGCTTAACCTTCCTGCTGCAAAGAAACGAGTTAATTACTAATCTTACACCAGGGAGTGCCGTTACGAAAATCCAAGCAAATCTGTTTGCCCAAAAATACAAGAGCGGAAGAAAAGAAGAAAAAGGAAGTAGATGCTAGTACCTGAAAACAAACAAGAAAGAAGAACAGTGCAAGGAGTGGGCGAGCAGCTGAGCTCAAACGGGAGGAATGATAGAAGGGGATAGAGGAGGAGGACCAGCTGCTAGCTAGCCGACCAGGAAAAGCGAAAGGCACATGCCACGGTGAAAAGATGGTGGAGCCCCCCTACTGCTACGGTACGTCTGGCTCGCCGGAGGGAGGGGTTACCGAGATGGGAAGGCCACGTGTTCCCAGACCCATCACTACCACTCCACTCCACTCCCTCTCTCTACCAACGACAACAACCAAGAGCCACAGGCGATGGAAACCGCTGGGAAAGAAAGAAGAAATGCTCGAGTTGAGAGTCAAGAGTAGTTCACTTTCAACAAGGTCACGTCGACCTATCTATGCGAATCCATGGATGGAGATGTGCGAAGGGGAGGAGGCTCTGTTCCTCGAAGCAATCCAATTAAAACTGCTTGTAGTAGAGGAGGAGGAGGAGGGATTGAGCAAAGCCATGTGAAAAACTAGTAGGGTCGACAGATGCATGTGGAGGTGGTCGCCCTGGCTACTTCACTGTGGAGCAAGAAATGCAGGGCCATGGAAAGATGAGCACCGTGTCATGGTCCTGCTGGAGAAACCAAAGACCGTTAGTTGCTTTTGGGATGTCCTAATCTGTAGTCAGTTGCCGCTCCGGGATTCCCGTCCGCTTCTTGGGGAGGCAAGGATTGGATTGGATGGGCCTACACTTACATCGCCAAGGAACCGATGCCGCTACACGAATCAGTCGCTAGACAGCAAGCAAGCAAGCTATAGCGCCTACTACGAATGTAGTACTACTCATGATCTTCGACAGCAGCGTTTTGTTTCCCGAGCTCAGCTGCTCCTGTCTATTTTGTAATTTCAAAAAAATATGAAAATAAATTTAGAAGAAACTTGAAAAAAATGGATAACATATATATGCTACTTTTCTATGTGCAAATTTTCGTGAAATTACAAACAGGAGTAGGTGAGCTCGAAAGGAGATTGCTTTCTTAGAGCATCTCCAGTCGAGGCCGCCCGGATTGCCGCCCGAACGAGCGCTCCGCCCCTCCCCACTCGTCGCCCCCAAAACGGGCGCCCCAAAATTCAAATAAACAAGATTCAATTGGAGATCATAAATTTAGTCATAAATTTCGCCGTTTTGGAGACACAAAATCAAAAGTGACGGCCACATATAAGTTCAAAGTCTAGGCCCGTCGCAAAACAGGGACGCACGACGCAGACGGCGCGCGCCGCACGGCGTCGGAAACCAGGCGGTGGCGTCGTCGAGGAAGCCCTCTCTGGGTGTGTTGTCGTCGTACTCGTCGCCGAGGAAGTCGTCGCGGCCGTGGGAATCGCCAGAGGGTGTCGCCGTGGCCGTGCCCGAGGGTGTCGCCGTGGCCGTGGGCGTGGGTGTCGCCGTGGGCGGCAGGAGCCCCATTTCTTGAAAGATCGCGGCACGCAGCAGGTCACACGCCGCCTTCGCCTGTGCATCCAACGCCGAGACGTCGGCCGTGAGAACCATGAAATCTTCTCGCCTTTTCTTCGACGCGACCTTGGCCTTCTCGAGCTCCAGTTTCTTGTCCGTCTTGTCCATCAATGGCACCCACCTTGCATCGTTGGTGGCGCGCCTCTCGGTCGCATTCTTGGAGACATCGGCGATCACCTTCTCGATGGATGCCGCCGTCCTAGCCGAGTTGGCCGCCGCCGCAAGAGACGCCTTGGCCTTTTTGGTCCCCGTAGGCCGTCCGTCCGACGTTTTGCCATCACCAACGTCGCTCGGGCCGTCCTTGTTGAGGGTATTGCGAAGCTTCCTCCATTTCTCATAATGTTGGAGCTTCCGGAAGCAATGCGCCAAGTTGAAATCCTTTTCTTTGTTCAACTCCCGGTACAAGGCGAGGGCGTCGACGATCTTGCAAAACAATGTGCATCAAATCATATGGCCGGCGACCAAAAGTAAATGAAGGGAAGAAGAGGAAAATTTACTTGATCGGCCGCCGACTTGCCGCTCTCGGGCCTCGCGAGGATGTTCTCCAAACAACCATGAAACTTGTTTACAACTTTTTGAATGATTCCCCATCTATGTGATAACACATTTTGGTTTCGTTCCATAAAAACCATGCAATAGTCCTTCAAAAACTTGCGCTCATCGAACTCGGTTTTGATCCTCCTCCAATATGACTCGCCGGTTTGGTTGGAGCCGGTGATTGGGTCCATACTCACCGTCTTCCAAGAATCCCCAAACATTCATCTTCTTTGCCCTTCCAACAAGCGCCTCGGGTCCCCGTCTTCTTCTTCTTGCCGGTGGCCGGATCAATGTCGCCGGCTCCTTCAACCTCGCCGGTGGCCGGATCAGTGACTCCCTCGGTCACAACGTCGTCGGTGGCCGGATCAACGTCGTCATCATCATCTTCGCCTTCGTCTTCGTCCTCACCTTCATCCTCGTCTTCATCCCCGCTCCCATTGATCATGTCGTTCATTGCGTCGGCGTGCACTTGCACGCACACATAAAAGGCGCCGATCAGGCAATGCACATTCCGGCCAACACGTCGCGGCCTACCTATGCGATCAGGCGATGCACATACCTGACTACCGTTGAAGACGTTGGACGCCTGTTCGTCGAACAGGTTGCGGCTGGGCGCCTGGCAGTTCACGCCGGGGCCGACGGCGATCCGCCGTAGTAAGACTCGTCGAGATCGACGCCCTGGGAAAACATGGCGTTCGGATCGAAGCCGCCCTGGCCGCCGTAGCCGTCGTGGGCACCCTGACCGCCATAGCCGTCGTGGCAAGGATAGCCGAACCTGGACCGAGGCGTGGCGTGGCGACCGCAGGCTTTAGGTAGTACGAGCAGTTGCTCGGCGACGAGCTACTCGTCCTACCGGCTGCGGCGGCGCTTCTCTCTGGGGTCCTAATCTGAGCGGGGAAGGCCAAACCTTCGGCCATGGACGCCGCAACCTGTGCCGCCTTCTGGGCCGCCGTCTTGTCGCGCCGGCCTTTGCGTTCCTTGGTGCTTGCCTGACGCCGGGCGACGTCGATCTGCCAATCCGCGTCCGACATCCCTTCCGGCCTTGGCAGGGGCGGGCGCGCCTTGTTGCGGCGCTTGACACCGAGCGTGGTGCCCGCCGGCGCCTTGGCCTTCGGCGGCGCCTTCTCCTTCGGTGGTTTCGGCGCGCGCGGCGGACCCATGGCGACGAGGGAGGTGGGCGGCGGCGAGGGAGGTGGAGCGGCGACGTGAGAGGTGGAGCGGGAAGGGGCGGGGCGGGATGTGAATTTGGCGGGAGGGGAAAGGAATAATGGCGATGGGCGGTAGAATTGGCGTCGTTTTGGTGTGTCAATGACACGGCAGGCCTGCGCGCGTCGTTTCGTCCGGCGCTACCGCAACACTCCCCGGCGAGCGGGGCTGGGCTGGTAGCGCCGGACGAAATAACGGGCCGCTCCGGACGAAACCGGTCTATGGGGCGCGCGACTGGGCACCGTTTTTTGCTCGGGACGCCCCATAGGCTATGGGGGCTATGGGGGCGCGACTGGAGATGCCATTAGCTCGACTATCTCTCTGTATGAGAACCAGGCCGAGAACATCAAGCTTTTTGCTGCAGCTGCAGGCAGTACGATGCGAGTTGCTTTCTTCGTTCGAAAGGGAAAAATTGGAAAAATTTGACGAAGCTGACCTTTTTTTGAAAGTTCAGCTAAAAATAATCTGGTTTCGAAAATATATCACAAATCTAACCTTTTTCATTGGCGCCGCACCGGACGGCTCCATACTCTTAAGCATGACGCCGCCCCGGAAGGCGCCATGGCACTATGGCGCCCTGGTAAAAAGCGCCATGCCATTGGCGACGTGGCCAAGTGGGGCCCACATGTCGGAGAGCATGACGCCTTTCCGGACGGCGCCATGGTATGAAGCATGACGCCGCCTCGGACGGCGCCATACCCCTTGACTTAAACGAGCAGCGCGCGCCTTGCCCAGCCACCGCCCCAGCTCACTTACCTGTTCGACCTGCAAGAAGAAGAAGAAGGAAGAGCACGAGCGCCCTCTCTCTCCCTCTTCCTCCTCCACTCAAATCCACCTAAATCGGTGGCCTTTGTTCGTGGAATCGGCCTCCCTTTGGTGTTAGAGGTACTCCTCCCCATTCCACCCTCTTTTGTCCAAGTACATTTTTGCATTTGGGAGGATGTGTTGCAATTTTTGTAAACCTAGATCTTGTATGTAGATAGCAATGTATGGCTATCCCTAATGATTCTTGGGTTAGGGGGAGCAATAGTGGGTGCTAGTATGGCTATCCCTCATGATTATAGGGTTAGGGTTAGATTTATTTATAGTTAGGGTTAGAGTTAGATTAAATTATAGTAAGGGGGTTAGGGTTAATTTTTAGTAACAAAGTACCTTCTTTTCTTCAGATCATCAGAAAACAAGCCACTCATAATAGAGAGCTCATTCATGTGCTCCACAGCACTTTCTTTTTCAGTACCACAAAAAGGTGATTTCTCAACAATAGATATGTGTGACACATCAAGAGAGAAATTAAAATCTTTATCTTTAATGCTTATGGGAGAAGTGGCAAATTTAGGATCAATAGGTGGTTGATATTTAACAGCATATTTTGCAAGAAGGTTTTTAATGCCACTTGCATCAGTATTAAGGCACTCGTCAATAAAGTTATCATCAATTTCCACATAAGCATCATCAAGATCATCACTAGAGCATTCAACAGACACAGGAGAACCAACAGGTGTAATAGTGTTTTCATCAGGTGTTTCAGTACTTTCAATTTGTTTAGACTTAGCAATATCAGCATCTAAGAAAGAACCCGAAGGAATATTTTTATCAATCACAGTTGATACATCATCAAAATTTTCAGAGACAATTTCAGATTCAGCAGAGGTACCAGCACGTGAAGCTTGTGGTGGTGTGACAAGTTGACTTATGACAGTAGGTGAATCAAGAGCAGCAGAGGAATTCAGAGTTGTACCTCTTCTTGTAGTGGAAGGCAAAATGCGGACCTTCCCATCATTAGGCTTACCCATGATGAATGAGTTGCAGCGAACAATATCACTTCCAGATGAGCTTATAAATAAAGCTATGCTCCCCGGCAACAGCGCCAGAAAATAGTCTTGATAACCCACAAGTATAGGGGATCGCAACAGTCTTCGAGGGTAGTATAACCCAAATTTATTGGTTCGACACAAGGGGAGACAAAGAATACTTATAAGCCTTAACAACTGAGTTGTCAATTCAGCTGCACCTGTAAATAGACTTGCTCGCAACAAAGGATCAGTAGCAACAGTTTTATAGTAATAGCAGTAGCAAAATAGAGACAGCAGTAAAATAAAGGCAGCAGTAAATATTGCAGAAGACAGCAGGTTTAAAATACTGTAGGCACAGGGATGGATGAATGGGCGCTGCATGGATGATATGATTCATGTAATAAGTAAGACAAGGCATTTGCAGATGATAATAATAAAGTAACTGAGTACTAAGTAACCATAGGCATGCGTTCCATAAGTAGTCGTACATGCTCGCAATGAGAAACTTGCACAACATCTTTTGTCCTACCAGCCCGTTTGCAGCGGGGCCTCAAGGGAAACTACTGGTAATTAAGGTACTCCTTTTAATAGAGTACCGGAGCAAAGCATTAACAATCCGTGAACACATGTGATCCTCACATCACAACCATCCCCTCCGGTTGTCCCAATTTCTGTCACTTTGGGGCCTCGGGTTCCGGACAGCAATATGTGTATACAACTTGCAGGTAAGATCAACAAACAATGCATATCATCATGAATAAATAACATGTTCAGATCTGAGATCAATGACACTCGGGCCGTAGCATCAAGCATTAAGCACAACAAGTTGCAACAAAGTCTACAGCACTCCCATAAGGTACTAGGCACTATGCCCCTACAATCTTATAACTCATTACATGAATAATCACATCCAATCCCTTCCATCCCCTTCAGCCTACAGCGGGTGTTTACTCACACATGGATGGGGGAAACATGGATGGTCGATGGAGAAGCGTCGGTGACGATGACGGCGATGATCTCCTCCAATTCCCCGTCCCGGCAGGGTGCCAGAACGGAGTTTCTGGTCCCGAAATAGGGTTTTCGGTGGCGGCGGCGTTCTGGAGTGTTTCTGGAGCAATGGTCGAATCCCCCTCGGTTTTTAGGTCGAAAGGGGTCTTGTAGTCGCGAAGAGGCGTCGGGGGCGTGGCCGAGGTGGCCACACCATGTGGTGGCGCGGCCTGGGCCCACCCGCGCCACCGTGTGGTGTGGGCCCCTCGTGGCCCACCTCCACTTGGCCTTTTGGCTCCGTGTGTCCCCCGATTAAATATTGACTTTTCCATATTTTCCACGGATTTTCCCGAAAGTTGATTTTCTGCATAAAAACGAGACACCAATGCAATTCTGCTGAAAACAGCGTTAGTCCGTGTTAGTTGTATCCAAAACACACAAGTTTGAGGTAAAACAATAGCAAAAGTGTTCGGGAAAGTAGATACGTTTTCGACGTATCAAACCCCAACTCAGATTTAGATCCCAACCAGCAAATAGCTTAAGCCACATGAATGAAGCGTTGTTTCCGGTGCCGTCTGAAAAGAGAACCCTGCTGACAACATACCACAAGTATGCTCGTGCATACATCTCAACCACCGGCTCCTCGGCGTCCGTAGGGCACTTCTTAATTTTTTTTTGAATCCAAGCATAAGTAGCACCAGCGGACACCTTTTCCGCCGTCGGCGCGTCCCCGATGAGTTCAATCATCCTTTCACGCCATCCACTTGAATCAGTGCTCGCACACACCGGCCGACCTCTAATGGGAAGAGCAAGTATCATTGAAACATCCTGCAGAGTAACTGTCATCTCTCCACAGGGTAGGTGAAAACTATGTGTCTCGGGCCTCCACCGGTCAACAAGCGCAGTGATCGCACAAGGGTTCATATGTGGTGTCGACCGAGAGACAAGTGACACGAAAGGGAGAAGTGATGTCTTCTTGATATACTTGGTGTATCTCCTGTCATACGGCATCTTCTTGCTATGAACCTCATGTGACCTCAGATGCAACCAAGGGAAAGTTTTTGACTCCTCCGCCATTAACCGGCCACGGTGCCATTTATCGTAATGCTCACTGAGAATAGGTTCCGGATCCATCCTAAATAAATAACAAAAACAATACAATTAACATCAATTTAGCATCATAATTGATAAAAATAATTGATATCAATCATCCAACTCTACCATTTACATGTGACAAATACAAATAATAAATTGAAACATCCTGCCATCATCTCATCAAAAAATTCCTACATCTTACCACCATACAAAAATACATCCTAACCCTACAAATCATCTCCCTACCTAAGCTTAGCAATCATCATCCTAACACTACATACTCATATGCATTACATACTAACATTCCTAACCCTAGCAATCATCATCCTAGCATTACATACTCATATTCCTAACCCTAGCAATCATCATCCTAACACTACATATGCCAACTATCCAACAAATTTTGAAATTTCGACATGAACTAGGGTTAACCTAATAAGAGGAATGAGATGGTTTTAACCAATAAAAAGGATGGGTTCGAAGGAGAGTACCTCAAAGATCCGAAGGAGAAGCAAATCCACGGAAAATAGCTTCAGATCCGGCCGGATTAGACTAGGGATTTGAGGGGGAAGAGGAGAGGGAGAGCCGGCGGCGCCATGGGTGGCTTTTCTGTCCCGTGAGTGTGAAGCGTTATGAGCTAGGGCTCGGGCCAGCCGCGGCGCGCGTCTCATATCCCTAAGGGGTATGACGCCGCCCGGAGAGGCGTCGTACGTCATACCATGGCGCTCCCCGGGACGGCGCCATGCTTTCGACATGTGGGTCCCCGCTTCGCCACGTCGACAACGGCATGGCGCTTTTTGCCAGGGCGCCATAGATGCATGGCGCCTTCTGAGACGGCGTCATGCTTCAGAGTATGGCGCCTTCCGGTGCGACGCCAATAAAATATGTTAGATTTGTGATATCTTTTCAAAACCAGGTTATTTTTAGCTGAACTTTCAAAAATAGGTCAGTTTCGTCAAATTGTGCGAAAAATTGCTGCCGAGAATCTGAGTACGGTGCTGGCAGTGATACGCGTTCAAGTCTGAAGAAATAATAAAGCGGGAAATTAAGGAGCGGCTGAGGACAGGAGAAGACTTGCAGAGCCACCCCCACCCACCCAACCGAAGCATTTAAACCCCCAAACCGGCCAGCGAGTTGGTACTAGCAGCAGTGCTGATCTCGACGAATAAATTCCGACGAAACAAAAAATCTCGCGTACCTGATCTGATCTGATCTCCAGCAGATTTCCCGGCATTTAAATTTATTTGGAACCCTCCCCTCCCCTCCCCTGATATAGAAAGGGGAACGCCACCAGCCAGCCAGAGTGCCAGAGCACTACGCGATGGAAGAAGAAAAGTTGGGCACCTACTACTACGGTGCTGCTCAAGCTCAACCTGTCTGCCTATCTATCCCAAATGCAGCCTCCAGATGAAAACGCTAGCGGTAGCTAGTGGCGATCATGCAATGGGCATGCCTACTAGCGACGCACACACCTGAATTTGACCGATTAGTTAGTTACGTACTACTTATTTGGACCGCTCTCCTCTCCAGCTGCATAGGCGGTGAGAATTCTTAAGCGAGTGGTCGTGACGCGGTGCGCGGGCCGGGAGAAAGCTGCGGTGGATACCGAGGGAGGTGAGCACGCCGACCGAATTGTTTAGTCACGCGACCCAGCCACGAACGGTGACGACTGATGTTGAGGACCGTACGTGGGAATAAATCGAGTCGCTGTCGTCCCGTGAAGGGAACACACGGCCGGACGTATTCACGTCGCTTCGGCCCGACGCCTAGGCCGGAGAACCAACGGACGAACACGCCGTCTGGCGTACATGCGCGCTCTTCTTTATTGGAGCACCCAGTATGATTGTGTAAAGAAAGGAAGAAGAAAATTACGGTGACATTAGCATCGCATTAACCGTCAGGGTGTGTTTGACTAAAAAAAATCAAAGAGATTTTGGAGAAGTTCATCCCTCGAGATTTTTTCCACCATGCCTGTTTGTGGATTAGAATCCATAAGAATTAAATTGATGCCGCACATATTTGGTTGAACCACACATATTTTTTTGGTAGGATATGAATTTTCTTTTTGTGCCGCCAACAGGGGACAAAAGGTCTAAAGCTGGCTTAGTGGAAAGTAAAATGCGTATGATGCTAGTGTATGACACTTACCTCTATAATGTATAGTATCATATGTTAGTATCATAGTGTCATTTTATTTATTGTTCTGTAGAATCTCAATGTAAATAGTACAACATCTATTTGACATTAAATTTTCTAGCTCTACGTGCGATATCTTAGCTATGTTAATCTAATATTTTCTCACTTCTTTCTGGATCCAAGATGGGAGGCAATTCAACTCTGTATTGGAGGCCATGGCTTCTTTTGCTAGCATGCCTGGCGGTGGGAGGAGCATCCATGGCGGTCTCGGCATACCAAGTGGCCACGTCCTAGACGACGTTGGGATTGCATCCAGTTTAGAGTTGATTAGGACCCGATTGCATTTCTTTCGGGGTCCTCCATGCAAAAGATAGATACTTGTTTGTATTTTACTTTTCTTGCTGGGTCATGTTGTAAGCTGCAGTGTTTCACTGCTTTATTATTAATGCAGTTCTAGATCCTTCCGGGCCCATCTCGTTCAAAAAAATGTTGTCACGTCAGTTTTTGTGGGACCGAGGTGCATGATACCGGCTAAGATATTAGCACTATGGATAGCCTAAATGGTTCACGCATGTTGCTTTTGGGACTAACAGCAGATCTTGATAGACCTATAAAAGGGGTATTCCTAGCTAGATCCAAAGGGGGGAGCTTTTGAATCTACCTCTTCTTTCCCAAAGCCCAAATCTCATATCTAATTCTAGGAGCTTCATTTGTTGTTATTTCTTTCAAATTCGTCTCACTGGATGAGTTGGCTTTGTTGAGATTTGAGAGAGGGGAGGTTGAGTATTTTTGTGTTCTCTGTTTGCATTTGTTGTGTTGGTTTGTGTTTTTTGAGTCGATTTATATGAGTGAGAGTCTGTGAGATTATTACTATTGGAGGTCATCGCATTCTAGATGATTTAGTGGTTGTTGAATTGGTGACCTCTTCGTGGAGTTTAAGAAGTGGTCAGAGTTACGTCTTCGTGGCATATGAAGTGGTTGTGCAATTTGTCATCTACGGAGTGGAGGAATAATCTAGTCATAGGGGTGGAGATTCTTTGTAGAGGAGACTCAAGCAAAGTAGAGCGAGCCTTCGGCGGATTTCGGGGTCCTTCGGTGGTATCCCACATCTCTCCAGTTGCGGTTACCTTCCTCACAACGAACTGAACATCCGCATAAATCTTCACATTCGTGTGTGCCACGGTCATCTTTATATTCTAGTTTATCATGTGTTGTCAATTTTGTTATTTAGCTTAAGCTTGCTTGTTTCCTTCAAGTGCTCATCTTGTTTAGCTTAGTGAACTTGTTTAGCCTAATTGTTGGTGCATTCAGTTGAACCTACTAGCATATTTAGGATTTGTGCTTGAAAAGTATTCAACTATTTTTTTCACATTTATTCATGTTAAATCTGTAATTATTTGAAGGTGCCAATTCACCCACTCTAGGCGACATTTAGCTCCTTTCAAGCGGAATTTGCCCCATCTCGAAATAGGAGAAGACTTTCAGGTCCATCGCCGCTTCCTCTGTCTTCAAGAAATTTGGAGTGATCCTCCTTGGGGACGACGAAAGAGTACATAAGAGGGTGCAACCAGGAACTACAAGGTTGGCGCACACCCTAGGGCCACGCACCACTTGTCCTTTGCTGCACCGAGGTGGTGCTTGGGCCCTTTGTGGCCCACATGCCCTCTACCCTTTTGGCCAGTGTGACTCGTTGACGAAAAATTTCTTCATTTATTCTCTTCTAGTTTTCTTAGCTTCAGAAAATTCGAAAACCTTGAGTTCCTTTTGGGGGTAGAATCTGGTCCCAATTCTTGGGTGCAATAATTTTCAAAAAAATTATACATGAACTAGATAAAAGTTGCGAAATACATGAAATTGATAACAAGATAGAAATGTTTACCCCCAAACCAATTTGATGCGAAATGCATGTATCTGTTGTCTCCACAACAACTCATTGATTTGTTTAGAATGCCACACCGCTGCCTTCCATCATCCAACATCGATTAACTATATCATCTCTTTTAGAAGCACCATCATAATACAAGTGAGAGTGATGTTTTCCGATAACATGATTGAATCATTTTGGCAAGAGTTACATGCCCATGACACATGATGAGAGACTTGAAAGTCATGAATTGTTGCGAACCAATTTTCCTCACGAGGGAACATATTTCCCCTGCCAAGGTTCGACACTCTTTGCGGCCTTTCTTCCAGGGTCTTCCATCGCACAACATTAATGTTGAAGTATTTGATACGTAGACTGAGGTACTTGATAGAAAAACAAACATTCACAATTAAGAATGGCAACCCTGGTCTCTTTGAAAAAGATGTCTCCATGACAATCACTTCACTTTGGCAAGGATTGATCTTCAGAGCACATTTCTTCTACGAACTCGTGGACATCAGCTCTAATAAAAGGCACTCCAGCCAATATGCCACAATGCAATAAGCACTTTATCTATTTTCAGTACCTTGTACAACAATTAGCTACATTCATAGTCCCATTGAGCAATCATAGATTTCCGTTTTAGAGTTTGTTTATGAACTGCAGAGCCATATACGTTTGTTTCTCAACTATTATTGAAACCACTAGTTCTATCTCACAAATCATTGCACTGCGGATAGAATAAGATGACAGTGGTATCACAAGCTTGTTACCCCGATCAGGACAAACAATAAAAAAAGGAACTATAGTAAATAAGAAAAACATAGTACTCATGAATATAGAAGTAAACAATCAAAACATTCAAGTAAAAACATATTTTATTTATAATGTTCTATGAACGATTTGAAAACCTTTATTTTTGAACAATGAAAAGCATGGAATATAGACGACCACAAAAAACAGAGGGAGTGCGCTCCAGTTTCCATTAGTTTTTTCTTCAAAAAAAAGGCTGAAACTCCGGGCTTCCCAATTTCAATTAGTTCTTACAAACAAACAAAAATAAATTGGTCCTAAGTTATGGCGAGTTTCCTTGAATATTGTGTTCGTTCCAGAATACGACAATAGCTTTTGCTTGTTTGTAATGTTTCAAGAGAGCTAATAAGACTTTATTTGAACATGTTTACCATTGCTGTTACCATTAAACACCTCTCCCGTCATTGAAAAAGTGCAAGGGTGAGTGGGTGACAAACCATAAACTCGGAGAACTTCTCGAAAAGAAAAACACCCGAAAACTAGTCCCTGACATCATTTTTTTCTGCAATCCTGGGCTCATCATAGTGTGCCGTACAAGTTACAAACTGATCATTTCGTGGCCTGCAGACGGCCCAGACGGAGACGTGCTCAGCAGCCGCAGAAATCTTTTTCGTTGGGCTGACCAGGCTCGCCGACCTGCCTGCAGCCCTCGTCGCAGGCTTTGGCGCAGGTGAACTTGTTGGGGTTCGTGCCCAGCGTCATGCACTGGTTCTTCATGCAGTCGCAGAAGCACGTCTCATCCGCCGCCGCGGTCGAGCTGATCACCGCCGCCGCAACAACCACCGCGAGCAACCACAACGTGGCCGCCGGTGCTCTCTTGCCGCCCATGGCAATTCTGATCGTGCTACCGATCGATTTCTTCTCGTTCCGAACGGAAGAGTTTGGAGGAGATAGTCGGCGGTGTTTTGCTTGGGAAATGAGGAAGGGATGCCATATATATCGGAGCTTCTAGGCTTATTATTGGTCATGGAAAGTCCATGGTCGGGAGTAAAACTAGCTAGGCCCTCTATCTAAAAGAAGAAAAGAAGCGCGTGAAACTTCTCTTTTGTTTTGCTTCGGCCCCATTTGTGAGTTTGTCTTGCATTTTCTGAAGTCTCTTCTTTTGCGATGATCCTTTTTTTCAAGTCTAAACACCACGTGTAGCTCCCCGATTTCGCCCCCTCCCACCACAAACACCATTTGGGGGTCTCTCTATTCTGAGCGCCCTCAATTTCTGGTTGGTACCATAGCCAGCAATTTTTGTCCGTCTTTTGTATGCACGTGCACACATCTCCACCATATTGTAAATATATGTCAGGTGATATAAAATATTTTGAAAACATTATAAAATTGCAATTGAAGCTCCTAGTTGACAAATGAATAACGATATATATAATCGACCATTGTTTGGTGCGGTCAACAAGATTCTTTTTTTATAAATCCCATTGTATATTTAGGCGAAAGTATTTAATAACATGTTTGAAATTCCGATGCCTTCTTTATAATTTTTGTTTTTAAAAAGCAAGCAAAGTACTAAACCCAACTCGCTATTGGGCCTACCGGTTAGGACTAAACCCAACTCACCACACAAGCACATGACTCAGTAGCTTTCGCTTTATAATTAATCTTCTCCTATTCATCTCAACCCGCTTTGCTTCCCGCAGCTCCATCCTAGGCAGTTTTACTCCTAACAACACTACTTTGTGCGATTTTATTAATGAATGGTCCTAATGTTCAAGTTATTGCCATTCCCATTATCTCTTCTAAAATTAAAGATGAATCATTTTAAGTTAATCCTGGACTGCTTAATTTAATATGCAAACATCAATTTGTGGATAGTGCTAGTGAGGATGCTGCTATGCATGCATGAATTTTGTGAAATATGTGATATGCTGAAATTTAAAATGTCAAGAATGATATCCTAAGCTAAAGTTACTCTCATTTTCATTAAAGGGTAGAGCAAAATAATAGTAGTTGCTACCTTTGCCCACTAATAGTATTAATTCTTGGGATGATTTAAAAGATGCTTTCATTGTAAAGTACTATCCACCTGTTAATATCCTTCAAAATAGGAATAGCATTCTCCCATGGAGTAAACAAAATGGCCAACATTACATTTTTTCTATAATGTTCTAAATTACAAATCTAGAAGCATGCTAGATTTGGTCTAGTCACCCATCCCGATATTACCCCAAGCCAAGCACGCTTAACATCTGGGTTCTATCGAGATGAGCTTTCGGAAAAGAACTTACAACTTGTTGATATGAGTATTCTAGCAATCCTGTTAAGCCCTAGACCAGGATGTCACGTCACGCCCACCCACCGTAACAACTATTGTGCGCTGGAGCTCTTGCTCCATGGATATCATCACCTGAGAGAGCATGAGGAAGCAGACCGTTGGCCAGTTTAGCGGTTTGAGAGATATTTTTTTCTAAAATTTAAAAGAGAATCTTTCCTGATGGCATGTTTACATGTTGCATATATATTCTTCTCTCACTTTACAGGCATGCACACGTCGGAGGGGAGTTTAGGGAGATGCACTGCGGCGACATAGCACTGTCCAACATTTTACAGAATCCAAACCGGAAAATCCTTGTTCATTACCATTTCATCGCAAAAAAAAGGAGAGCAATACTATCTACTTCAAAGTTGTAGACCTATGGGGGCTTTCGCAAAACCCGGAACGACAACTGCATTGACACCATTTCTTGGAACTAGACCGTCTCGGGTGAATATTTTCCATATCTGCCTACAATGCTCAATTCTATGGAAGGCATTAGAGGTTCACCCCATCCAAGTGCTAGAAAGCAGCGACGGGTCCGAATGTAAGATTTTCGCCTGGACCGTTCTCATGGGAAGATCCTTATGACTAAAAACCTTGTAATCTACGGATGGCCCCACAAGTCCATTTGCCAGCTTTGCCTATCTCACAATGAGACAGTGCCTCACCTATGCAAGGGCCGTCCTTTCTGCCACGAGGTCCTCAAGAGTGTTCACAATAGTCTAGGGTTGCCGACACCCCACAACCCCACAAGACGAGTCGGCAAATGATTGGTGGAACCTCGACTGGCAAAACTCGTGATCGTAACGGGCATCTGACCCTCCACATCTGGAAACAGGGAAACCGCTAGAACTTTAGTGGGGAGCGTAAAACATATCCCTAGGCCGTGGCTTTGAGCCTTTGACTTTGGTAGACATTCGTTCGCACTTAAGTAGTACGTTTTTTGTTTGGAGAAATCCCCATGCCATTTGGGGGGGGGGGGGGGGGGGGAGGGTCTGTACAGGCTCTTGGGTAAGGTGTTGTAACGCCCCGGGATCGGTACTATGTAGATTTCAGCGCTACCGCCAAATCTGCATAATAACGATCCTAGGACGCCCACCAGGCATAACGTGCACGTCGCAACACACACGTTATGCGGGTGGAATTGTGATGGTCATTACAATAGTTCTCGACGGAACCCACAAGAGAACATATATACAACAACGACTCACCGAGTCAAGAATACAAAAGATACAATACAAAGATCCAAATAACAACGGAAGCGAATAGTATCCGGCTATGGATAAGAATACAAATGTGGACTAAGAGTCCTGAAGATAAACAAAGGCACCATATCCCTGCCCAGGCCAAGCCGGAGGGATTCCCAAGCTAACTTCGTCAGACTTCAAACCTGTCGGCTGCATTGGAATAGCAGCCCCGAAGGGGTCAGTACTATAAACAGTACTGGCAAGGAATACTCACAAGATATCAAAGCTTGAATTTCGGGGGAAGGAGGTTACCATTGAAGCGGCGGCAAGCAGCACTAACTACTTATAGAAACACGATACAACTTTTGTCTAAAAGAGACAAGGTAAGAGAGTGCATAAGGAATCAACTATATACTAACACCAAACATAACCCAACCAATTGTTACTCCACGATCAACCCACGAGGAGCAACCCAAAGGCACGCACACAGTTGACAATTTTATGAGTTATTATTCATGTAATCTATCTTACTAGTCAAGTTATAATCATCATAAGGTGCAAGTTGTCTATGATCTTTTTAGCCAGCGCATTTCACTAAGTCGTCCATAATCGCGGACACGGCTTTTCGAAAAAATTTCACCTTGCAGGGATGCACCAATGAACCCACACGCATCGAAACACTCGCTTAGAGGTGTAGCCGTGGAGCGTTCGACACAACACTTCCCTTCTCCACAAACAAGTCCAGGGAGACACCTAGCTAGGTTGGATCTGCCTTGAAGGTCTGACCGAAGCTCCCAGGCGGACCTAGCCGTTGCGTGCGCGACTTTGGGAGGAACACTCATACGATTGCCCTCCGTCCACATTCGATAAACGACCAGGCAGCAAGACCTACCGAAACACCCGAACTACTTGTGGCACCTGGACAAGTTTGAGGATCCGGTAATAGGTTGCGGGGAGGCCCATAGAACTCTCACATGTGGTTAGTGCGCTCAGTCTTGGATCAGCGGAAAAGAACTCGGGTCCTAGGCGACACTAGCAGAACAAAGCACCACGATTGGCCTTCTACGGGTGCCTTATCTTTATTATGTTATTCCCATCGTAACAGAAATTAAAGATTAACATGTTAGTTGAGCCTAGCTATCATATTAAAGACAAGACTAGATAAAGAGATAACATGACTCAAGTAAAGCACCTAAGCATGCACTAGGACTCACAAGGCTAACAAGATAAACAAACAACAACTTAATAGGATGTGGAGGTGTGGCTATATCATGGCTGCCAGGTAAACATGTAAATAGGATCGAGACACAAGCATCATAATATAAGGCTAGCAATGAACAAAAGATAGGCGTAAAAGACGGAAAACGAGCAAATATAGCAAGGGAGTATTGCTTGCCTGTAATTCGGTAGAGGTAGCAGAACCTGTCGTTACTCACATCAACTCATCATCCTATTCCCGAAGAAGCAACGAACACTGGACAACGGGAAAATGCATCTTACTCTATGACAAAAGAATCGGCATGTAGATGATATGAATGCATGAAAAATTAAATGTGATCCAATTTTATCCCTAACACATGGCAAATCATTTTAAATGGGATTGGTGCATAACATAAATACACCGGACAAACCCCATAATTAAATTTAGTTGATTTAATTCGACTAAATGGATAAAGGTTTGATGTTGATTAAACATGCATGATTTTATAAGATACGCAGATAGGGTATAGGGTTAGGGTTGGGGTCACACATCGGTTCCGGGGTCTTCCGATTCGGGACCACCGTCTTTGGACCGTAGCGGAAGTAGTCGAAGTAGACGTCCTTCCGGAGTCGAAGTAGTCGAGGCAGTCGACGTCATGGAAGCAGTCGTTCACGGGGTGTCATCATGGCGGACCTTGGCCTTCCGGTCTTCGGGGGTTCACGACGTCCGTGGCATCGGGGTTCGAACACCGGTCTTCTCGGACACGCACGAGGGCGGCCGACACAAAACACAAATGAAGCGGAGAACTTGGCGGTCGAGGTGGATCTTCACTACGGGATTCACGGCACGGAGCACGACGCGTCGGGTGCGTGACGGGAACACGGTACGACAACGGGGACAGAAACGAAGACGGACAACCGGACGTGCTACACGCACGACACAGGAGGGAGACCACGGCTTGAGGAGGAGGCGAGGGAGAAGCGGGGCACGAGGGGAGAGGAGCTGGGCCAGGGCTGTGGTGAGGGGAGAAGCGACCACGGGGAGGGGCGACCAGCTCGGGCCGAGCCCGTGCAGGAGGCCGGCCGGAGGTGGAGCACGAGAGGCGAGGGAGGAAGAGAGGAGCCGGCTCGGGCCGGAGGGAAGGCCGGAGGCGCAGGTAGTGGTCGACGGCAGGCTCGGGGAAGAAGGGGGCGCATGTGGGAGAGCCGGAGGCGGCCGGCGACGCGCGGCCGGATGGCCGGAGGAGGATGGCGCGCGCGGGCGGAAGGAGCCGAGGCCGGGAGAGGAGGAGCTTGACGGGAGAGAGGGCGGCTTGGGGCGCGGCCGGAGTGGAGGGCGCGGGAGGAGATGGGGAGGAGGAGGCCGGCGGTGGAGGCGAGCCGGCGGCCCGGTGCGGTGGAGGTGCGCGTGGGTTGGAGCGGGTGCGGGTGAGGGAGGAAGAAGAAGGAGCACGGGAGAGAAAAAGAGGAGATAAGGGGTAAGAAGAAAAGGAAGAAAGAAAAGAGGAGGGGGGAAAAGAAAAGAGAGGAGGTGGAAGAACATTTTCACGAAACAACGAAAACGGAGGAGGGTGGCTGCAAGATGTCGGGGGTAGGAAAGGAAAAAGCCAGGGGGAAACCCTAGGGTTGGCCGGTTTGGGCTACTATCTCGCGCACTCGAACTTTTATTTTCTTTTGGAAATTAATTTGGCAATTTAATTTTTGAAAACGGAGACGACTGTCTTGGTAATACTTTTCCGTCAAATTTAGCAAAAATAAAATAGGGTTTAATAAAAATAATTTTTGTTGCCAAAACATATGCGATGCGCATGATGCTGATATCATGATGATGCAAAAATAAAATAAGAGGCAAATCTAATTTGGGGAAACCCCGGACATTACAGGTGTCAAGTGAGATCCCACTTAAGTCCCGTTTATAGTTTATTTAAAAAAATTAGTGCAAATTTAGTCCCACTTATACTTCATTTAAAAATTTCTAGTGCAAGTTTTTTTCTTAAAAATTGCATTAGAAATCTCTAAATAAACAATAAGTGAGATTTAGATGGATCCCACTTGCATTTGTGCTCTTGGCCCGTAACACCTTTGTAAAAAGATCTGTAAAAGTCCCTTCCTCTAATGGAAAGGCAGCACTTCTAATGTTTTCTTGATTTTTTTTTACTCGTCCCCTTGCACAATTGCAACCATTTCGAGCTCGCCGTGAGGCCGCGAGCACGGAGCCTTCACAATCCACGACACGGTTTGAAACTTTGAATCACAGCTGCTTGGCCTCGGCCTTCTCGAGACACCACCACACCACAAGCACCTCCCTATCCCCGGTTCCCTCGCTCTTCTCCTCTCCGGCCGGCGCCTCCCCTCTCCCTCCCCTCCACTCGCGAAGCAGCCACCCCGCTCTCGCTCCCGTCGAACCTCGCCCCGAATTCCACTTCCACCGGCTGGTAAGCCAATTCCCCCCTCTCGTCTCCTACCTCGCCCGCGACTCTCGATTCGGTCGGGAAATCCTAAGGCGGTTCCGCTCCGGTCGGTGCCGCGCGCCAAGTGTTCGACGATACTCCTCGCGCGGGATTCCTCACCTCTGATCGCTCGGACCCTGCAGAGATCGACCATGGCGGCGATGGGACCTCCCGGCGGCGACTCCTACGCGCTGCGGTGTGTCTCCGACCTGCCCCCGCCATTTCGCCCCGTGTTTGGGTTCAGGTGCGTGCCTGGCCAGCGCATACGCTGATCAAACCCCGCCGCTGTGTTTGTTTGTACGTTGTGTTTCTGCACAATGGCGTCTGGTTTGGTTGCGCGATCGCACCCAGATAGTACTATTCAGTACCTCGAGATTTTGAGTAACCTCGTAGGGCATGCGACTAAACTGGTAGGCTAATAGATTCAAATCATGGCGGAAAATCAGGCGTTACTGTGGGATGGAATTTGAACTGCTCTGTGGCATGACAGACTTGACATGGTATTCATAGTAATTTCTGGCTTCTCTGCAGATACTTCAACTCCTTGCAGAGCGAGTGCTTCCCTGTGTGTTTCCTCTCGGACGTGAACATGGTTGTCTCTGCGCCCACTGGTAGTGGCAAGACCGTGCTGTTTGAGCTCTGCATTTTGAGGCTCCTCTCGAGGTTTCTCACACCACAGTGGAGGTTCAGTTTGGTAAAAGGAACTCTGAAAACGGTATGTGCCGACTACCTTTTCTCAAACAAAGTTGGGGCTATGAACGGGAGTCGGGGACACTAATCGTAATTTTACTCCGTGCTTCATTTCGAGTTAGATCTATATCGCTCCTATGAAGGCGCTGGTGCAGGAGAAGATGCGGGACTGGAAAGTGAAGCTGGGCTCGTTGGGGATCAATTGCTTGGAGATGACTGGTGATAGTGAATTCTTTAACAAGAAGGCCATACATGATTCTGATCTAATCCTCACCACTCCCGAGGTCTATGTCACTACCTGCTTTGCTTCTTATGATCTAAATAAACCTCCCTCCTGTAAACTATTTCCCTGTTTTTTTTTTTTTTTTAACAAACATAACATTTGCATGTAGAAATTTGATTCTATGAGTCGTAATGGAATAAGGGATGGAGGATTGGGTTTCTTCAGTGATATTGCTCTGGTCCTTATTGACGAAGTTCATCTCCTCAATGATCCGCGTGGAGCTACACTGGAAGCAGTGGTCAGTAGAATAAAAATGCTTTCTAGACTTGGCCACATGAAATCTGCTCCTTTGGCAAATGTTCGATTCATTGCAGTTTCTGCCACTATCTTTAATGCTGAGGATATAGGTTAGTAATTCTGCGCACTGTCTTGCCATTGTACAATTAACCACACTATCCTGTGGGAAAGGAACTTATGTATTAACCTTGTAAAATCACAGCGGAGTGGCTTCTAGCACCCCCTGAAGGAATCAAAAGGTAACTGAAGCAAGTCTCTCAAAGATAACTTAGAATACCAGCGGTGAATTTTCCTTATTTGCCATATGTTCCTGTTGCAGATTCGGAGAAGAGATGAGGCCAGTGAAGTTGACAACCAAAGTTTTTGGTATGATTCAGCCATCTCATCATATTGGAATCTGGATGAGCTTATGAGTGCATAAGAGAGGTCAACGCCATACTTTGGCAACCCATAAGATTGTTGTATTAAAAAGCTGCTTGAGCTTTATTATAAAAAAATTCAGGAACATGTGAATTTCCTATACAGTCTGATTAGAAATTAGCACCTCTGACGATCTTTAAAACTGTCATATATTGTTATGTTTTCCCTAATTAATAATTGTTTTAACTATGCTATTTAGGTTATGCTGCAGCGAAAAATGACTTCCTTTTTGAGAGGGTACGCAAAATTCCTATCCGATAATCTTCGTTTTTGGAAATTATATGGGGAATTTAAGGATGAGTGTTCAGATATATTCTATCATACTGTGTGCACAACATATTCTTCTGAAGAAATGTTGGACATCAAACTGAATCAAATCTCACAACTTATGTATTTTTTGTCTCTTTAACTTGTAGAGGCTGCAAAGTTTCATTTTCGGTAAGTGATATCTCCCCATCTGTCAATGGCAATGCCTATCATGTAAGTTCCTTTGTCCAAATTTCAGTGCTCAAGAGAAACCGAATATTAATTACAGATATACTGATGCAACATTCAAGAGGGAAGTCTGCACTTGTTTTCTGTTCTACAAGAAAAGGTGCACAAGAAGCAGCACAGTGCCTGTCACAGACTGCAGGGTCTCTTGGCTATTCAAATCCGTTCATGAAATCGATGCAGCAGTATGAACATCTACGGGAGGCTTCCTTAACCTGTATTGACAAGCAGCTGCAGTCTTGCATCGTACATGGAGGTCACGTCGAATCTTGTCATCTAGGCACCCATGACCTTCATAATTTTGCTATTTATTTCAATGTTTTTCGTATTATTGTCTAGACACCAATGTTAGATGTTGCCTAAATTTACACTGACGTAATCGTTTTCCAAATTTCAGTTGGTTTTCATAATGGTGGTCTTTGCTCAAAGGATCGGAGTCTTATTGAGGGGCTCTTCCTGAAGGGCGATCTTCAAATTCTATGCACGACTAATACTTTGGCACAGGGCATCAACTTACCTGCACATACAGTAGTGATAAAGTCGACACAGTTTTTGTGAGAACCCCTTTTTAATATGAAAGAATTCTACCTACTCTCTATTATTTTTTTAATGATATTTTCCCATTCATATATTTTGTAGCAACAAAGAGAAGGGCTCGTATGTAGAGTATGAGAGATCAATGGTGCTTCAGGTGTACTATTAAGTCTCAGTTACTCCTGCCAAATGACCATTATTAATAAACAAAGGATATGCAACGTCTGCTTAATGTATTTCTTCTTTGTGTAGTTTTTCTTTGAGCCTTAATGATATGCCTGTTGCTTAAGGTATTTTTAGTCGTTTACCTGATTAACCAATGGATATAAATTATAACTACATGTTACAGAATCTAGTGAAGTCCTAATTAAATATTCATACTGTTATATATTAACTTTTCTTTGAATAACATGGTAAGTTGGTTCTGACTTGTTACCACAAATAATTGGATATGCTAAATTCTTTTTCATGCATAGTTAAGTTGCTTGTCCTGTAGTTTGTTCTTATATTTAACTAAACTTACTAGTATTTGAACTCAAGTGCCAAAGTTCTTTACATTTTGTAATCCAAACAATACTTTCTGTTAATTAATTAAAAGAAAATAATACTAGTTTATAATTTCCTTGCTTCACTCACAAACCCTTGGTCATCCACAGATGTGTGGGAGGGCTGGCCGTCCACCATTTGATGATACTGGAACAGTTGTAATTATGACAAGAAGAGAGACAGTAATTTATCTTTGCCTTCCTCTATTGTTAGTTCAGAAATACTTCTGAGGTCTGACACGAAAATGTTTCCTGGTTTATTGGTCTAACCTGTCATAATTGTCTTGTAGGTTCATCTATATGAGAACCTTCTCAGTGGATCTGAAATGGTTGAGTCTCAGTAAGTTCTTGATGTCCAGTTGAAAAATTCTTACGTGATATTTCAACTTAAACATAACTGTGACATGCTGGCACTTCATTTGAAACCTCTGGCTGAGTATAGATATTATGATCAGGTTACTCCCATGTGCAGTGGAGCATTTAAATGCAGAGATTGTTCAGCTGACAGTGTCTGACATAACTTTGGCAATTGAATGGCTTAAGTGCTCATATTTGTACATCAGGATAAAAAAGGCATGAACGTACTACTCTTGATCTGTTAATCTCTTTGGTTTAGATGCATGATCTAACTTATGGCAAAATAAATTACCAGAATCCTGAGCACTACGGAATTAAGAAAGGGATTCCTCATGATCTCCTTGAGAAACAAATGAGAGGTATATTTACTGGACTTTGTGGACTTAAGGTTCTCTGATGAATTCATGAAACATTTATCTATAAGGAATGGATTTACAGATATATGTGTTGAGAAGATCCATGAGCTGGGTGAGTATGGGCTAATTTGGACAGATGGAGATGGTTTCCTTCTAAAACCATTAGGTAAACTTTCCATTCCGCAAGAAAGCTGCAACTGTATGTCATATGCAACCGTTTTCAATCTAGTATATAGTGTTTTCCAATTTTGCTGAATCCCTTCCATATCTGATGTTTGTGCGAAGTAGGCTATAGACTTTTATAACCCCCTCCCCCCGTACTACTAACAGTTTTGCTTTTGTTTTGTGTGATTTACTTTTTGAAAAGCGTGGAACTACTATCTGTAATATTCGGATTGCTACTTTTACATATTAAGAAGGATTATTTCTTTAGTTTCACCTCTTTGCAGTACCCAAATTGTACTGTGAGTTCTTATGGGACAAGTTATAGCACTAAATTCTGTTAGAAAAGATAGTGGGTACTGAGAGAAATATCAGGGTTTGGCATGTAACGTGAAGAATCTTGTCATATCACTCTATTATTAGTTTTCATTTGTTCCTGAATTCATTCGTCCTCACATATTGTACTTCATTGCTATTTAGGAGTCTCAGTATTCCCAGTTAATCACATCAGTTCCATATGTGTCTTAGTATTCCCAGTTAATCACATCAGTTCCATATGTGTCTTCATTGCAATTGTACATAAAGTAACTCCCTTGAAATGTGTCTTTCTGCTCAGAACCTGGGAGGCTGATGACAAAATTCTATCTGAAGTTTGATACGATGAAGCTTATTGTCAAAGCTTCTGCATGTTGCAATTTGGAAGATTTATTGCACATCATCTGCCAATCTGCAGAGATTTCTTGTAGGTAGCTTTAAGTATTTTGATTTTAGTAATTGAGTTTATGCAGTCAATTAACGATTTCCTTTTTCCTTTTCAAGGGATCCAACTACGTCGAAATGAGAAGAAGACTCTAAATGACATAAACTCCGATAAAGAGGGAAGGCTTCGATTCCATGTTCTCACTGAGAACGGAAAAAAGAAGAAGCGTATCCAGACAAGAGAAGATAAAATATTTGTATTAGCAAATGACTGTTTAACTGGGGACCCCCTAATGCATGATTTATCCCTCAACCAGGTTATTTGTGTTGTTTAGCTTTAAACACGTTTTCATATTATTTCCATTGTTAACTTATTTGAACTTCTGCATGCAGGAAACAAATTCAATATGCTCAAATGGGTTTAGGATCGCCAAATGCATGAAAGAATATTTTTTGTACAAAAAGAGTTACAGATCTGCCATAAATTCTATGCTCCTTGCGAAATGCCTAGACCAAAAACTTTGGGAAAGTAGTCCATTTTTACTGAAACAACTTCCTGGAATAGGAATTGTTACAGCAAAGGTTGTTAATTTTTAACCTTTTTTAATTTAGATACTCCCATATAGAAATACTACATAATTAACTGTTGAGTATATGACTGCTATACCAGGCACTGAAGACTGCTGGAGTTGATTCCTTCGAGAGCCTGGCAACTGCTGATGCTAGAAAGCTAGAAAGTGCAACAGGGAGGAATTATCCATTTGGAAATACTATAAAGGATTCTTTGTCATCATTACCACCAAAAATTGACATACAAGTTGAGGATGCTGGAAACAGACAAGGAAAATCAACCATTATTGTAACACTAAGCCGTCAATCACAGGCAGTTCGATCCAGTAAACCGAACTATGCTGACATGGTACATCTCTTAGCTTTGTTTTTTATCATCCAATGCTGCCTAACCTACAAATTGTTAAATTATTTTTTGTCAGGTTGTGGGCTCGGAGGAAGACAATATGATCCTTTTTCATGAGAAAATAAGGTCCGTGGTTTTATTTTATAATGTTGTGTCCTGTATGATCTTTTTCTTGTACTGATGGGTGTTTTGTTTTTGTTTTGGTTATTGTTCCCATAATTTCCAACTCTTCTTTAAAGGGCTCACGAGTTTTCCAGGTAATACTTCTGAAGTCCTGTTATTTCAGCAAACATTTTTTTCTGGGTTTCAGCACACATTTGAACCATTGTTATGGAAATTGAGAAGCAAATAAACTCTTAAGTGTACCAATATAAGTAGGTTAACTGTCAAATGCTCTGTTGCTTCTTCAAGGAAGATATTCGTTGCATTAAATTTGCATTTCGAAAAATCTAGCAGAATAGCAGACTACAACAGCAACCTTACTAATTTTTTGTTAGGCTTTTACCTGTTGGTCTAACCACCAAACAAGCACCTCTGTCTGTTACAACTATATTGCCCTGAATTACTCTCACTGGCTGTTCTGTTAATTGCAGCCCATATTCTGTAAAACTTTTTGTGCCATGCCCCCAGGGTGCCAGAGTGACACTGAAGGCTGATCTGATATTTGAAGAACACGGTAATAGCTTCAAAAGATAATTATTGTTTGACGAATTGAAGGTCATTTTATAATTTTATGCTAACATATACTGTGCTTGAAATGTATGATGAAGTCGGCATTGATATCCACAAGAAGCATGTGATCAGCAGGGAGGATGATTTGCATGTGACCATAGAGTATGGGACAGAAAACCCAAAACCCCTATCCAATCTTCCTGCTGATAGTTGTTTGGTTAGCTCCAGGACAACTCGAACAAGTCCATCTCAAGCTTACATTGGACGGAGCCCTCTATCAAAAGAGGTTTGTGTTATAGAAGATGATGATGGTGTCAACGCTCCAGACAAAGCTGACAATATTCCGAGAACGAGAAAGTTCAACAACTTGGCTTCGCTGTAAGTTCTTAACCTAGCATATGGACCCCTGCAAGAATTCCAGAAATGGCTTGCATTTATCAGCTTAGCCAAGAACAGAACTATTGGACATTAGTCTATTGTTTAGTTTTTTTTTTGCTAGGGTTCTTTAGAAGCAAATATCTGCAAAGATTACCTTAGACCACCAGAGAATTGCTATGGTTCACAGCTATTGTTGAAATTTGGATCACATGTCATATTTTGATCTTCTTATTTAGTATTCCCTCTGTCCGGAAATAAGTGTCGCTAACACGGATGTATCGAGACGTATTTCAGTGCTAGATACAACCGTTTTAGCGTCCCTTATTTCTGGACAAAGTATATAGGACCATGTTCTTTGAATCTTCTCTTTTGGGTATAACTTTGTTGAGGGAATATTTTGATGACTACAGAGAGGTCCCCAGCTTTGATCTACTACTTGAAGAAGATAATGGAGGTAACACAATACTAGAACAAACTATACCTGTTGCATTTCACTTGCGCTCCTGTCAGTAAGATCTGCTTTATTTACTTTGCTAAATAAAGTGTCTATAACCCCATGCCTAGATATGCAAGATGTATTGTTTTCTGAACCAGTAGAAGCAGAATGCAAAAGTGCCACCAGCAATACAATTTTTGATCACATACGCAAGAAATCCAGAGATTTTCCAACTCTGATGTTGTCGAAGTCCATGGATAGCTCCTATGAACCTTTGATACTGAAGAAGATGAGAACATCGAGGGACCAGTTTGACTTAGATCAGGGAAGCCTGCAGGTGAATGAGGTGTCGCCAATGGATTCTGAACATGTCGAGCTTACAGTGTCTCCGACCAATACAGCCGAGAAGTGCCGGAGGATCCTGAGCAGAACTTCAGAGAAGAGCCGCTCTCTGTTTGCAGAGAAAATCGAGAGCCCGGTTGAGAAGAGCAAGATCCTGACCAGACCTCCATATGAAAACTCTCTTCAGTTTGCAGGCAGAAAGGACAGCCCATATGAGATGAGCAAGATCCTGAGAAGAATTCCAGATGTAAACTCTCTTCAGTTTCCAGGCAGAAGGGACAGCCCATCTGAGAAGAGCAAGATCCTGAGCAGAATTCCAGATGAAAACTCTCTTAAGTTTGCTGCCAGAAGGGACAGCCTAACAGAGAAGACCCAGGTCGCGTGGACAACACCTGATGAGAACAATTGTCAACTTGCAGGCAGAAGGGACAGCCCATCTGAGAAGAACAAGATCCTGAGCAGAATTCCAGATGAAAGCTCTCTTCAGTTTGCTGCCAGAAGAGACAGCGTATCCGAGAAGACCCAGGTCGCGTGGACAACCCCTGATGAGAACAATTGTCAACTTGCAGGCAGAAGGGACAGCCCATCTGAGAAGAGCAAGATCTTGAGCATAATTTCAGATGAAAACTCTCTTCAGCTTGCTGCCAGAAGGGACAGCCTAGCCGAGAAGACCAAGGTCGCGTGGACAACACCTGATGAGAACAATTGTCAACTTGCAGGCAGAAGGGACAGCCCATCTGAGAAGAGCAAGATCTTGAGCAGAATTTCAGATGAAAACTCTCTTCAGCTTGCTGCCAGAAGGGACAGCCTAGCCGAGAAGACCAAGGTCGCGTGGACAACACCTGATGAGAACAATTGTCAACTTGCAGGCAGAAGGGACAGCCCATCTGAGAAGAGCAAGATCCTGGCCAGACCTCCACATGGCAACACTCTTCAATTTGCAGGCAGAAGGGACAGCCCAACCGAAAGAAGCAAGATCTTGAGCAGAACTTCTGATGTGAACTTTCTCCAGTTTGCAGGCAAAATGGACGGGTCGTCCGAGAAGAGCAATGTCTTGAGCAGAACTCCTGGTGTGAACTTTCCGCAGTTTGAAGGTGGCCCGCCAGGGAAGAACAAATTATGTGTCGGCAGCCCCCTCCCTGATTTCCAGGCTATGCAATGTACAAAGCAAGTTCCAGCCGCAGTTCAGCCTTTCAGGATTCAAGAGTATTGCAAGGATATATTGGCGAGTTCAAAGGGCAGCGAGGTCAAGAGTGTGTTTTCGTTCCTGTGATCTTGTGAATTTCTCTATCTTGTATAGGGTCTGCTCAATGTTGTGCTACCAGAGATTAGCTAGACAATTTATTAGGATTAGTAGGTTATACGTATAACATTATATGTTCAAATATCTTCCTGTGCTGTGTACAAATGGTATGGATATAATGCATATTAAACATCACTTGTTCAGTGCAACGCCATTCTAGAAATCTATCTCTAAAAACAAGTCATGCATGAACATGTGAACACGATGATAAATTTTGCAAGGATACTTGTTGCAGAATTCGGTATCATGTCCACGAAACAAGTCATACCTGACTCTTTTGTGGACAAAATTACCAAATTTTGAAGTGGATTCAACGTTGTTCGAAAAAATAGATTATATTTTAAAAGGCAAAAAGGATTATATTTGATACCTGTTCTGGAAAACGAGGCCCTGGTTGTTATTACAGAAAATGGGTTAAAAGAGACCGAAAGTCCGAAATGAACTGATGGGATGAGAGCCATGAGTAGAAATCAGATTCGATACTACAATTATTTTAAACTATAAATAAGCAACGTTGTGGCTATAATAACATACAAATGTTGCAACAAGATGTACAGTGTTTGTACGTTTCAGCTGAATCACAAGATCAAAATTTCCCTTGTGCCTTTGAAATGGTCACGACGGCTGTAAAAGCACATACTAATACACTTGTGCAGCATTCTGACGACATTCGAGGCTGCTTCACTCTTCTCATGTTCATCAAGTCGCTGCTATACATTTACAAGTGTCTTACCTCTGTAGACATGCTTCTAGCGAAGAGAAAATCATGTAATTAACCCCATCATAATTATACTAACCTAGCAATGAGAAGACCGGGACACCTTTTGGCGTTGAAACTAGCGCATTCTGCAAGCAGCACTTCGTCTCCGACCACAAAATTCTCCCGGCTATTTTCCTGCAAGAGATTCAACTGAATTTCAGTACCAGAGACAAAAAATAAAATCACCATAAAGAAGGCCAGGTTCCAATTTTGTAAACGTATGCATTGACGGCAAGAGGAAACCAAAAGAGAAGACCGGAGAGTTGGGTATGAAACTACCACAAATGTATGCATCCCACGAACTCCATCACTCAGCTCAAGTGCTAATCCGTAGGCCCGTGCCTTGTCAGTTTTGTCGTTTTCATCGACACTAATAGGATCATTGTCGTTCTCCATGGCAGTCCAACCAATAAGGCCTTGACTCGGCAACGGAGTAGTAGCATCCTCCTCTTTAGGGCGATGTTGAGTTGAGTGGTGGAGGTTTACTCACGTCATGTCCAATGCATGTCAATTACTGAATCGCGCGCTTTGTTGAAAGCTTTGCGTATCTGAGATGAATTTTCGAGTTGACACTAGTCAAATTTTGCCATGGAATTTGGAGTCCTCAAAATTCGAGGCGAAAGGGGGTGATTTGGCTTTGGCTGGCGTTGAAAGTTCGTTCCTGCACGCACTCTAACATGCACGACAGAGGTGACCCTGGAGTGTGACTGTGACGCGACCAAAGGTGCCGGCCATATTTGCCATACTGTACATGTGATTTGGCAAATATGTATGTAGTAGTGTATAGCTCAAGCTTGGTGTAGCTAGCTAGCTAGGGTGGCACCTTTCGGCAGTGCTCCAATCTTTGTGGCGCCGCTGTCAACTCGATCAAGATCTCGTCACCTATATCGAATTAAGATCACTTATCCGGGAGAGGAGCCTTCGCTGCATCCCGCGGTTCTAGCAAAGCCTCCCTTTAATTCGCTGTCCAATCAGCAACCAAATCAACGTATCATTCATGCAAATATGATACTCCGATCGGGCTGGCCAAAACGCGAGCGAGTGCGTGCAAAAAGCCATTGCCACAAACAATGCCGCTGCCATGCCAAGACAAAATCGGCACACGCATGCTACAATGCGATGTCCATCAAACGTACGTACGTACGTGTGAGAGGAGCTGCCATCACGCAAATCTTTACACGACGCCGACGCAAGTCTTCGCTCGCACAGTTGGCCTCGTGCAGAGGACAAAACAATACTACTGATTATAGAGCCTGAGCCGAGAACATCCCCACGGGGTCCTAATTAAAGGAGGTGTTGGACAGTAAAATCGGTTACATCGGCGCCTCTAAAACTCTCGTCCGATCCAAATCCTGCCCGGCACCGCAAACCGGATCTCTAACTTTGGGGGCGGGGTCGGTGGTGCCGGACACTGTCCGTGCCTCCGACAGGCAGGATCCACATGTAATCGACACGAAATGGTTTCTTCTCCGACTGAATGACGCCGCGCAGAAAACCGGTACGTGCGCGTAAATGTCGCCACTTTTTTCAAGCGACGGAGGCAGACGGCGCAGCATGCAGGCGGCATCGAAGCGACGAGACGGGCCGGCCACACGGCGCATTAACGCACCGTCAATCCAATCGTCAGTCCACGCGTCGGCTCGCCGGCCTACCATCGGTCAACACGCCGTCCCCCTCGGGCGCCTCGCCACCGCTCGCCTTCCCCTCGTCGATGTATAAAAGGGCCTCGCCTGTGCCTCACCACCCACATATCCTCCACCCTCCGCCGCCTTCGCCTCGCCACGCCCACTATCTTCCGCGCGCCACCATGAGCAACTACGAGGCCGACGACAGCTTCGCTCCTTCGTCTTTTTTTTTTCTAGAGTTTCGTTTGAGGGATGCCGGTGTGAGAGGTAAAAAAAATGCACCGGACAAGTGTGTGACACCCACCAAAAGAAACACTAATTGAAGGGTGCGAGACACAATTTAGACATCCGATGTTGATGCTCTTAGAGATCCAGAGATTTTTCAAAAAAAAAAAAAAGGGAAGGAGGGTGGGGTTGTGGACTGCAGTACCGCCGTGTCGGTGAAAAGCCGGGCCTAACCTGGCAGGCAGGCGCCGATCTATCTGTCTGTCTGTCTCGCTGTGTAGGCCGACGACGGATTTGAATGCCGCAAGGACCAGAGCGTGTACGTGCCACGGCCGGCGACACGAGATCCCATGGAAATCTTCCTTCCGCCACTATAGCTAGCGGCTCGCTATTCGATTTCTGGCAACCTACCTGCTGCGCGTTGACGACAAATCGATCACGTACGTCTCCGGCCGGCTTCGCCTGCACTGTAATAATATGCGTGTCAGCCTGGTTCCGGAGAGTGATGGAGAATTCCCTGTAAACGTAACGTACGGTCGACCGGCGGATCACTTGATAGTTGGTACGGGATCGGTTGCTATTCGGCTGAGTGCCTGAGCCGACGAAGGTTTTGATCAAGTGACGGCATGAAACCGAGGCGAAGGATGAATTTTTGGTTCATCCAGTGCATGTCACGACTACTCCAACACGGCTATTTCTATACTGTATGTACGTATGTAAGTTTTCATATAGACTGCACATTGACCTGTTTCACCGGCTTTGTCTATTTAGTTCTGGCCAACTTGCCGTTTACTTGGCTCGTTTTCACCATACAGATGAGCGAGTTGTTTTGACCAAGGCACGTTTGAGGATTCGAAGCCGTACGTTTTGTGTTCTTTTTTCCCTAATTTTTGGTCGCTCGCTTCCCTCCCTGCCCCCGTTTGTTGTCTCACAATGTAAGATTGAATAGAATGATAATAGTTGATTGTATTATGGCACCGTATGGGTGTTTATATAGGCTATTACAAAACCGACTTAGGCTATTACAAACCGACTACACCACGTAAACTTGAGGGACAAGTAATAGTCTAACACACAATACTGACCCCACGACGCTACCTACTATCTTGCCCTCCCGACTGGAAAGACATATTTTAGGCTCGTCGCTCCCGTGCCCTCTCTCCTCAAATATTTCCCCTGGCCTGCCGCGACCTAGGGCGATGTCGTGCTCTGCTGTGCCGACCGGAAGCGTAACGTGTGTGTGCACGGTCATCGTCAGCACACTTTGCATGGGATATAGACATGAGGATGGACCCTGCAGGGTTAGAGATTGCGGGCCGGACCGAAGCAGGGGGAGAGGAGGCAAGAAGCAAAGATTTGTAGCTCTGTATCCCGGTCGTTCGTCGTTCCTGAAGGGTAAGAACCGAAATCTACTCCGTACTTCTTTAAATTATTTAGCGATTCGAAATCGTTAGTAATTGCGAGGATATGTGTTGCTAACCATAGGACGTCTGCTGCATCAGGATTTTTTTACTTAAAAAATGGCATGTGGTGTCAAATTAAAACTCTGTCTGACGGTAGAATTACACTTAGTGCCGGTTTTTGAGAAGTTCTCCTCGACGCAAAACGAGCAATTCATGGCCAGATATTATGAAAGCAATTTGGAAAATTTCTCAGGCATAAGACCGACGATGCTTTGTACCTGATGTGGGCTAAACACTTGGCTAGTAGGTAAGTGTTGATGTTGGGCAAAACCGCCAGAGCCAACTGGCACGATTGACAAGTCAACCTCTCCAACTTGACCTTTAGGAGGACCTACTCTCTGCAGAACAACGCGCCACTCAGCCGGTCAGCTGCCCGTAGCCGGTCATTCGAAGAACCATCGACATGATCCGGTCTATCCTTCGAGTTGGCCCGAACACAGACGAGTCAGCCACGCCATGGCCACTCGTTCTGAAGTCACCTCGGAGAAGCCAGCTCATGTAACCTCACTGGTCACGTACCATCCCGGGTAATCCAGGTTGAGTCTGGCATTAGGGACAGGATGCCTTGAAGTCTGCGTCTGACGTCCCCCATATTAATTCGGCCTACGGCCGTACAGGCCTACTAGCCGGGCGTAGGCCAAGGGACCTAGCGGAGCCTCCGTCCCATCATAGCCAGTAATCGGGCATGTAGTGTCATGATGCCATGTCTATAAGTGTTGGCGCCGGGATTCCTGGGGTCCCCCGAATGCCAGGCGCGTGGACCATCTCGGCGTCACCAGAGTCCAGAGGAGAAGGCTCTCCGCCAGAAGTCCCCGAGTGGCGGAGAAAGATCGAAGCGTACAAGATCGGAGCCAGTCTCAGAATTTTCCCGGGGACGTAGACACTGAAAGCACATCATATCCCCTTGGTGGGGGCCTACGACTGGCGCCTCGGCACGGGGGGCAGATGCGCCTGTGGGTGTGGGAAGCGGGGACGTACGTGGCGAGAGCATCCTGAGCCCCCTTCCTGCAGACGATATTGCTTGCCGGGCATGGCAAAGCCTGGCAGGCCCCTCGACTAGACAACACAGGCGAGGCACGCAGCATGGAGAACAACAAGGCGCCCCGCTGGCACTACCAGCGTCCTTGGGCGCTACCTCAGCGGCCCTGACACGTGCCCCGTCTCGGTGGCATGCATGCAAATAAGACACTTGTGGTAACCCCTTGTGTTATAAACGAGGTCCATGGTCAGAGTAGAAGGAGGGAACCACTTAGGCACACAACTCCACCACCATCGCAGTAGTCCATAGGCTCGGAGGCTTGAGCAGGCGAGCACCCGGGAATTCAGGAGTTCGACTCTCACTCGTCACCGAGTGTAGAGTAGGAAGAAGACTCACCCTATTGTAAATCTCCACCACTCCAATATATCCAGATAAGCAGGACATAGGGTGTTACGCGGCAACGCGGCCTGAACCTGGGTAAAACCTTGGTGTGCTTGTGTCTACTCCCGGGAACCGAGTTCGGATTACCTCGCGCCATTCTACCGAACAAATAGGGGGTGCCCTGCATCCCCGATGTCCGCATTCCAACACGCGACATCTGGCGCGCCAGGTAGGGGGAGCCTATGCTCCGTCCCTGGTTCCTACCCTCAACACCGCCCCAACCATGCAGTTGGTGTCCGTGAGGGAGGGGGGCCAAAAGCCCCATTTCGCTGATGCACCCGACTCCGACGTTAGTGAGCGCGGGGCCGCCATGCCCACTGGCTCCCCAATAACCTTCTTACCATGAGACACCACTGCACCGCCGTACGAGCTCGACGAGCAGGCTAAGGGGCAGGCCTGGGGCGGCCCCCCGCGCCTAAGGACGGAGAGTTACGTCAACTACGTCATGTAGGAGCACGACGAGATGCTCCGGCACTACACCCCGTGATTTCGTCACGCCTCAAGCTACAACCCCGACGCGCCAGAGGCCTTCATCATCCAAGCTTCCGCCAGAACATCCGCGACATCCGCATGCTCGAGAAGCTTGGGAGCCACGACATCTACAAGTTGTGCAAACTGTACGCACTTGTGAACAAATGCGCCAAGATGGAAGAATGGCGGATGGCATCCGAGTGAGCAGCCATGGCCGTGGCAGAACTCGAGGCCACCACAAGAAGGGCGAACCCAGGAAGCGAGGCTCACCATAGGAATGCGTTGCAGGACCCACGCTCTCCGGCGGGACCCCAGGGGATGGGAGCCAGCCGCCAGGCCTGTTCCGGAATCTTGGTTCCCCATCCCCGAAATCCATACCCATGACGCCAAGGACTGCCATTCCGTGCGGAACGTACCTGAGTCACGGAAGAAGCGTCAAGCCGAGCGGGAGGCCAACATCGCGTTCGGAAACTACTTCGTCTGCGGCGAGCCAGGAGACCGCACCCGAGAATGCTCCTCCCAGCACGCTGGAGAAGGGCGGGAAAGGAGGGCATCTGGGGGTCGAGGGCCCTTGAGGGAACGCGAGCGAGTCCGCAGCAACTCGGGGCAACCTACCCCTGGTTGGGATGGCACCAGAGGTGATGATTCCATGAAGTAGACCGCAGGAGAAGAAGGCAAGTACCCGGACGCCCGAGATACTGCGTGCCTTCAAGGGGGCACTCCGGCCCCGACGTCTCTCGGGCAAGCAAAGATCCTTCTTCGAGAGGTGTGTGCCACGTCGCCCCTCGTGGGGGCGTGGCACCAATGGCGCAATGGACTCACGATCTTCGACCCTGAGAGCTACACTGTCGACCGGGCGAACTAAGGGCCCGATCTCTAAAGGAATCCCCTATCATCATCAACCGCAACGCCACCCGGATGTAGACGGGCGACAAGATCAACATCGGAGGAGTCACCCTTGCACTGGAGAGCAAGCTTCGAATAACAGCCGCTCCACGGCAACTCGCTCTCCTATCCCAGAAGGCAAGTGCGGGAACCGCCGCGCCCACAAGCATATTGACGCTGTCGGTCTCCTTTTGCCCAGGGCAGAACCCTCCCGTCGGGTACATCGTGGTCGGCGTCCCAAGATCCCACCCTGGCAATGCTACTCCCCAGGTCGGTCGGCGCAGGCCCCTCACCCGGTCACCTCACGTTGTATCTACAACGTCCTCGAGGTGCCCACTATGCCAAGGGTGCTAACAGAAGAGGCCGATTTAGGAAGAGCTGCCGAAAGGGAGTGGCTACCGAAAGGAGGGATGGCTACAACCCTGCCGTGGAAAAGGACATCCCGGGGGGAACCCATAGGGCCTAAGACACACCGCACTAAGGAGTTGCCCCCTCGGAAGGAGGACGCAGGATGAGAGGCAACCGGACCCTATGACCCCGCGCACCCCTAGTAGAAACAGGGGGGTTGGCCTGAACCCAACCGAGGAAAATGACATCCCGGGAAGGGACCCGAAAGGCCGGAGACGCCACGAGAAACGGGTCACCTCCTGGGGAAGGAAGAGGGAAAAAGGGGGAGGTCGGACCATGCGATCCTGCACGCCCCCACAGAGTATTCCTGCTAGAGGCCGTATGAGGCGTAGGGTAAGAATATCGACAAGGCCAAGAGTCGCCATGCCATCAATATAGGCATGGGAATTCCCGGCCGTTAGAGCGCGGACAAAGTTGCCCCGAATGTACTCCGCTGTACCCAGGGGGCTTATTCGGCTCCCCAGTGAATAAAATGACGAGTTCCATCATTCCTTATACAGACCCTATCCACCCGTTGCCCAAACTATGTGGTAGCAACGAGTGAGGAAGGTGTGCGTCCGTGCAAACATCGATGGAAGGTTCCGGGAACAATGCGTGGGGGCCGCCGCGCGTGCGCCTTCCCGGGAAGGCCCCCAACGCCAGTATCTCACCATCGAAAAGAAAGGAAATGAAAGCAAGCCATCCCGTAAAACGCGTCCGGGGACAAACCCGAATGAAGGGAAAGTACACCTAGGACACCAACAGCATCCCGCCCCGCGGGGCGCAGCAAGGGTCACACAAAACCACCAGAGATAAGTTGTTCCGGGCAGTACATCTAAATTCAAGAGTCTGGGTACAAATGGTTTCTTTACATTTACAACTCGTGGCCATGAACGCAAAGACTAGGATTCCTCTGGCGGACAGGCGAACTTCTCATCGCGGCTTTTCTCCTCGACAAGGGCTGCTTCCAGGGCGAGTACCTCGACTTCCAGCTTTCCAATGGCATCCCGAGATGCCTTCCTCTAGTTATGTTAACAAGATCCGGAGTGAGAAAGGGGAGGATTGATATGTGTCAAACGTATCTATAATTTTTGATTGATCCATGCTTGTTTTGTGTCAATGTCACATGTTTTTATTATCTTATTATATCATTTTTAGGCTTTTTATGGACTAACTTATTGACAAGATGCCCAGTGCCAGTTCCCTGTTTTTGTTGTTTTCTATTTCAGAAAATCCACTTCTGGAAATATTGTCGGAATTGGACGAAAATTTATGGACATTTTTTATTCGCCAAGTTGGAGACCGAAGGGGGACCTGGGGGGCCACCCAGGGGCTAGGGGCGACCCCTGGCTGCAGCCCTACCAAGACCCGCGGGTGGGGCCCACCCCAACTCCCTGGGCGCTGCCTCGGCCCCCTCGACGCCTATAAAATCCTAATTACCCTAATTTCATCGAGGAGGTGATTACTTTCCACGAACTCCACCCGAAGATGCCGCTATGTCGAAAGTTAATTTGGGGAAATTCTGAAGTCAATCCCGGCACCCTGACGGAGGGGAGATCAATCCCGGAGGGCTCTACATCGCCATGCCTTCCGTCGGGATGATGCGTGAGTAGTTCCACCTTGGAGTACGGGTCCATGGAAGTAGCTAGATGGTTGTATCTCTCCCTTATGCCTCCATGTTTATGATCTTGTGAGCTGCCTAACATGATCAAGATCAAATATTGTAATGCTATATGATGTGTTTGCTGGGATCCGATGGATTATGAAGTTATGATCAGTTTGTGCATGGTTCATATATGTTGATTTATGTTTTTGCATGCTCTCCGATGTGCGTAGTTACTTTGTCCAAGTGATTGCTTGTATCTCCAAGAGAGAGTATTTATGCTAGATGGTAGGTTCATACCCCCTCTTGTGCCTGGGCACAAGTGCCAGAAATGTTTAAGGACGAGGGTGTGTTGTTGCTCCTAAGGGTAAAACAGAGGTGTTTATGTGTACGTGATTATAAATATTGGTTACATCATGCACTTTACTTAATGCAATTGTCTGGTGCTTTCAACTTAATACCGTTGGGTGATAGGCTGGATAGCGATCCCGCGGTGGAGTTTTTAGACAAAGATGTAGTTGGACTCAACGGTCTTTGTTATTTGTCGTGATGCCTACATGAATATTACCATGAACTCTTTGATTTGGCTAGATTAACTTTGTGTCATTATATTGTCAATTTCCTAGCTGTAATTCGTTTACCCATCATATGAGTATTTTATCTTTTGGAGAGATACCACTAGTGAACCCATGGCCCCCGGTCCATATTTTTTCCATTGATTACAACACCGTTTACTTGCTTCTCATAATCATTTGCTCGCTGGTACGTTTCCATATTTTCATCCACTACACTATACATTTAACCGCTTTTTTTTTTTAGCAGACCGGGAAGATTGACAAACTTCCTACCGTTGGGGGCAAAGTAATAGTTTGAGTGTGTGCAGGTCCACGCTCGTTGACGGTTAAGCGCCAAAGATCGTCTACATGCACCTCATTGTTGATTTTAAAGTCCTACTAGTTCGACTAAACCTTGGTTCTTTACTGGGGGAAAACTGCTAGTTGCTACATCCACGGCTTCGCTTGCGGCACCACCAACGCTACTATCACAACCCATCAAGCAGTTTTCTGGCGCCGTTGCCGGGGACTTTGGAGCTGCAGTAAGGGGAGTCCCATACTCTCAATCTCTTTATTTTTCTTTTGTCTTTCTTAGTTTATTTCTTGTTTTGCTTGTTTAGCAATTTTAAAACCCAAAAAAATTAGTGTAGTCTTTATTCCTGTATTGCTTAGTTTTATCTTTTGTTTAGTAGACATGTTTCCTCCTAAGTTTTGTATGAATAAGTTTAAGGTTGGAAGTGGGATGTTATTGGTAGAGATAATATTGAAGAATTCCTCACTTTTGCTAGCAAACTTTTTACTCATGAAAAAAGATCTATAGTTGAGCTCACCCATAGTTATGATTCCGCTATATCTTGTTTGGTGACTCGGCTTGAGCATAGGTTTGTTAACCTTAACCCAATATTACATCAAATGTTCCTTAAACTTGATAGCATGGAGAGAGGGGAAGAAAAAAATTATGTGCTAGATATCCTTCTCCATGAATTTGATGATATTGTTGTAGAAGCTCGAAAAATATTTGCTCATTATGGTCATCTTGGAGTGTATCCTAATGTTCATTATTCATTGGATGTTACGGATGCAAACTTGAGAAAGTACACTCATACTTCCGAAAGGAAGGATGATGCTCATATTTCTATTCCCTTCAAACTTTTAGGGATAGCCAATGCTTTGATAGATAATTTTTCTTGGATGTCACCTGAAAATATTTTTGATGAAGCAAGCAAACCCACGAAGAAGAATAATAAGGCTCTCAACCCTACATATCAGAGATTGATTGCTTATGTGAGAGGCCTACCGATGATGGTAATAAATGTAATGTGATTTGTGAAGATGCCGATGATCTTGATTTTTAAAATATTTGATATTTGGCATTGCATCTAGCTAAAAGGCGTTAAAGAAAAGCGCTTGTTGGGAGGCAACCCATTTTTTTTTGCTTTCCTTAGTCATGGAGTTGTTGACTCTGTAGCAACTTCATTGTATATTTTTCTTTTTGTTTTTTGTGCCAAGAAATAGCCTCTAATGCATTGAAAGTGCGAGGTATTGTTTTGCGGTCCAGAAACAGATTCTCTATGCCTGTTACAGAAAATCTTAAAACATCCCAGAACGTGATCTTTTTGTGCAAATTTTGCCAGCAAGCCTGATACTTTTATCTATCTTTCATTAGTTTTAAATTTTATGATTTGAGTTAAGGAAGTGCCTCTTAAAATTCGATCTTTACAGTCTTTTTTGACAGATTCTGACTTTATTTGTATTCTCCTCTTTTACAAGCGTTATTCGGGGTACTTTTTGGAAGGAGTGTCACAATGAGGCTTGATACGTCTCAAACGTATCTATAATTTTTGAGTGATCCATGCTAGTTTTGTGATATTGTCACATGTTTTTACTGTCATTTATATCATTTTTATGCATTTTGTCGGACTAACCTATTGCCAAGATGCCAAGTGCCAGTTCCCTGTTTTTGCTGTCTTTTTGTTTCACAAATTTACTTTTGGAAATATTCTCGAAATTGGACGAAAATTTACGGGGAATTTGTATTTGCCACGACGAAGTACCAGTCCAAAGGAGAGCCGGAGGGGAGGCCCACAGGGCAGAGGCGTCCCCCTGCCGCGGCCTGGGGGTCACCCGCGGGTGGGACCTCACCTCGGCTCCCTCCGACACCTATAAATTGCCTTTTACCCTAAACACGTCGAGGCGGCCATTATTTTCCAGAAACTCGACCCCGACGCGCCGTCACCGAAAACCCTAGTTCGAGGTCCAATCTGAAGCTGATCCTGGCACTCTACCGGAGGGTAGATCAATCCCGGAGGGCTCTTCATCGTCATGCCTTCCTCCGGAATGATTTGTGAGTAGTCTCACCTTGGACTACAGGTTCATGTCAGTAGCTAGTTGGTAGTCTCTCTCTCTTGTGCTTCATGTCTTATGATCTTGTGAGCTGCCTAACATGATCAAGATCGATTATTGTAATGCTATGTGATGTGTTTGCTGGGATCCGATGGAGTATGAAGTTATGTTCAGATTGTGCATGATTCTTATATGAGTAATTTATGTTCTTGCATGCTCTCCGATGTGCGTAGTTACTTTGGCCAAGTGATTGTGTGTATCTCCAAGAGAGGGTATTTATGCTAGATAGTGGGTTCATGCCCCCTTTTGTTCCTAGGCACGAGTGACAGAAACGTCTAAGGGCGAGGGTGTGCTGTTGCTACTAAGGGTAAAACAGCAGTGTTAATGTCTCTTTTGATATTAGTATTGCTTACTTTATGCACTTTACTTAATGCAATTGTCTGTTGCTTGCAACTTAATACCGTTGGGTGACAGGCTGGATAGCGATCCCACGGTGGAGTTTTTAGACAAAGACGTAGTTGGACTCAACGGTCTTTGTTCCTTGTCGTGATGCCTCCATAAATATTATCATGTCCTTTTTGTCATAGCTAAATTGGGTTTGTGTCATGATCTTGTCAATTGCCTAGCTGTAATTCGTTCACCCATCACATGCATATTTTATTTACTTGAGAGACTCCACTAATGAACCCATGGCCCCCGGTCCATCTTTTTACATTGTTTACAACCTCATTTACTTGATTTTAATCATCATTACTCCTCTGGCCACTTTTCATATTTCATCTATTTCATCATACAATTAACCGCTTTGTTTTCTTCAAGACCGGAAAGATTGACAACCTTTCCGCCGTTGGGGGGCAAAGTATTTTGGTTGAGTGTGTGCAGGTCCACGTCCGTTGAAGGTCAAGCGCCAGAGATCTTCAAAATTCACCTTGTTGTTGATTTCAAAGTCCTATTGGTTCGATAAACCTCGGTTCGTTAAACGAGGGAAAACTGCTACTAGCTGCAATACCGCCTTCGCTTGGGGCACCACCCAACTTATTTTAATACAGCAGCAAGCTCTTTTCTGGCGCCGTTGCCGGGGACTTTGGAGCTACAGCAAGGGGAGTCTCATACTCTCAATCTCTTTACTTTGTTTTTGTCTTGCTTTCTTTATATCTCGTTTAGTTTATTTTCCTGTTTCAAAATTTTAAAACCCAAAAAAAATTAGTGTAGTCTTTATTCCTGTCTTGTTATTTTATCTTATCGTTATGTCTTCTACTGAAAACACCAAGTTGTGTGACTTTACTAGCACTAATAACAATGATTTCATATGCTCTCCAATTGCTCCACCCGCTACTAAAGTGGAATCTTATGAAATTAAACCTGCCTTGCTAAATCTTGTTATGAAAGAGCAATTTTCTGGTGCTAGTACTGATGATGCCGCCTCCCATTTAAATAACTTTGTTGAGTTATGTGATATGCAAAAGTATAAAGAGGTAGAAAGTGACATCATAAAACTGAAACTTTTCCCTTTCTCTTTGAGAGGAAGAGCAAAAGAATGGTTATTGTCTTTGCCTAAAAATAGCATTGATTCTTGGATTAAATGCAAAGATGCTTTTATTGGAAAATATTATCCACCTGCTAAAATCATACAACTAAGGAGTAACATTATGAACTTTAGACAATTTGATAATGAACATGTTGCTCAAGCTTGGGAGAGAATGAAATCTATGGTTAAGAATTGTCCCACGCATGGATTAACTATGTGGATGGTTATCCAAACTTTTTATGCAGGTTTGAAATTTTCTTCAAGGAACCTTTTGGACTCGGCCGCGGGAGGCACCTTTATGTCCACAATATTAGGTGCAGAAACTAAACTCTTGGATGATATGATTACAAATTATTCAGAAGGTAAATTCTGTTGAGGAAATCTCCTCTTTGAGTGATAAGATTGATATGATTATGTCTATGCTTGCTACCAATCAGTCTAATATTGACCCTAATAATGTTCCACTTGCTTTATTAATTTCCCAAGAAAAGGATCAAGTTGATGTTAATTTTCTTAATAGAAACAACTTCAACAATAATGCTTATCGAAATAATTTTGGTAGTAACAACTATAAGCCTTATCCTCCCAATAATGGCAACTTTTTTTGGTAATTCCTATGGTAATTCTTATAATCCTAATAAGAATGTGTCCTCTGATCTTGAAAATGTTTTAAAGGAATTTATCACTTCACAAAAAGCTTTTAACAAAACTGTTGAAGAGAAGTTGGAAAAACTGGATAGTCTAGTCTCTAAAGTAGACGTTCTTGCTCATGATGTTGAAATTTTGAAAATTAGAACCACTCCAAATCAAGACAAACATACTGAATCTTTAAATGCTATCTCTCTTCAAATTAATGAAAATGAAAGGATGATGGCTCTCTTGAAAGCTAGGTGGGCTAGAGAGGCTGAAGAAGCTAGAATTGCTGAAATGAATAGGAAAACTGTTAAAGTTTATACTATCCAAACCACTAAAGAGGATCCTCCTAGTTTATTTAAATATGATGAAATTGATTTTGATAATTGAAATCTTACTGAAGCCATTAAGTTCCTACAAAAACTTGCTAAGACATCGGATGCTAGTAAAATAAATCTTGCCTTTACCAAACACATTACCGATGCTCTTATCAAGGCTAGGGAAGAAAAACTAAAGCTTGAAACCTCTATCCCTAGTAAGTTAGAAGATGGTTGGGAACCCACTATTAAGATGAAAATAAATGACTTTGATTGCAATGCTTTATGTGATCTTGGTGCAAGTGTTTCTGTTATGCCTAAAAGTTTCTATAATATGCTTGATTTAAATCCTTTGGAAGAGTGCTATTTAAATGTTCATCTTGCTGATTCTTCTAAAAAGAAACCTTTGGGTAGAGTTGATGATGTCCTTATTTTTGTTAATTATAATTATGTTCCCGTTGATTTTATTGTTATGGATATTGAGTGCAATGCTTCTTGTCCTATTATTTTGGGAAGACCGTTTTTGAGAACTGTTGGTGCTATTATTGATATGAAAGAGGGAAATATAAGGTTTCAGTTCCCCCTTAAAAAAGGGATGGAACACTTCCCTAGAAAGATAAAGAAGTTTCCTTTTGAATCAATCATATGGTCAAGCTATGCTCTTGATGTTGCAAAGGCCTCCGAAAAAACTTGATATTTGGCATTGTGCCTAGCTAAAAGGCGTTAAAGAAAAGCGCTTGTTGGGAGGCAACCCATCTTTTATTTTCAATTTGCTTTTTGATTTTCTTGAGTCATGAAGTTATTACCTCTGTAGCAACTTCATTGTATCTTTTTCTTTTGGTTTTTTGTGCCAAGTTTAGCCTCTAATGCATTGAAAGTGCGAGGTATTGTGTTGCTGTCTAAAAACAGATTCTGTGCGCCTGTTGCACGAAAATCCTAAAATCGCCATAATTTTATATTTTCTGATAATTTTGGACAGCAAGCCTGATGCTTTTATCTATCTTCCGTTAGTTTTAAGTTTTTTGATTTGAGCTGCAGAAGTGCCTCGAAAAATACGATCTTTATAGACTGTTCAGATTTTGACAGATTTCTGCTTTTATTTTGCATTTGTCTCTTTACCATCATCATATGTGATACTCTAGGGGTGGAGGGCCACATTGAGGCTTAGTAAATAGTAGCTAATGTCTAATGAAGTTGGTTTGCAATTTGTCATGAGTTGAACACATGTGCATTTTAATTTATGAGCACTAACCCTCTAATCAAATTATGAGAAGTTTTGTGTGAAGGGAGTTTTTAAGTTCCAAAGGAGAGGAATATGAAGAAATCGAGGATGGATCAGAGCTCAAGCTTGGGGATTCCCCCATGGCACCCCTCTTAATATCAAGAACTATCAAGAGTCAAAGGCATCCCCTCATCTTCATCGACTATCATAAGGTCGCCTTCGTTGAACTTCGTTTTTATCACTTTACATATTATGTGCTATGCTTGGAGCGTCTTTTTACTTTCAGTTTTGTTTGTTAGTTTTCTAGTCATATCTTTGTTGGATCCTAGCTTTATTTGTGTGGGAGAGAGACACGCTCCGCTTTTTCGTTTGAATACTCCTTTGCCTTGCTTATATCTTTTTGAGTATTCTTAGCTACTGTCTGTTTTCTAGTAAGCTCTCGCTTTTAGATTTTATCTTGTTTAGAGCTCCTAGTTGTTAAGTTAAACTCTCTTGTTCTTCACTTATACTTGTTGGAGAGTTGTTGTTGAAAAATTGCTTGAATTGTCAATGCGACAAAATGCTGTTTGTGTGATGATAGAATAAAATGAAAAGCCTGCATAATTTTGTAGATCATGGTGTGGATACTTGATGCTTCTCAATTGTTTTGAGATGTTAAGTTGAATGCTCAAACTTGCTGGTTATTTGAGTGGAATTGATTAGTAAAGAAATATGGTTGAAAGCTTGAAATTGTGTGGTTTTTCACGGTTGTTAATTCATAGTGCTAATCTTTCCATCAAAAGAATTGTTTGGTCAACGAGGGAGACGGTGTAGAGTTTTTATGGTTATGACCGGTAAATGTCTTATGTTGTTCTGTTACCGGTTATTGTTAGATGTTTGCTTCAAACACCTTTTTTTTGCTAAGCCTAAAAATTCGTACTGAGTGTATGGTTCACTCGTGCATCCAATCCCCAAAGCCAAACTTTCTTGCCAGCTGAGTCCACCATATCTACCTATGCATGGTATTTCCTACCATTCCAAGTAAATTTGTCATGTGCTACCTTTAAAAATTCAAAATACTTTTCTTTGTGCCTCTGTTTTTAAGCTCATGAGGGAGCAGTAGAGAGCTAGATATAGCTTGTGACAAGTGAGGTCATTTCCCCCCTTTCACCCGGTGTTGATGGATTACGTCTTCACTTGAATCAACCCGAGAGAAGCTTAAGCAAAAATATAAATATAACTCACAATTCTCCTCCGCGCAATACAAATCTGAGAAATCAGCCCAAACATTGGACAGTGGTGAAACCAAGGAGAGAGAAGAGCGTACTCGCTCTTCTAAGAACCAGCTGCTCTCACAAGTCTAAAAACCTTGCTTGTCATGAGGGACTAGATAGTTTGTTGTGAAGTCGTTGACGAAAGCATGCATACCTCAAAATCATTTTACTTCTGTTTTAAAAACCAAAAAGCTCTAGCACATGACTAATCCCTGCTTCCCTCTGCGAAGGGCCTTTCTTTTACTTTTAATGTTGAGTCAGTTTTCTCTTTTTCCTTCTATCTCCACAAAAGCAAACATCTAGCATTGACCCTGGGTATCGTTGAGCATATTACATTATCAAGATTAAACATGAATCTTTATATTGACTTTATCTATAAGATAAGCCGTTGGAAGTTGAAGCTCTTTGCTAATGCTTACATCTTCCTTTGTGTTGATTCTCAAACACTTTTTTCATGCAACTATTATCCTTGTGAATTAGTCAAATATGTTGATCACATTGTTTTCATGTCTTTGACATACTATTTATGAAAGGTTTTGCTTGGATGATTCAACTTGTTTATTCACTGCTTTCTTGCTATCAATTATAGACAATTGTTTTGTATCTCTTCATTCACATCCTTTGATTTGCATCACTATCTTGATCAAGAATGTGTTGCTCGCATGTCTCATCAAAAATTATTTGTTATCACTTATCTACTCGAGGACGAGTAGGAGTTAAGCTTGGGGATGCTGATACGTCTCAAACGTATCTATAATTTTTAAGTGATCCATGCTAGTTTTGTGATATTTTGACATGTTTTTACTGTCATTTATATTATTTTTATGCATTTTGTCGGACTAACCTATTGACAAGATGCCAAGTGCCAGTTCCCTGTTTTTGCTGTCTTTTTGTTTCAGAAATTTACTTCTGGAAATATTCTCCGAATTGGACGAAAATTTACGAGGAATTTTTATTTGCCACGACGAAGTACCAGTCCGAAGGAGAGCCGGAGGGGAGGCCCACAGGGCAGAGGCGCCCCCCTGCCGCGGCCTGGGGGTCACCCACGAGTGGGGCCCGCCCCTGCCCGTGGGACCTCACCTTGGCCCCCTCCGACACCTATAAATTGCATTTTACCCTAAAAACGTCGATGCTGCCATTATTTTCCAGAAACTCGACCCCGACGGGCCGTCACCGAAAACCCTAGTTCGGGGTCCAATCTGAAGCTAATCCCGGCACTCTGCCGGAGGGTAGATCGATCCCGGAGGGCTCTTCATCGTCATGCCTTCCTCCTGGATGATTTGTGAGTAGTCTCACCTTGGACTACGGGTCCATGGAAGTAGCTAGTTGGTAGTCTCTCTCTCTTGTGCTTCATGTCTTATGATCTTGTGAGCTGCCTAACATGATCAAGATCGATTATTGTAATGCTATGTGATGTGTTTGCTGGGATCCGATGGATTATGAAGTTATGTTCAGATTGTGCATGATTCTTATATGAGTAATTTATTTCTTGCATGCTCTCCGATGTGCGCAGTTACTTTGGCCTAGTGATTGTGTGTATCTCCAAGAGAGGGTATTTATGCTAGATAGTGGGTTCATGCCCCCTTTTGTTCCTGGGCACGAGTGACAGAAACGTCTAAGGGAGAGGGTGTGCTGTTGCTACTAAGGGTAAAACAGCGGTGTTAATGTCTCTTTTGATATTAGTATTGCTTACTTCATGCACTTTACTTAATGCAATTGTCTGTTGCTTGCAACTTAATACCGTTGGGTGATAGGCTGGATAGCGATCCCACGGTGGACTTTTTAGACAAAGACGCAGTTGGACTCAACGGTCTTTGTTCCTTGTCGTGATGCCTACATAAATATTATCATGTCCTTTTTGTCATAGCTAAATTGGGTTTGTGTCATGATCTTGTCAATTGCCTAGCTGTAATTCGTTCACCCATCACATGCATATTTTATTTACTTGAGAGACTCCACTAGTGAACCCATGGCCCCCGGTCCATCTTTTTACATTGTTTACATCCTCATTTACTTGCTTTTAATAATCATTACTCCTCTGGTCAGTTTTCATATTTCATCTATTTCATCATATAATTAACCGCTTTGTTTTCTGCGAGACCGGAAAGATTGACAACCTTTCCGCCGTTGGGGGCATAGTATTTTGGCTGAGTGTGTGCAGGTCCACGTCTGTTGAAGGTCAAGCGCCAGAGATCTTCAACATTCACCTCGTTGTTGATTTCAAAGTCCTACTGGTTCGATAAAGCTCGGTTCGTTAAACGAGGGAAAACTGCTACTAGCTGCAATTCCGCCTTCGCTTGGGGCACCACCCAACTTATTTTAATACAGCAGCGAGGCTTAGTAAACAATAGCTAATATTAAATCAAGTTTGTGCAATATGTCTTAGTGGAACCCAAGTGGATTTTATTTTATGAGTACTAACCTTCTAATCAATTTACAAGAAGTTTTGTGTGAAGGGAGTTTTTTAAGTTCCATGAGAGAGGATGATGAAAGAAGTTGAAGGATGGACAAAAGGGCAAGCTTTGGCATGCCCCCATGGCATCCCCCTTGACATTCAAGAAGACTCAAGCATCTAATCTTGGGGATGCCCAAGGCATCCCCTATTCTTCATCGACAACCATGAAGTCGTCTCCGTTGAAACTATGTTTTTATCACTTTACATGATATGTGCTATTCTTGGAGCGTCGTTTGTTTTTGTTTGTTTGCTGGTCCGTAACATTTTGGATCCTAGCTTTCTTGTGTGGGAGAGAGAAATGCTCCGCTTTTTCATTAGAATACTCCTGTGCTTCGCTTATCACTAGTAGAGAAAAGGCTATTGGTGGCGCACCAAAATGGCCTATGCGTGGCGCATATTGGATTCGACAAATTGCGCCACCAATGTCACGCCATTAGTAACAAAGTATGCGTGGCGCATATTTATATGCGCCACGCATAGTTTGCCCATCAGTGGCGCATCTTCCAGATGCGCCATTGATAAGCTATGTGTGCCGCATATTACTATATGCGCCACTGATGCTGATGCGCCACTAGAAGAAAAAAAATGCGCCACTAAGAATTCGAACAGGTTAAAAAAACTGTTATTTTCTGGTATAAACTGGTATTTTTACAGGTATATACAGTATACAGTATAATTGCAGAATATACAACAATACAAAACAGTATATCATCATCAGATCAATACATGATCATCACAAACAATTAGAACCAATATAGTGACAAGTTCCCGAATATTAGAAGTGTTGGAGCATACAACCAAGTCCATCCACTTGGCTATTTGTGCATATCACTAGCTAATACATGAAGCTCTGAAACTAACTTCGACCGGTTCCCGAGCCGCGGGGTGCTGAGCCGCCGGCGCTACGCATCCAAAGAGAAGGAACCCTCACAGGGTCATAGCTCACGTCAGAAGGAACCCTCTGAAGAAACGACCACCTACTGTCATACTGCATATCCAATAGATACATGTAGCGACGGACGTGCTTATCCTCCTCCCTGATACGGCGACGTACCACCTTCTTGGGGCCCGGCTCCCTCTGCACCGAGTGTGGCCCACGCGACTGCCACCACCGAAGATCCGGGTCGACGACGTCACCCGGATTCCTCACCAAGCTGTGCGTCCCGGAAGGTAGCACCTCCTAGTGCCAGCCCGGTGGAGCCCAGTCCCGCACATCGCCCCTCTGGTCCAACATGGACCTCGTCGCTGAGAACGCCTAAGTCAATTTTGTTTTACAAAAGTAATATTAAAATTTATGAAATGCGAGAAGTTAACAATCGAAAGCCTCATATATCATTGCCGTGCAAAACAAGGCAAAAAGAGTGTCTACAAGACCATGTATTAATACAAACACTCCAATTGTATATACTACAAGGCATTGTAGACACTCTCCTTGCCTTTACCGTGGCATAGTTTAAATCATCGGCTTTGTCAATTCATAGAGAAGAAACAAAATGATTCGAATTTATGCCTCATACATAGATTGGACACACATTGATCAGGAACGGGGCAAGCGGACCAAGTAAGAGTATGCACAAGATGTTTATTTGTGCATATCACAAGGTCTGCTAGTACCTCCCTGAATCACATAGTATGCCACAACATTTTAATCATCAGCATTCGGAAAGAGAGAGAAAAAACAAAATGATATCGGATTTGTGCCTCATACATATTTAAATTGGACACACATTTCATAGACGGAGCAAGTGAACCAAGTAGGATGCACAAAATGTTTATTTGTGCATATCACAAGGTTCACTAGCTCCTCCCTGAATCATACAGTGTCACAACATTTTAATCATCGGCTTAGAAGAAAAAGCCAAAACAAAATAAAAATGACTTAGATTTTGCGCCTCATACTTAGATCGGACACACAAGTAGACCTGCAGGATCTCGTGAGCCAAGTATAATGCACAAGACTTGGTACTTGTGCATATCACAAGGCTCACAAGACCTGCAGGCCTACAACCTAGTGCCACAACATTTTAATCATCGGCTTTCGAAGAAACAGACAAAACAAAATAAAAATGACTTAGATTTTGCGCCTCATACTTAGGTCGGACACACAAGTAGACCTGAAGGATCCTGCGAGCCAAGTAGGATGCACAAGACTTGTACTTGTGCATATCACAAGGCTCACAAGACCTTCAGGCCTACCACCTAGTGCCACAACATTTTAATAATCGTCTTTCGAAGAAACAGACAAAACAAAATAAAAATGACTTAGATTTTGCGGCTCATACTTAGGTCGGACACACAAGTAGACCTGCAGGATCTTGTGAGCCAAGTATGATGCACAAGACTTGGTACTTGTGCATGTCATAAGGCTCACAAGACCTGCAGGCCTACCACCTAGTGCCACAACATTTTAATCATCGGCTATCGAAGAAAAAGAGAAAACAAAAATAAAAATAAAGTTTATGCATGAAACACACATCAGGTGTTGGTAAGTCTGCTGTTCCTTTTAGTAAAATTTGTTTTTTATTTCTCATTAAGTGCACAGTCTACACATATTATCCATATCAGTAGGATACTATAATCATGCATTTTCAGATACTAATATTAAACTAATGTCATTTTTTGTGTTCTTGCTTAATGCTAACATTTATTGATTATTTACACTAATTGTTCGGAAATTAGCAGGTAGTCCATCAAGACCAAGAGCATTATTATGCTTCATCTCGAAAACAGCTTCTCTAATCTCACTAAGGTTAAACACTTCTCTAGATTAAATATGTCAGCATCAACTAAATTATTGACAACTAGATCATCAGTCACATGAAGCTCTACTCTACTCCACTAGATCGATCAAAATCATGTCAGATGGAACTGTAGTTCCTACTCTGAAATATGAGTGCTCAAGACAAAAGGAACAGGGGCTCCGTCCTCTAGATCTCGACTTTTTTGTGTGTGTTTCGGAACAATCAAAATGAAGTTAGCGATGCGACCGGATGCACCTGCAATGCTCGGTCTTTGCGGCTTCTACTCCTTCTTCCTCCTCGGAACCGCCCTGGCAGCCTCGGTCTCTTCCCTACTCCACTAGCAGCCGCGGTTGGCGCGTGGGGTGTGCGCGGCGTCGTGCCTGCACGCACCGCCGCCGCTCCCCTCGCCGCTCGCACTTTGTCGGCTGATCTGGATCAGAAGAGGGGGGGGGGGAGAAGGGGAGGAGGGGAACAGGGGAGGGAGAAGGGCGAAGGGGGAGGAGGGACTCACCTTGACGGTGCTTGGGGCGGCAGGCGGCGGTGCTCGGGACGGTGCTCGATGGGTGAGGAGGAGGTGCTCGCGACGATGCTCAGGATGGTGCTCGGGCCGGTGCGCTCGGGCGGGCTAGGGTTGGGACCTGGCGGCGGCATCGGCTGCTGCTTCGGAGGAAATCGGGGGACGGTGGAGCAGGCACGGGGATCGACGGCAGGCGACGGTAGCCGGAGCGGAGCGGCAGGCAACGGTGCGGCGGGCACGAGGGTTCCGGGTCGGAGAAGAAGAGCACGAGGGTGTGGTTGCAATGGGCATCGAGTGCACGCGGGTGGAACTAATATGCGCCCACGTGGGGCCCACAGCTTATCCGTGGCGCACATTACACAATATGCACCACTAATATGCATAATATTAATGGCGTATCTTGTATATGTGCCACGCATAACCCAGGATATTTTGTCCACGACCCTTCTGGTGGGTCCCACAGAAATATCCGTGGCGCATTTTGTTGTATATGCGCCATTAGTACAAAAAAATATCAGTGGAGCATATTTCTAAATGCGCCACTAGTAAATATTAGTGGGGCATATTAAAAAATATGCTCCACTGATAAAAAATCTATCTATAAGCCTTTTCTCACTAGTGTATATCTTACAGAGTATTCTTAGCTGCTGTTGTTTGCTAGTAAGCTCTCACTTTTATCTTTTATCTTGTTTAGAGCTGCTAGTTGTTGATGTTAAACTCTCTTGTGCTTTAGTTATATTTGTTGGAGAGTTGTTTTTGTTGCTTGGTTGATGTGTTAGAACAATAAAATGCCGTGCATGTGGTAGTGGTATGATGGAAAAACATGCATAGTCTTGATAATTTGATGCTTATAAATTGTTTTGAGGTATTAATTAAACTAATGGTTAAAATGTGTTGGTTAACATTGTTAGAGCTGATTAGTGGAGACGTGTTAGTAGAGTGTGGAGCCTTACTTTTCTGAACTAAAAACAACCTAAGTCGATAATGCTTTTGTATCATGAATTTTGCTCAGTTGCAAAGTAGTTCCTAGTGTTTAGTTACTGCTAAGGTCGGGGAAGCCAACCGAGCACTTGTGTCGCCGCCACGATCCCTCTTGGGGTGTTTTAATCATTTGTGGAACATTGAACCTGCTAGTTGTTTGCAATATACGAATGCATTGTTGAGTTTTTGTTTTTGGCACTTCCACCTCCATATTTTGCTAGCCTCTTCGGTGTTGTACATTGACCTCTCTCACATCGAGATTTGGTGCATACTTTGCCAGTACATCCAACTCCGTGGGAGGACTTCCTCTTGTTCTCCTACACATAAGCTAACTATCTTCCTCAAAACAACTACCATACCTACCTACTACGACATTTCCATAGCCGTTCCGAGATACATTGCCATGCAACATCCTTCATTACATTACATTGACTTGGTGTCATTCTTCATTGTCATATAGTCGTGCTTGATCATTGAGTTAGTGTGATGCGTGGCTTGTCACATGTTCTACATTTTTTCCACACTACGCTCGATCATGCATGCCTCACTTGTATACATCATGTACAAGTATTTTGAGTTATGAGTACCAACAAGTGTGATGATTCATTTGTAATATAGATAGTTGCTCCTACCTGTGAGGTTATTAAAACAAAGAGCCTGTCGATGATATAAACCGACGGTGAAGATACGGGACTACGTTCGCGCGGGCATCGTCGATGTGGGTTAGTAGACGAACGACACGAGAGACAAGATTTATGCAGCTTCGGGACCCAGGAAACATCATCCGGTAATATCCCTACGTGATGTTTGTGGCTAGGTCTTATTCCTCTTGGTGGAAGTCGACATATGAGGCTGCTCCTCTATTGTGTAGATCGGGAGTTGAGGCTCTAGGTCCTCTGCTCCCTCTCTCTTGGATCTAGCTTGTGTTGAGCATCGGGCTTCTTCCCTCTAGCTCATTGTGGTTCTGAGCGTCTAAGTCGTGCCCTCTTGGGGCTCCCCGCCCCTCCTTATAAAGGTGGAGGGATGGGTTACAAGTCGAGTCCTTATAGGACACTGCTAATCTATTACAAGTCGGCAAGGTGAGTCCTTGTCCTACTCTGACTGTGAAGTCGGCCTGCTGGGCCTCGTTGATCCTCCTTGCGGGTACCCGTGTCCTATATCCACGACAGTAGTACTGAGCTTTCGGGTGACTCGTAGAGTCATGTGGAAGGTCTTGATTTGTTATAGATGTTGTCTTCTTGGGACACGGAGTGCGTGCTGGGTTGTTTGCCGGCTTGTAGATGTCGATGATGTCGTGGCACTCAGCGTTGCATTTGACGGGTTGTCGATGTAGACTTTGCCAAGTCGTCGATGTAGACATTCCTGGGTTGTTGGCATAGATGTTGCCGAGTCGTCGATGTAGATGTTCTCGGGTTGTTGGCGTAGATGTTGCCGGCTTCTCCTGCCGGCTCATTTAAAGCGAGTCTTTGTTTTCTCTGAGTCCTTTGACGAGATGCTTCATTTTTACGTCGGTATATGTAACCCCCAAGCCACTGGCGGAGCTTCATGGGGGCGAAATGGGCTGTCGCCCCCCCCCAAGCCCATGAAGATTTAGCCTAATATCTATAGGTATTTTGGCCCATTTGTCACTGAAATTCGACCAGGCTCACTATTTTCGCCCCCCAGGGTTTTGGCCCAAGCTCCGCCACTGCCCCAAGCGCCGAGTTGTTAACTTGTGACAACTTGGAGCTTGTATTTATAACTCATAACTTCAAGTGATATAGCCCCCGAGTGCCGGGTCATTTGCCTGCGACGACTCGGGACTCCTTGATGTATAACTCTTGTTCTTGAATTTTGAACGGTATAGCCCCCGAGTACCGGGTTGTTTGCCTGCAGCAACTCGGGACTACTTTTTAAGATACTTGAAATAAAACTTGTGTATGCATCACACCATTCATGGCATATGAAAAGAATTAAATAAATATCACAACGATTTGCTTTATTTGTGTTCAAATGATTAATCGTTTGACTCCACTAAGTAGGCTTCCGCCGTGACTTTTTTCATGCAAATATGATTTTCTCTTTAGACAAAGGCCTCTGTGCTTCAGAGTCGATCGACACTGTTCATACGCACTACTTGGTCAACCGCATATCGCATCTTGCCTTAGTAAAGAAACGAACGCCAAATTAATAGCCCTCGAGATTGACTCAAAGGTGGCGAATTTATTTAATTGACTGAATAATTAAAATACTAAATTCAAATATGAAAGCAATGACTTAGCTTGTTTTTTTCTGTAGTCGATGACGACGATACTGCGATTATCAGCGTGGATGGAGCTGGCCGGCTTCTTTTCCTTTGATCAACTCATCTGAGTTCTAACAGCACCCGGATCTCTTCCTTTTTTTTCTCTGTTTGCTCACGAGAAAAAAAATCCATGAGGACAAGTAGGAAAAGGGCGCGCTCTCACGCGTGAGCCAGAGGTCGCGAGGCCCAGCGCGATGCGCTCGGAGCTCTCCATGTGGCAGTAGCAGCGTACGCACGGCCGTACATGCCCGCATGCATGCATCACGCTCTCGCGACGGATCGATCAATCCAGCTGCTTCCGTCCTTGCTAGCTAGCTAGTACTCCCTCCGTTCCACAATATAAGATGTTTTAGCATTTCTCTTTTCATCCGTATCTAGACATGTTTTAGTATAAGGTTCAAATGAATCTTGCACTAAAACATGTCTAGATACGGATGAAAAGAGAAATGCTAAAACATCTTATATTTAGGAACGGAGGGAGTAGCTTCAAGCGATCGATCCAGCTGCTTCCATGCTAGCTAGCTATATTCAAGCGATTAGTAGCTAGCTAGGTTCAAAATGTAAAAAGAAAAAAAGAGAAAAAAGATTAATAAAGATCTTGAAATGGTGTATTGTCCGCTGTCCCTAATATTTCGTCGATACTTCTGTCGTACCGTGTGTTGCGGGTTGCGCCCAATTTAGAAAGTGCACGCAGTGCACTGTCCAACCGAAGACAGTCCAGTAAGTGCACTGCCCAACCGAAGGCAGTGCACTGCCCGACCGAAGACAGTGCAGGGAGTGCACTACTCGACCGAAGGCAGTGCACTGCCCATGTAACATCCCGGGGTTTTCGCCAAAATAGATTTTTGCTTGTTATTTTTCTTTTGCATCATCATGACACATGCATGAATCACCTTGCATATTTTGCAGAATAAATAAAAATAGTAATATTTTAGTAAACCTTATTTTATTTGCAAATCTTCTTCTCTTTTCTTTTACCTCTTTTCTCTTCCTTTGTCTCTCTTCTATCTTTTTTGCAAATTGCTAAAATCCTGGCAATTAGAGAAGGGTCTCAACTACTCAATCTGGCCCATCTCCTTCCCTCCCTCTCCGTTTTGGCCCAACTCCAGCCCAACATTGTGCCTTCCTCCTTCCTCTTGTACGACTGCACATCCATGGTAGCCATGTCAAAAGGCGACTCGATGGGACGGCCGGGGGCACCCCTCCAGCGCCTTAAAACCAAACTCCTGGCGCTCCCCTGCTGCCCTAGCCGTCCCTCCCTTTCTTCCCTTCCTCTCCGCCGCCAGCAGCCTCGTTCCTCTCTTCCACCTCTCTCTCTCTCTTCCTCCTCCCGAGAGCCTCCATGACTGAAGCCGAACCTGCACGAAGCCGTCGCCAAAGCCGGAGCCGGAGCCGGAGCTGCCTGATACGACACCAAGGTCGCCGTCCCCAACGTCGGCTACACCCGTCCGTGAGAAGCACACCAAGGCCATCGTCTTCCCCGACAACTTTAGCACGACGCCATCGTCCTCGAGCATGATCGACTACCCCAGCACCCTCCCGGTGAGCAGCCGCTTTGTTGGAATAGGATTGTGTTCTAGGCCGACTCGGAGGAGTCGACAGTCTGTCCGGTCCGAGGGACCTGGGCAAGTATGCCGACTTGGGGAGTGTCCCGAGTCGAGTGGTCAAGCCATCGAGTCGGAATCTGTTCTGACTCGACAGTGGTTGTAACCGGGACTCGAATTGTCTTCGGGTCCGACAGATGCACTGTACAGTTCGTACATTAGAGTAGGTAGATAGGACGTGGTCGACGTCACCTATAGTGTAGACGAGTCTGTGGCGTCATCCACAGTGAACTCGTGTCATGACGTCGTCAACAGTGGCGGTATAGCATGACATAGTGTAGGACCCGCCACGTCAAGTCGGATGTGACGGTATAGTTGACTCTTGTAAGCGGCTTGCCCCGGCCGGCTATATAAAGGGAGAAAAAGAGAAGAGAAAATTGAGGCAAACATTGTAGTTCACAGAAACACACCTCCCCTTCTACTCTCTCTCTCCCGGTGCTCTCCTCTCCCGCTCTCTCTCACTCTTGCGATTCGCATTAGGGCCAACAATTGGTATCAGAGCATTGAGAGTTTGAGAGCTCGCCGGAGATGGCACCGGAGACATGCGTGCTCATCCCCGGGGCGGACAAGCTCACGGAGGAGGAGCAGAAGGCTGGCGGAAGCTCGGTGGTACTCCAGCGAGTTTTCCATGATTCCGGTGGTTCATGGCCGATGCTCATGCGGTCGAACTACGCAGACTGGGCCCTTCTTATGTAGGTCATGTTGGAGGCGCGCCAGGTCTGGGGCGCCGTCAACGACGGGACGCCGGAGCGCGAGACGGACCACGCAACGATGGAGTATCTGCTGTGCTCTGTCCCGCCGGAGATGATCTCCACCCTCACCACCAAGAAGATGGCGAAGGAAGCTTGGGACACGGTGAAGACGATGCGACTCGGGGTGACCCGGGTTCATGAGGCGAAGGCAACAAAGCTGAAGAAGCAGCTCCAGTGCATCAAGTTCGCGGACGGCAAGGACATCGACAACTTCGGCATGCGCCTGTCGTCCCTCGTGTCGCAGCTTGGCGTACTTCGAGTCACCATCGGCGAGCCGGAGGTCATTCGTAAGTTTCTCTCCATTGTGCCCAAGAAGTTCTCGCAGATGGCATGCTCCATTGATACGTGTTAAACGTATCTATAATTTTTGATTGATCCATGCTAGTTTTGTGATGTTGTCACATGTTTCTACTATAATATTATATCATTTTATGCATTTTGTTGAACTAACCTATTGACAAGATGCCCAATGCCAGTTCCCTGTTTTTTTCATCTTTTTGTTGCAAAAAGTTACTTCTGGAAATATTCTCGGAATTGGACGAAAATTTATGAAGAATTTTTATTGAGTAAATAAGGACTGGAGCCAGAAGGGTGACCCCGGGAGGGACCCACAGGCCAGGGACGGGTCCCACTCGCGGGTCTATGGGGGGCCACGGCCGGGGGTGGTTCCTGCCCCTCGGAGACCCCCTCACAACGCCCTTTGGCATGTAAATCATCCCCGACGAAAAAACCCTAACCCCCGAAGGATTTTCCCAAATACGATACAGAGCTCCGTCGCCATCATCGACAAGTTTCGGGCGTTCAGAAGGTCCTGTTCCGGCACCTTGCCGGGACGGGGATCGACCACCGGAGCCATCTCCATCAACACCGCTGCTTCCCGTGATGAGGAGGGAGTAGTCCCTCACCTGGGCTGAGGCTTATACAAGTAGCTATGTGGTTATCTCTCTCTCCCATGATGTGATCTTCGTTGTGATCATGAGCTTTATTAGTATAGTTGAATACATGATGTTTCCCTATGTGTAATGGATATGATGTTGCTCAAGTGGTGTTATCTAGTATAATTTGCGGAGTCACCGTTGTGATCACGGTACCACGGTGACAGTGAGGGTGCCGTGTGTGGCTCTATGCATCAAGATGAGATGGATCTTCATCATGAGTTTGTTCTTTATTATTGTTGGATTGAATAGATCATGATGTTTCTTGATGCTTGTGTTATTGAAGAAAGAGACTATTCAAGAAATAGGTTGTGGTGTTTGTTAGTACTATGTTTGGATGCGGATAGTGATAGCATGAAGTGTCCATAGATGTGGAACACGAACTTTAAGGTGTGCTTTTCGTAGCCCTACGTAATTCTCATCCTATTTGATCCACGAAAGAATGATCTCCGAGTAACGTCTACCATGCATGTGTTTTTGTGGGAACTATCATGTGTTTAATTATGTTAATGATGTTAAGAGTAGTCACTAGTGAAAGTATGAAGCCTAGGCCTTGTTTCCAAGCATTGATACACCGTTTTTAGTCACTTTTGTCACTTGTTTGCTTGCTGCCATTTTTATTACAGAATTACGAAATCACCTTTTACCATCCATATCACTTGCATTTTACTATCTGTTTGCCGAACTAGTGCACCTATACAATTAGCCATTGTATTAGGTGTGTTGGGGACACAAGAGACTTCTTGTATCTTAATTGCAGGGTTGCTTGAGAGAGGATACATTCACCTTACACCTCCCTGAGATCGATAAACCTTGGGTTACTCACTTAAGGGAAATTTGCTGCTATCCTACAAACCTCTGTGGTTGGAGGCCCAAAAAGTCTACAAAAATAGAAGCGTGTAGTAGACATCATCCATCGAGACCCTGCTCGACCTTGACACACTCTCCATCGAAGAGCTCATCGGCCAGCTCAAGGCGGCCGAGGAGCGCTACGAGCTGGAGGAGCCGGTGGTCAAGCAAGCCGGCAAGATACTTCTTGCTGAAGAGTAGTGGTTTGCGCGGATGAAGCTGCGAGATGGAGGCTCATCGTCCAGCCAAGCCGGATGCGGCGGCGGCAAGCCGCGCAGACGCGACAAAGGCAACCCGGGTGTGAGAGGCACCGGGAACCGCGACACGAAGGACTCGTGTTGGTATTGCGGAGTCGTCGGCCACTGGGTGCGAGATTGCCGCAAGAAGAAGCGCGAGGACAGCGAGGCCTACCTCGTGCGTGGCGGAGGCGACAACGATGATGCACTGCTCATGATGCAGGCGTGCATCGGGGCGTTTACCTCGCAACTCCCAGCGTCGACTCAGGCGGAGTCAGGCGCATCGGAGGTGGCACCCTCGTCTCGACCGGTGGCAGAGTCAGGGACTCGACCGGTGGTGGAGTCGAAGGGAGTGTCGACTCCTCCGAAAGAGCACTCGTGGATCCATTGGGTCGCGGAGTGGGACATGCCGGCTCAGGAGGAGACGAAGAAAGCGACTCACGAGGAGTCGGCCCTGTCGACTCGCAAGGAGTCGGCCCTCTTCCTGCTGGAAGAGAAGGCGCAGGTCAACCTGGCGCAAGGAGGGGGCGCCAAGGAGGGCGTCTGGTACCTCGACTCGGGCGCCACCAATCACATGACTGGAGACCGCGCCGCGTTCGCGGAACTCGACACCAACATCTTCCGAACCGTCAAGTTCGGCGATGACTCGCGAGTCGACATCTGTGGGCAAGGGACGGTGTTGTTCTTCTGCAAGTCAGGTGATCACCGGGCCGTCACCGGGGTGTACTACATACCCCGGTTGAATACGTAGATCATCAGCCTGGGCCAGTTCGACGAGAATGGCTGACAGGTGCTGATCGAGGACGGGCTCCTCCGGGTGCGTGATAGGGAGCGGCAGCTCCTGGTGAAGGTCAGGCGGGAGCCGAACCGGATGTACAAGCTAACAGCGCGAGTCGCCCAGCCGGTGTGCTTGGCAGTGCACGCAGGTGCCGACTCGGCCTGGACTTGGCATGCGAGGTTCGGGCACCTCAACTTCGACAGCCTGCGCCGACTCGCGAAAGGTGGCATGGTGCGTGGCCTCCCTCTGGTGGAGCACGTGAACCATCTCTGCGACGCCTGCCTAGCAGGGAAGCAGCGGCGAGCTTCGCCTAGCAGGCGAAGTTCCGGGCAAAGGAGCGACTCGAGCTGGTCCACGGTGACCTCTGCGGGCCGATCACCCCGGCGACTCCCAGCAGCAACAGGTACGTCCTTTTGCTTGTCGACGACCTGACGCGGTACATGTGGCTCGCCCTTCTTGCGACGAAGGACGAGGCCGCAACCACCATCATCCGACTTCGGGTGGGAGCTGAGTCAGAGTCCAGCAGCAAGCTGCGCACGCTGAGGACGGATCGCGGAGGAGAGTTCATCTCCGGCTCCTTCACGGCATACTGCGCGGAGCTCAGAGTGGAGCGTCACCTGACAGCTCCCCACTCCCCGCAGCAGAACAGCGTCGTGGAGCGACACAACCAGACGATTGTGGGCATGGCCCGCAGTCTGCTGAAGGGCAAGAGAGTCCCCGGTGAGTTCTGGGGTGAGGCGGTGTCGACGGTCGTGTTCATCTTGAACAGGTCGCCGACCAAAAGCGTCGACGGCATGACGCCATTCGAGGCCTGGCATGGCCGCAAGCCGGATGTGCACTACATGTGCATGTTCGAGTGCATGGTGCATGTCATGTTCGCCGGACTCTCCGGTGAACACGTTTGGAGCCTACTCCTTCACGGTCGAGCACATGGTGTTCGAGCCGTAGCCGACTCCAGGGGACGGGAGTGCGGGTCCTGGACCCGACTCGCCGCTTTCTCCAGGTCCGACTTCCCCGACTCCAGGAGCCAGGACTGAGTCGCCCCAGCCGGTTCTACGACAACACCGGGGCAGCCGAGTCTTCGACTCCGGCTCTCACTGGCGTTGAGTTCGTCACGCCACCATCAAGGTATGCAAGTATGCTTGATGCAGAAGACGACACTAAGCTCGAGCACCGGTTCCGCACTCTGCAGAACATGCTCGATGTAGGTCCGGCTCATGATCCGGACGAGGAGCTTCACTTCCTCACCTTCGAAGAGCCCGGCTCATTCGATGAGGCCAAGTCAGACGCCAACTGGAGGCGTGCGATGTAGGAGGAGCTCGAGGCCATCGAGTCTAACTTGACTTAGCGGCTCACCACCTTACCACCAGGTCACCGCGCGATAGGCCTGAAGTGGGTCTACAAGGTGAGAAGAAGGACGTGCAGGGCGAGGTCCTTAAGCACAAAGCTCGCCTGGTAGCGAAGGGCTATATGCAGAGGCACGGGGTCGACTACGACGAGGTCTTCGCTCCCGTGGCCCGACTCGAGTCAATCCGACTCCTGCTGGCGGTGGCCGCAGACTCGGGTTGGGACGTCCACCACATGGACGTCAAGTCTGCCTTCCTCAACGGCGAGTTGGAGGAAGAGCTGTACGTGCAGCAGCCAGCCGGCTTTGCTGCAAAGGGGAAGGAGAATCTGGTGCTCCGACTCGACAAGACGCTCTATGGCCTCAAGCGGGCGCCAAGGGCATGGAACACCAAGCTCGACGCATGCCTCGTCAAGCTCGACTTCACCAAGTGCGAGTCGGAGCATGGCATGTACGCGCGGGGCACGATGCCGACTCGACTCCTCGTTGGTGTCTATGTCAACGACTTGGTGATAACGGGCTCCGACTCCAGCGACATCGACAAGTTCAAGCTGGAGATGTAGAGCCTGTTCCAGATGTCCGACCTCGGGCTGCTGAGCTACTACCTCGGCATTGAGGTCCGACAAGGGTGAAGAAGGATCGACATCTCGCAGGCGACCTATGCCCAGTAGCTGCTGGAGAAGGCAGGGATTGTTGGGTCCAACCCCTGCCAGGTGCCCATGGAGCCGCGCTTCAAGCTGTCCAAGAACAGCACGACTCCACCGACAGATGCGACTGAGTACCGGAGCATCGTCGGGAGGCTCCCGTACTTGGTGCACACTCGACCGGATCTGACCTTCGCAGTCGGGTTCGTGTCTCACTTCATGGTGGCGCCAACTCAAGAGCATCTGGCGGCTGTGAAGCACATCCTACACTACATCGCCGAGTCGCCTCGACTCGGATGTAGGTATGGCAGAGGTGCAGGTGCACCACGCCTCGTCGACTACAGCGACAACAACTTGGGTGGAGACGTCGACTCGCGCAAGAGTATGTCTGGCACGCTGTTCTTTCTGGGGAGCAGAGCAGTGACCTGGCAGTCCCAGAAGCAGTCGGTCGTGGCTCTCTCGAGCTGCGAGTCTGAGTACGTGGCTGCTGCCACGGCTGCTTGCCAGGGGATCTGGCTCTCTCGGCTGCTGACCGAGTTCAGTAGCGGCGAAGCTGAGCAGGTGGTGCTCAAGGTCGACAACAAGTCGGCAATCGTGCTCGCCAAGAATCCCGTCTTCCACGAGCGCTCAAAACACATTGAGCTGAAGTACCACTTCATTCGAGACTGCGTGGAGGCGAAGAAGATCGAGTTGGAGTTCATGCCCACCGAACATCAACTCGCTGACATGCTGACCAAGCCACTTGGACGAGTCCGCCTAGTGGAGTTGTGCTCAAGGATCGGCATGGTGGAGGTGTCGCCGGAACTCAAGCCTAGGGAGTGATTGTTGGAATAGGCTTGTGTTCTAGGCCGACTCAGAGGAGTCGACAGTCTATCGGGTCCGAGGGACCCGGGCAAGTATGCCAACTCGGGGAGTGTCCCGAGTCGAGTAGTCAAGCCGTCGAGTCGGAGTCTGTTCTGACTCGACAGTGGTTGTAACCGGGACTCGAATTGTCTTCGGGTCCGGCAGGTGCACTGTATAGTTCATACAGTAGAGTAGGTAGATATGACGTGCTAGACGTCACCTACAGTGTAGACGAGTCTGTGGCACCATCCACAGTGAACTCGTGTCATGACATCGGCAACAGTGGCGGTATGGCATGACGTAGTGTAGGACCCTCCACGTCAAGTCGGATGTGACAGGATAGTTGACTCTTTTAAGCGACTTGCCCCGGCAGGCTATTTAAAGGGAGGAAAAGAGATGAGAAAATTGAGGCAAACATTGTAGTTCACACAAACACACCTCCCCTTCTACTCTCTCTCCCCCGGTGCTCTCCTCTCCCGCTCTCTCTCACTCTTGCGATTTGCATTAGGGCCAACACGCTTCGAGTTCCTCCGTTTCCCATCTCGAATTCGTGCCTAATACGACGCAGCTCCCTATCCTTTTCCAGTCCCGGGTTTGGACACTGCCATGTCCTGCTGTTCTTATGCTACTCGCTCTCTCGTGCTGCACGCTGCACACTCCACACCGCCACAAACATCCCAGCTTCCTCTGTCCCTCGAGCTCGCACGCCAGGAATCAGCCGCGCCGCTGTAGATCGTCCCCGTCCGCCTCGCTTCTCTGAAACTGAAGTTTGAAGCTTGCTTCTGAAATTCAGTTAACGCCAAGAGCATCACCTCTTGACCAGCCGCACCTCACATTTAACAACATCCGAGCCGGTGCCCAGTGACTGCGCTCCTGCTTCCTTACCACAGCCGACCCTAGTTCGAATCCCAGCTTCTCCTCTTTTCCTTTTGTTTTATTATTTTGCAAATATTATTAAATTCACATCTTTTAATTGGTAACTCCAATTGCAAAGTACAATATATGAAAATTTATCATAAAAATATAAGAAATATTAATATGCTATTTATTCACATGTTTGCATCATGTAGGTTGCACATTAGTTGGGTTTTGGATATCACCTAAATAAATACATATGGAAGTTGTGGGTATCAATTTACCTTAATGCCCTATTCCATTTAATTTTGCATAGATCATCCATGTCTTGTTTCAACATACTAACAACATTTAATTTGATGTTTAGAAAAATAACTTGAACCTTATAGTTGAATGTCGGAATCTCAAATTCCGTTTAATTTGGCTTAAGCGCATCTCATGTTTTGTCATGTCATGCATACATGTCATCCACATGCCGGTTCTTTTGCCGTATTGTAAGATGCATCTTTTCCGTTGCCCAGTGTTCGTTGCTTCTTCGCGGATAGGCCGTTGAGTTGATGTGAGTAATGACAGGTTCTGCTACCTTTACCGGATTCCAGGCAAGAACTACCCACTTGCTATCTTTGCTTGTTTTCTGTCTCTTGCTCCTATCTTTAGTTCCTTGCTAGCCTTATGTTACGATGCTTGTGTCTCGATCCTATTTAAATGTTTACCTTGCTGCCATGATAAGCCACACCCCCACATCCTATCACCCTGTCATTTGTTTACCTTGTTAGCATTGCGAGTCGTAGTGCATGCTTAGGTGCTTTGCTTGAGTCCTGTTATCTCTTTATCTAGTCGTGTTTTTAATATTATAGCTAGGCTCAACTCACATGTTAATCCTTAATTTTTGTTGCGATGGGAATAATTAATAAAGATAAGGCACCGACGGAAGGCCAATCATGGTGTTTTGTTCTGCTAGTGTCGCCTAGGACCCGAGTTCTTTTCCGCTGATCCAAGACTGAGTGCACTAACTACATGTGGGAGTTTTATGGGCCTCCCCGCAACCTACTACCAGATCCTCATACTTGTCCAGGAGCCACAACTTAGTTCGGGTGTTTTCATTTGCGCGCATGTGACGATGTTGATGTGAAGGTAAGATGATGATGGTTACGTGGTTACTTTACGGCAGGGCTTGCGGCATGAGCGTTTATCGCATGTGAAAGGAGGGAAATCATATGAGTGTTCCTCCCAAAGCCGTCCACGCAACGGTTAGGCCCACCTCATAGCTTCGGCCGGACTTTCAAGGTGGATCAGACCTAGCTAGGTGGCTCCCTAGACTTCACTACTAGGAAACTAGCTATAGGTGGAAACTGATTTTGTGGCGCACCAAATAGCCATGCGCCACAGAAATATTTTCTGTGGCGCATTGTTTTGCATGCGCCACAGAAAATTTGGAATTATGTGGCGCATGGGGCCTCATGCGCCACAGAAATGACTCTTTCTGTGGCACATGGGTCTAGATGCGCCACAGAAAGCCACATTTCTCTGGCGCATCTAGACCCATGCGCCACAGAAATATGGTGGCCCCGCCACCAATGATTGGGTGGGTGCCCTTTCTGTGGCGCATGGGTCTAGATGCGCCACAGAAATGTGGCTTTCTGTGGCGCATCTAGACCCATGCGCCATGGAAAGAGTCATTTCTGTGACGCATGTGGCCCCATGCGCCACAAAATTGTTGAAAACAGATCCCCCCCTCCCCCGTGGATCACCTTTTCAGTTTTGCAAACAAGAAAATAGAATGATAAAACCTTCAAAAAATAAAATCCTTTGAGATATAGTTATGTTTTAGTGTCTAATAGGTATAGAAATTTTGAAATTTGAATTTTGACCTTTTTTCCAAAAAACAGAAGAAAAAAATTTGAACGGCCATAACTTTTGCATACGATGTCGAAAAAATGCGTTTAATATATCAAAAAAAAAAACTAGAGAAAACTTCGGACTCGATTTCACCCGGGTTTACCCGGTTGGACTTTTCTCAGATTCTGAAAATTCCAAAAGAAAAGAAAAGTTATTTTGAAAAGAAGAAATTTCCTGCCAAATCAAAAAATTCAAAATAAATAGAAAAGACAATTCTGTGGCGCATATCCACATATGCGCCACAAAATTGTTGGGCGGGATTCGAATTTGAATCCCGCCAGCATCCCCCTTCTCCCTATCTTTTCCCCTTCTCTCCTCCACTTCTCCCTCCACTTCTCCTCTCCCCTTCTCCTCTCCTCCACTTCTCCTCTCCCCTTCTCCTCCACTTCTCCTATCCCCTTCTCCTCCACTTCTCCTCTCCCCTTCTCCTCCCTCCTCCTCCTCTCCTCTCCTCTCCTCTCCTTCTCTTCCTCCACCTCCACCTCCGACGACCTCCTCCACCACCCCGGCGACCTCCACCTCCACCTCCGGCGACCTCCTTCACCACCCCGCTGACCTCCTCCTCCACCTCCACCTCCACCTCCGGTGACATCCACCTCCGGCAACCTCCTCCTCCACCTCCACCTCCGGCGACCTCCACCCTCCACCTCCGGCGACCTCCTCCTCCACCCCGGTGACCTCCACCTCCGGCGACCTCCTCCTCCACCATCTCCGGCGACCCCCATCCTCCACCCACCCACCTCTGGTGACCCCCTCCTCCACCCATGGCAACACGGCCTCCGACGACCTCCGACAAAATTCCGGCGGCTAGATCTAGATCTGGCCTTTTTTTTTTTGAAATTCAAAAAAAAAACTGTGGCGCATGTTGTTGGGTGCACCACTGAAATATTTCTGTGGCGCACGGGTCTGGGTGCGCCACAAATCTTGGTATTTCTGTGGCGCACCACCGGCGTGCGCCATAGAAATATAATTTAGTGGCGAAGTTTCTGTGGCGCATCCATCTTTTTCCATGATGCGCCACAGAAAGGCTAAATAGGTGCGCCACTAATAGCCTGTTTCCTAGTAGTTCTTGTTTGTGGAGAAGGGAAGTGTTGTGTCGAACGCTCCACCGGTACACCTCTAAGCGAGTGTTTCGATGCGTGTGGGTTCATTGGTGCATCCCTGCAGGGTGAAATCTTTTCGGAAAGCTGTGTCCGCGGTTATGGACAGCTTGGTGAAATGTGCTGGCTAAAAAGATCATAGATAACTTGCACCTTATGATGATAATAACTTGACTAGTAAGATATATTACTTAAATAATAACTCATAAAATTGTCAACTGTGTGCGTGCCTTTAGGTTGCTTGTAGCACCCTCACTTTGAAAAGTAAGAATACCTCGTGAATTGCTAGGCCCTGGATCGAGTATGGCTAGCATTCACCAACAGGATGTAATATCATGCATAAATGTTAAACGTTATTACATCGCAAGTACGAATGATCCAGAAGTAAAGTAATTTATTACAACTTTGCATAGCCGAGGCTAGCTTAAAATAAAATATAGTTCCACAAATATTATTCAGAGTTCAAGCAGCATAATAAAGTATCACTGAGCTCCATCATCTCCATGTGCCACTGGCGAACATGTTGGTTGTAAGCTCGAAATAGGCAAACGTCCTTACTCCTCATCTGAACAACCTGCAACATTAACGTTGCAGCCCAGGGAATTTGGATCAATACCTTGTGACAGGCTGGCAAGTATCGCACTATGGTGGTATATAAATGGCAAAGACTATTCTATATGCATATTTGGCTGGTGGATCTCAAGGCTCTTGCGGAAAGCAAATTTTTTCCTACTTTTCATAAAACCTTTTTCAATTTTGACTTAACATTATGAGACACTCCCATGGAACGCATCCAATGTCTCATTTACCCGAGTTCACCCAACAAGTTTTATTACTGAAATTGGAATGAGTGAGATCTTCTATCAACATCCTTATTTGGTCACTCGTGAATTGTCCGTTACCGGGGACACGGCTATGATCATAGTTTTAAATACTCTCGAGAGTTTGTGGCACTTTCCCCACTAGACTCGATCAACCCATTCTATCCTTAACCCTCATTTAGTGAAAAGGAAAGGAGAAGATCAAGACGAGACTTTTCAGAAGTGTTTTCCCATGGTACCCTAGCGAGATCACTGCCGTCCTACCCCCCTACATCATCAGATCTCACTGACCCAGGTCCACACAACGTACTCCGTCAAGACAGAGCCCATATGACTAGTGGTTGCACGGTCGGGCAAACAAACACGGTGTGACATTAATCTCAAACCCTAGGTGGCCTTTCACAAGTGCACATATTCAGGTTCACACCATAGAAATGGGCCTGAATAGCCACTCAACTTCGCCTCCATCATACAAACCAATACCACCTAGGTAGTTCATTAATTTAGTAGAATTTTCCTTAACTCAACTACAATAAAACACTTCAGTTTTGCAGCAAGCAATTCCACTAAATTAAATAGGTCACTAGTCAACTAGTCATGTGGCTATCCTAACAGGTTTGCATAGCATATATATAATAGTAGTGGTAAGCCTATCATGCAAAGCTACTGAAATAATCTGCAGTGCATAATATAACAAAATAGTAGGTCCTTCATGAATTGGTGTGTGTACTTGCCTTGACAGTTGTTCAGGTTGTTGCAACACTCACAGCACTCCTGGCACTCTTCACAATCTAAACAAACCAATTGCAACAATTCAATACACAAGCAAGGAGGCAATACAATAAAATATGCATGCATGATGCTTTGCTAACAACACCAGTCAAAATTAACAATTAATAAATTTATTACTTTCTGTTATTTACTATATGCATGATGCTCATGATTCATATTTTAAGTGGTTTTAATAATTTAAAAACAATTACTATAGTTCAAATGCCACTATTTGAGTTTTTACAAAACACTATCAATGCATGATGAACAAGTGCAAGCTAAAATATCTACTGGACAGAGAACACTAAAAGACACACTTTTGCAGAAGAAAACAATTTAAAATAAAATATAGATTTAAAGTTATGCCAAAATTACTCAAATCTCTCATTTGAAATTTGAATAATTTTAAAGTTGGCCAAACAGAAAACTAACAGTTCTAAAATATTCTACAGGTTATAAGGTTTTCAAAAATATAAAGTTCATTAAATTTGGCCTAGCCATTAAAAAGATATGATAGTTTTAAGGTTCAGGGATTTTTCTACAAAACTGCCAAATTAAATCAATTCGGCCGAAATTACAGAAAATGGGGCTGACGTGGCTGCTGACTGTGCGCTGACACGGCGCGATCTAATAGGCTGGTACCGATTCGGGTTAAAGGTTAAAAGGGAGCCGTTGGATCAAGATCTAACGGTCCAGATCTAAAAGGAAAGGCCGGCCGGTGTTAGGGTTCCGGCGAACGGTGGCGCGCGGCGGCGACGCGTCGGCATGCGACGTTCCCGGCGATCTACAGGGCTCCAGGACGCGCGGATCTCACCTCGGTGGTCAGCGTGACGAGGCGATGTCGGTGGCGAGGTGTGGTGCTCCGGGACGGTCTCCTTCTCCAGTGATTGCTCGCCGGAGTTGCTACAGGCGGCGGCTCGGGGCGGGCGTGCACGCTCTTGTCGATCTGGAGGCGGGAAAAATTGGAGACGATGTCAGGGAGGTGCGCCACGGTGAGGAGAAGCGAGAGGAGTGAAGGGGAGAGGCAGGGGTCGCCGGAGTTGGCCGGAGCTAGAGGATTTACCGGCGGCGGGCTGTGGACGGCTCGAGCTCCTGCGCAGCAGCCTGGCGGCGATTAGCTAGGGTTTTTGGGGTGAGGATGATGCGGAGGAGGTGGGGTTTAAGTAGAGGGGGCGCGGGGCGGCGGATAACTCCGATTCGGTGGAGATTTTCGCGGGATTGGTTCGGTTCGTTCGTGTTCAACACGGACTCGAGGGAGAGAAAAAGAGAAGGAAAGGGGAGAGGGAGAGGGGCCGGTCGGGAGCTTGCTGGGCTGGTCCTGGGCCTGCTCGGGTGGGCTGGCTCGGGCTGGCTCGGCCGTTTTCTTTTTTTTTTTTGACAAATTTTTTCCTTTTTCTTTTCTCTGTTTTTAAAACAGATTTTATAACTTTGGTAAAGCTTTTTGTAAAAATTCATAAAAATACTTTTCAGAGAGCTTTTCAAATATAGAATATTTTGGCACTTGTCTTGCCATCAAATAAAATCAAAATATTTGAAAATATGGCTAAGGTTACTTAGCACCTTTATTCCATTATTTTGAATAACTAAAACCAAGAAATAAAACAAGCCACTTAAATAATTAAACTAAATGCACAAACAAATGCATATGATGACATGAATGCATGCTTATGCAATTTTTGAAAATTGGGATGTTACAAACCTAACCCCCTTAAGATGAATCTCGTCCCCGAGATTCGGATTGGTTAGCAAATAGGTGCGGGTGTTCTTCTCGCAGATCATCCTCCCGTTCCCAGGTAGCTTCCTCTTCAGTATGATGGCTCCATTGGACTTTGCAGAACTTGATTGTCTTGGTACGAGTAATCCTCTCTGCAGTCTCCAAAATCTTGATTGGTTTCTCCTCATAAGTCAAATCACTCTCTAGTTGAACTTTCTCCAAGGGCACAGTATCACGTAGCGCTGTCTCGGCCATCTCAGGGTGACACTTCTTCAACTGGCTAACATGGAACACATTGTGAACTGCTGATAGTACCTCTGGCAGTTCCAGCTCATAAGCTACTTCTCCTTTACGAGAGAGAACCTTATAGGGTCCAATGAATCGAGGTGCTAACTTTCCTTTGATTCCAAACCTTTTCACCCCACGTAGAGGTGAGACTCTGAGGTATGCTCTATCACCTACCTCATAGGTGATTTCCCTACGCTTGGAATCTGCATAACTCTTCTGCCTTGACTGTGCTATTTTTAACCTATCCTTTATTAATCTGACCTTCTCTTCAGCCTCTTGAATTATGTCAGGACCAAATAAGCTACGCTCACCTACACCGCTCCATAGTAATGGTGTAGTGCACTTTCTTCCGTACAATGCCTCAAAAGGTGCCATCTCTATACTAGCTTGGTAGCTATTGTTGTATGAGAATTCTGCATATGGCAAGTTATCATCCCAGCTAGATTTATAGTCCAGTGCACATGCCCTAAGCATGTCTTCCAGAATCTGGTTGACTCTCTCAGTCTGTCCATCTGCCTGTGGATGAAAAGCTGTACTGAACTCTAGTCTTGTTCCTACCGACTCATGCAGTTGCTTCCAGAAATGTGAGGTAAATTGGGTACCTCTATCAGAAACAATTTTCTTAGGAACACCATGTAAGCTCACAATTCTCTTCATATAGATATCCGCGAGCTTTGCACTTGTATAAGTGGTTTTCACAGGAATAAAGTGAGCCACTTTGGTCAGACGGTCAACAATCACCCATATCGAATCATAACCTGACTTGGTTCTGGGTAGTCCTGTGATGAAATCCATTCCAATTTGCTCCCATTTCCATTCTGGTATCGCTAAAGGTTGTAGCAGTCCAGCGGGTTTCTGATGTTCTGCCTTTACACGGCTACACACGTCACACCTGGCAATATATTCTGCGATATCTCTTTTTAAACCATTCCACCAAAATCTCTCCTTTACATCCATATACATCTTAGTGTTACCCGGATGTATGGAGTAAGGTGAGTCATGTGCCTCTTGTAATATTAATTTCCTAAGGTCTTCATCTTGCGGCACACAAATACGGTTCTCAAACCACATCGTGCCTTGTTCATCCTCTCGGAATCCTTTGGCCTTGCCTTCACCCAGATTGGTCTTGATTTCTTCCATCACTTTATCTCCCTTCTGTGCTTCTCGTATCCTATCCATCAGCATGGGTTGTACCTCTAATGATGCTACGAATCCATTGGGTACCACTTCCAGTCTAAGGTCCTTAAATGCATAGCACAAATCTTCCGGCAATTCTTCTGCCGTTAATCCATTAACATGAACCTTACGGCTTAATGCGTCAGGCACTACGTTGGCTTTTCCTGGGTGATATTGCAAACTCAAATCATAATCTTTTATGAGTTCTAACCATCTCCTTTGTCTCATGTTCAACTCCTTCTGGGTGAAGATATATTTGAGACTCTTGTGATCGGTGAATACCTCACCTCGTTTTCCCATCAGATACTGTCTCCAAGTCTTCAGTGCATGAACCACTGAAGCTAACTCTAAATCATGAGTAGGATAGTTAACTTCATGCTTCTTGAGTTGTCTAGAGGCGTAAGAAACTACTTTGCCTCCCTGCATCAAGACACTTCCTAAACCAAGACGCGATGCGTCGCAATATACTTGGAATTCTTTTTCTATATCTGGTAGACACAAGACTGGTGCTGAAACTAACCGCTTCTTCAAATCTTGGAAACTGATTTCGCAAGCTTCGTTCCATTGAAACTTTTTATCCTTCTTCAACAATTCCATCATTGGTTTGGCAATCTTCGAGAAATTCTCAATAAACCTCCTATAATATCCTGCCAATCCCAGGAAACTACGGATTTCTCCCACGTTCTTGGGTGGTTCCCACTCGGTCACTGCGGACACCTTTTCTGGGTCTACTGCGACCCCTTCCTTAGACACCACGTGTCCTAAAAATCCAACTTTCTCTAACCAAAATTCACACTTGCTGAATTTGGCATATAACTTGTGCTCTCTCAACCTCTGCAACACTATGTGTAGGTGTTCCTCGTGCTCCTTGTGACTCTTGGAATAAATTAGGATGTCGTCAATGAAAACAACAACAAATTTATCCAGAAAATCCATGAATACCTTATTCATCATATTCATGAAATAAGCTGGTGCATTGGTCAAACCAAAAGGCATCACTGTGTACTCATACAGACCATACCGAGTGGTAAATGCGGTCTTGGGTATGTCCATCTCCCTAACCTTCATTTGGAAATACCCTGATCGAAGATCGATCTTAGAGAATACACATGCACCTTCCAATTGATCAAACAGATCATTGATCTTGGGTAGTGGGTATTTATTCTTGATCGTCACTTCGTTCAGTGAACGATAATCTGTAACTAGCCTCTGTGTACTATCCTTCTTCTCGACAAATAGTATCGGAGCTCCCCATGGTGAAGAACTCGGACGAATGAATCCCTTTTGCAGATGTTCATCTAACTGTTTCTTGAGTTCCTTCAATTCGTCTACCGCCATTGGATATGGCCTCTTGGCTATGGGTCCTGTCCCCGGTACTAACTCAATGAGAAACTCCACATCTCTATCCGGTGGCATTCCCGGTAATTCTTCTGGAAATACATCAGAATATTCCCTTACTATGGGCACCTCTTGAAGGCTAACCCCCTTAAGAGAATTAAGCCTAACTCCCTTAAGATGACATTTGGACTTGAACCTAATCTTCTTCCCTTCCGGAGTAGTCAGGGTGATGGTTCGGTTTGCACAATCTATGACACCTTCAAAACTGGTCATCCAGTCCATTCCTAGGATGACGTCCAACCCTTGGGTTTCTAATATTATCAAATTTATGGGGAAAGCATTCCTTCCAATTTCTAGTGTCAAGTCTCTACACTAGGTTTTTGCAAACATTTCTCCTCCGGGGGAACTTACTCTAATCGGGTTTGTCATGGTTGATGTGGCTATCTTGTTTTTGTTAACAAAAGTTCTTGATATGAATGAATGCGATGCTCCGGTATCGAATAAAACTAATGCTGTAAAGGAGTTGAGCAAAAACGTACCAATCACAGCATCAGGTTCTTCATACACTTCCTCCACATTGACATGGTTCACGTGCCCCTTCTGAATAGCATTGAACTTGGCAGCTTCCTCCGCCTTCTTCTCTGGGCACTCCGTGGAGTAGTGTCCCTGTTTCTTGCATTTGAAGCAGGTTATCTGGCTGAGGTCTCTCTTGTGCTCATGACGATGCTGTCCATTGCCATTACTGTTCCCCTTGCCATGGTTGTGTCCGTTTCCACTCCCATGTCCATTTCCTCCTTTGTTTCCATTGTTGTGGTTATGGCCATGGTGGTTGTGGCCATTCCCATGCTTGTGATAGTTATGTCCTCCACTGTGCTCATGAAAGTGTGGCTTCTTCTGTATGGGTCCTGAATTGTACTTGCTGCTGTTGCCACTATACTTCCTCTTTCTGGTCTCCTCTTTCCTGATGTTGTCATCCAGTGTGATGGCTTGATCCAGAAGTGCTTGATAATTTGGTGCATATGCCACTGACAAAGGGATTTTCAGTTCACCGCTGAGTCCCTTGAGAAATTTATCCTTCCTCTTAGCATCAGTATCAATGTCCTCTGGAGCATAGCGTGACAGAGCACAAAAATCATCCATGTAATCCTTCAGAGTCCTGTTACCTTGCCTCAGATTGCGGAACTCATCTTTCTTCAGATTCATGATTCCTGAGGAAATGTGAGCATTGCGGAATCCTTCCTTGAAAGTGTCCCATGTGAGTCCAGCTAATGGGTGAGTAATCTGGTAGGTCTCCCACCACTGTGCTGCTGGTCCTTCGAGTAGGTGAGCAGTGAATCTCACCATTTCAGCATCATTGCACTCACAAGTGACTAGATCCTTGTGCACAGAACGTAGCCAGTCATCTGCTACAATGGGTTCAGTGGCTGTAGAGAACTTATTTGGTCTAAGTCTCAGGAATCTGGTAAGCTTGTCCACTGGGGGTGGTGGTGGTGGCGGCGGCGGTGGAGGTGGCGGTGGTGGTGCGTTCTGCTGGTTCGCCAAGAATTGGGCCATCATATTCATCAGTTGGGTCTGTGCCGTCATCAACTGCTGCATCTGGTCGTCGTCGTTGTTGTTGTTGTTGTTGTTGTTGTTGTTGTTGTTGTTGTTGTTGTTGTTGTTGTTGTTGTTGTTGTTGTTGTTGTTGTTGTTGTTGTTGTTGTTGTTGTTGTTGTTGTTGTTGTTGTTGTTGTTGTTGTTGTTGTTGTTGTTGTTGTTGTTGTTGTTGTTGTTGTTGTTGTTGTTGTTGTTGTTGTTGTTGTTGTTGTTGTTGTTGGTGTTGTCACGGCGAGGAGGCATCTGTGTTTGAAGCATAGATGAGCATAGATAGAAAGACCTAAAGAAATATTTCTACCCATACCAGCAAATAACAACAACATCAATAAACGAACAAGCACATAGTAAAACAAGACCATATAATGGAAAATTCGAAAATAAGGTTTTTAAAACTTTAACTAACACGATATAGGTTCTAACACAAGCGTACTAGTACTGCCATACCACATTTTGATAGGTCAATACTTTAGAAACGATACGATACTAAAGATACTCGCATACTATGATACTAATACTGGTGGTCACACTATAACTACTACTTGAACAACTTCCGGCTGATGGTGACTCCGATGACTTTGCGCTTGTGAGAGCGAGTGTTCCTTGCAGGGGTGTCATCCTTGTCCTCCACAATCATCAGCAACTCTCCATCTGGTGTCACTATAGCGCGCTCCTCTGGGTCTTCTTCTTCTTCCTCTACTTCTTCTATCATCTCTTCATCTTCCTCCGCCATCTCTTCATCACTGTAATCTTGAGGCGCCTCCTCTTCTTCATCTTCAATCTCCGGAGTCAGAGTTGCGGAGTCCTCTTGAGTTGGTGAAGTAGATCCCTGCGCCAGTTGCTTCTCAAGTTCATCTATCTGCTTGAGAAGGACCTTCTTCTGTTCCTCGAGAGCATTAATCTTTGTCTCATGTAGATCCACCACGTTCTCCAAGTGCAGGTTGTGGTTGCTCAGTCCTCTGTTCTCCACTTGAAGTTTCTGTCTGTTGTCACTGATCCACTCTAGGGCTTTCTCACAATTGTCCAGCTTGGTATTGGCCTCATAGATGGCTTCCCTTGCATGATCAACATACCTCATTCCTTCTCTCATCATGCTTTCCATACGTGCAGAGCTTACTTCCCTATCAACCAAGTATTGCTTCACTGCAAGTAGCCTACCCATACCCTCGACATGATCCACTGGAGTACCATCCATGTGACGTCGTCCAAAATATAAACAAGAGCTGTCATCCGGAATTATCTTACGGTACTTCTGACAGATTCTTGCTATGGCTCCTTGCATGGCTATCTCCACGCTATTCTCCCAATCTGGATAGTCCTCCTCATAGACAAACTCTTCAGGGTTGGGGTCAAACATACGTCCAGGAATTGTGGTCTCGATTGTCCACCTCTCAATATCACCTTCCTTCCATAGCAGCTTGCCCCTGAATGATGGATTTGGGATGCCCACTGTGTGCGCCAACTCTTCTAGCAATGCACTGAAGTGCAGGGGAGACTTGTAGTTGGGTCTATACTCCTTGGTGAACTCAGGCATCTATAAGTTGAAGAGGAAAGAATTATTAGATCAAAGAGCATGATAAGAAAATTTACAAGAAGGAATTTACTTAAAATTTAAAGTAAAATTTTGATAACTTAAAATTTGAAAATAGCATATAGGGTAAACCTAATACTTCTAAACCAAACCTAAGGTTTTCGAGCCTACAGGCAACATTACGCTCTGATACCATTCTGTAGCACCCTCACTTTGAAAAGTAAGAATACCTCGTGAATTGCTAGGCCCTGGATCGAGTATGGCTAGCATTCACCAACAGGATGTAATATCATGCATAAATGTTAAACGTTATTACATCGCAAGTACGAATGATCCAGAAGTAAAGTAATTTATTACAACTTTGCATAGCCGAGGCTAGCTTAAAATAAAATATAGTTCCACAAATATTATTCAGAGTTCAAGCAGCATAATAAAGTAGCACTGAGCTCCATCATCTCCATGTGCCACTGCGAACATGTTGGTTGTAAGCTCGAAATAGGCAAACATCCTTACTCCTCATCTGAACAACCTGCAACATTAACGTTGCAGCCCAGGGAATTTGGGTCAATACCTTGTGACAGGCTGGCAAGTATCGCACTATGGTGGTATATAAATGGCAAAGACTATTCTATATGCATATTTGGCTGGTGGATCTCAAGGCTCTTGCGGAAAGCAAATTTTTTTCCTACTTTTCATAAAACCTTTTTCAATTTTGACTTAACATTATGAGATACTCCCATGGAACGCATCCAATGTCTCATTTACCCGAGTTCACCCAACAAGTTTTATTACTGAAATTGGAATGAGTGAGATCTTCTGTCAACATCCTTATTTGGTCACTCGTGAATTGTCCGTTACCGGGGACACGGCTATGATCATAGTTTTAAATACTCTCGAGAGTTTGTGGCACTTTCCCCACTAGACTCGATCAACCCATTCTATCCTTAACCCTCATTTAGTGAAAAGGAAAGGAGAAGATCAAGACGAGACTTTTCAGAAGTGTTTTCCCATGGTACCCTAGCGAGGTCAGCGTGACGAGGCGATGTCGGTGGCGAGGTGTGGTGCTCCGGGACGGTCTCCTTCTCCAGTGATTGCTCGCCGGAGTTGCTACAGGCGGCGGCTCGGGGCGGGCGTGCACGCTCTTGTCGATCTGGAGGCGGGAAAAATTGGAGACGATGTCAGGGAGGTGCGCCACGGTGAGGAGAAGCGAGAGGAGTGAAGGGGAGAGGCAGGGGTCGCCGGAGTTGGCCGGAGCTAGAGGATTTACCGGCGGCGGGCTGCGGACGGCTCGAGCTCCTGCGCAGCAGCCTGGCGGCGATTAGCTAGGGTTTTTGGGGTGAGGATGATGCGGAGGAGGTGGGGTTTAAGTAGAGGGGGCGCGGGGCGGCGGATAACTCCGATTCGGTGGAGATTTTCGCGGGATTGGTTCGGTTCGTTCGTGTTCAACACGGACTCGAGGGAGAGAAAAGAGAAGGAAAGGGGAGAGGGAGAGGGGCCGGTCGGGAGCTTGCTGGGCTGGTCCTGGGCCAGCTCGGGTGGGCTGGCTCGGCCGTTTTTTTTTTTTTTTTGACAAATTTTTCCTTTTTCTTTTCTCTGTTTTTAAAACAGGTTTTATAACTTTGGTAAAGCTTTTTGTAAAAATTCATAAAAATACTTTTCAGAGAGCTTTTCAAATATAGAATATTTTGGCACTTGTCTTGCCATCAAATAAAATCAAAATATTTGAAAATATGGCTAAGCTTACTTAGCACCTTTTATTCCATTATTTTGAATAACTAAAACCAAGAAATAAAACAAGCCACTTAAATAATTAAACTAAATGCACAAACAAATGCATATGATGACATGAATGCATGCTTATGCAATTTTTGAAAATTGGGATGTTACATTGCTTCTCGTGGGTTGATCGTGGAGTAACAATTGGCTGGGTTATGTTTGGTGTTTGTATATTTGGTTCCTTATGCGCTCTATTACCTTGTCTCTTTTAGACGAAAGTTGTAGCGTGTCTCTATAAGTTGTTAGTGCTGCTTGCCGCCCCTTCAGTCACTAACCCTCTTCCCCCAGAATTCAAGCTTTGATATCTTGTGAGTATTCCTTGCCAGTACTGTTTATAGTACTGACCCCTTCGGGGCTGCTATTCCAAAGCAGCCGACTGGTTTGAAGTCTGACGACGTTAGCTTGGGAATCCCTCCGGCTTGGCCTGGTCAGGGATATGGTGCCTTTGTTTATCTTCAGGACTCTTAGTCCACATTTGTATACTTATTCGTAGCCGGATACTATTTCGCTTCCGTTGTTATTTGGATCTTTGTATTATATCTTTTCTATTCTTGACTTGGTGAGTCGTTGTTGTATATATGTTGTTTTGTGGGTTCAATCGAGAACTATTGTAATGTTATCACAATTCCACCCGCATAACGTGTGTGTTGCGACGTGCATCCTATGCTTGGTGGGCGTCCTAGGATCGTTATTATGCGGATTTGGCGGGAACGCTCAAATCTACATAGTACCGATCCCGGGGCGTTACAACCCAACCGAAGGCAGGGCACACTGCCCGACTGAAGGCAGTGCACTGCTCAACCGAAGGCAGTACAGGCAGTGCACTGCGCAACCGAGACAGTGCACTGTTAAAAGAGAAAAAGAGAAGGCAGTGCACTGCCCCCATCCGAGGCAGAAAAGAGAAGGCTTTGCACTGACAAGAAAACAGAAAAGACAGTGCAAACGACACACTCCGGGCAATGCAAAAAAAAAGTTTGTCGAAACGTATCAACATGGGATCTAGTTTTGAAGATCTCGACGCGACTAATACAGCTGTGAAAACGGATCGTGATTTGGACTTTTGGTTCGCAAGATATTTTTTTTCGTGTTCGAATTAGAAAAGAAAAGGAGAATCAGCTAGCCACACACACCGTACCAGACCAGGGAAACGAGCGATGAACCACATGCCAACACGTGGCGAGCATGAAAATGCTGTGCGAAAGGGAAAGGAGGCGTCAGGCTTCACCACGTGTTGCGCGCAGATGAGGGCGCCTATTTTTCTAGTAATTCTGTATTTAGATCCACGAAAGAATGATCTCCGAATAACGTCTACCTTGCATATCATGTGTTTAATTATGTTAATGATGTGGGAGTTGACACTAGTTAAAGTACGAAGCCTAGGCATTGTTTCCAAGCATTGATACACCATTTCTAGCCACTTTTGCCACTTGTTCGCTTGCTGCCATTTTTATTACAGAATTACAAATTCAGCTTTTACCGTCCATATCACTTGTATTTTACCGTCTCTTCGCCAACTAGTGCACCTATACATTGACAATTGTATTAGGTATGTTGGGGACACAAGAGACTTCTTGTATCTTAATTGCAGGGTTGCTTGAGAGAGGATACGTTCAACCTCTTCCTCCCGTGGATTCGATAAACCTTGGGTTACTCACTTAAGGGAAATTTGCTGCTGTCCTACAAACTTCTGCGCTTGGAGGCCCAACAGAGTCTACAAGAATAGAAGCGTGTAGTAGACATCAAGCTCTTTTCTGGTGCCGTTTCCAGGGAGGAAAGGTAAGCGGCACACACTCTCCCGTCAACGAAGCTCTTTTCTGGCGCCGTTGCCGGGGAGGTGAGTGCTTGAAGGTATCTTCTTTAGATCTTGCAATTAAATCTTTTTGTTTCTTGTTTTCACTAGTTTGGTTTAATGGAAAACAACAAAAAAATGAGAGAGGTTTATAAAATTTATCTTGAAATTGGTCATGATGCTAGCTTGGGGATGCCGGTTTTGATGAATATGATCTTTTTAGTCCCCCAAGTTATAAGGAGGAATTTTTCTATGATGATACTATGCCTCCTATATATGATGAATATAATGATGAATGTGATCTTTTCAGTCCACCTACTATTGAGGAAAAAGTTTATTATGATTATGATATGCCTCCTATTTATGATGATTACAATGATGGATATGATAGTTTTACTCCCACTATTACTAATAAGAAAGATTTTGCTTATGTGGAGAGTACTAATACTTTTGTGCATCATGAAAAGCATGCTTTATGTGATAGTTATATTGTTGAATTTGCTTATGATGCTACTGAAAGTTATTATGGTAGAGGGACACATGGCTCTAAATATCTCAATAATATTAAGTTTCCTCTCTTTATGTTGAAGGTTTTAATGTTACACTTGCTTTGCCTTCCTATGCTTGTTACTTTGTTCTTCATTGATTTATTTGTTTACAAGATTGCTATTCATGTGAGTTAGACTTAAATGTGTTTCTTTTATGCTTCTTGATGCTCTCTTATTGCGCTACAATTCTTATTCTTATGTGAGCATCTTTTAAATAACTTCGCCTAGCTAAAATGCGTTAAAGAAAAGCGCTTGTTGGGAGGCAACCCAATTTTTATTTTTTACTTTCTTGAGTCATGGAGTTGTTTATTCTGTAGCAACTTATCACTTTGCATATTATGTGCTATTCTTGGAGCGTATTTTTTTCAGTTTGCTTTTGTTTTGTTTGCTAGTCATTACAATGTTAGATCATATCATTCTTGTTTCGGAGATAGACACACTCCACTTTTCAATAGAATACTCTTGTGCTTCGCTAATATTTTGTTGAGTATTCTTAGCTTTGTTTTCTTATCAGATCTTGTGCTTCGCTTATATCCTTAAGAGTTGTTAGTTGTTGCTACTAGACTCTCTTATGCTTCACTTATATTTGCTTAGAGAGTTGTTTATGGTTGCTTTCTTGATTTGTTGGAATGACAAAAATGCCGTGCATGTGGTACTGGTGTGATGAAAACTTGCATAGTCTTGTAGATCTGAATGTTTGAATAACTTGAAACTTGCCAATTGTTTTGAGATGTTAAGCGAATTAATGCTTAAACTTCCTGGTTATTTAAGTTAAGGCTCATTAGTGAACAACTACCGTAAAGATTGAATTTATAAAGTTTCTTCATACTTGCAAGTTTGATAGTCAAGTATTTTCATCAATTGAAAGTTTAGTTAACAAGGAAGACAATATTGAGTTTTTGTGTTTATGCTTAATGTATGTTCAATAGTCATTCTTGTTCCGGTTGCTGGTGCTTGTTTGCTTTGATATCCTATACTAGCCAAAAACTCTGTACTGAGCGGGAATGCTGCTCGTGCATCCAAACTCCTTGAGCCAAATATCTTTCCATCAGTGTCCACCATACCTACATATACATGGTATTTCGTGCCATTCCAAGTAAATTTGTCACGTGCTACCTTTAAATATTCGAAATGCTCCTTTTTGTGCCTCTGTTTTTAGCTCATGAGGAAGTGGTAAGGAAGTTTGGTATATCCTGTGTCAAGCAAGGTCATTTCCCCCCTTTCACCTGGTGAGCATGGATTACGTGCTCACTTAAATTTGCCGAGAGCTGGCCAAGGGTTCCCAGCCCGCAAAATATAAATTCAACCAATCATTAATATCTGCTTCACACAGTGCAACCTGAGAAATCAGTAAACATTGGTTAGTGATAAACAAAGGAGAAATAGGAATGTACTCGTTCCTCTATGGGGGCCGCTCTCACAAGTCTAAAAGCCTTGCTTGGTACGGGGGACTAACGGATTTCTTTGCTATAGATTCATTGACGAAAGCATGCACATCTAAAAATTGTTTTACTTCTGTTTCATAAAAAAATAAAAAGCTCTAGCACATGATTAATCCCTGCTTCCCTCTGCGAAGGGCCTTTCTTTTACTTTATGTTGAGTCAGTTTTCCTATTCTTTCTATCTACTCAAAGCAAGCTTGCAACACTGACTCTAGGTGCAGTTGATTATATTGCATCTTTATGCTTAATCATGATTCTTTATGTTGACATTATCTATAAGATAAGCATGTTGAAAGTTAAAGCAATGCTGAAATTTGCATCTTCCTTTGTGTTGACTTCAAATACTTTTGACAAGAAAATATTACCTTGAACACTTTCATGTTATGTAAATCTTTGTTCTTTCATGTCTTCAAAGTACTATTCATGAAAGGTCTTGCTTAGATGATGCAACTTGTTTACTCATTGTTCACTTGATTATCAAATATAGACAATTGTTTTGGGTCACTTTATTCATATCATGTGCTTTACGTTACTATTTGATCAAGGTTATGCTAGTAGCGTGTCTCATCAAAAATTAATTTGTTTATCACTTACCTACTCGAGGACGAGTAGGAGTTAAGCTTGGGGATGCTGTGCGTGTCAAACATATCAATAATTTTGTGGGCAAATTATCCTTCTGCCATCAGTTTGTGTCGATGTGCTCAGTTTTACCCCTAGTCTCTGCGCAAGGACTTATTCCGTGAATCTTGCCGTCTCCGTCTGGTCAAGGTAGTTGATTCGGGCTTGTAGCCACTGCTTGTGCGACCCCCCTGTCGACCGTTTCTGAGGTCAAAACTGAGCAAATGGGCACACACTGATCGCAGCCCGTCGACCGTTGTCGGCTCCGCGTTTGTGATAAAAGCGGCGTACGGTGCCCCCAGAGCTCGCAGCGGGGAGCAAGAATCAGTGAAGCGGAGTTGGAGGCGGCCACGCGCAGAGGTGGGCGGCGAGCTACGAACCGGGCGCAGAGGTTGGCAGCTAGGAGCCGGGCGCTGGCGACTGAGAGGGTGGCGTCGACGGGGAGTGCCGCCGATGGTGGTAGGGCGCGGCCTTGTGCTACAGCTACAGGTGACGTGCGCGGACGCGGTGAGCTCCCTTTAGGCTCCGGGCGTTCGCGAATCAAGCTCCATGTCTTCTTCTAGCTCTCGCGCCACCTCGCGGATGGAGATCCCGACGCGTATGGAGATGCCAATCTTCGTCGATCCGCGGTGCCGGATGGACGTTGGTCGGAGGATATCGCAGACACCGAGGAACAAGAATCGTCCGTTCTACGTGTGCACCAGCACGAGTGGGGTAAGAATCAGGGCAATTTCACAATTTTCATGGATCGGCATCCGTGAGCAATCCATTTGATCCTTGACCCAGCCACAACGCGAGCTCCGGAAGAAGAGACGGAGGGCGGAGCACGCATTGATACAGAGGTTGCTGATGAGCTAAGGAGATTGAACCAGAAGATTAGGAAGCTCGAATATCAAGCACAAATTCCCATTTGCATTTGGGCATTTGTAAGGGGTATGTTAGTCGCAGTGGGTGTAATGTTGAAATTGTATGGAATGGCATGAATTTGGGAGGAATTTGGGAGAAATTGTATGGTAATCGCACTGGCTGGGTGTAGTAGGAGTTTGTAAGCTTGAAATTGTATGAATAAAGGTTGAAAGAAGGGGAAAGAAATGGGAAATTCAGAAGATTCAGTGTGGCAAATAACTCCTGTGCGACACTTTTCATCGGAATGGTGAAAAATGCGACATCGTTCGAAAAAAATAGCTACTGCGCGACATTTCTGATGGCCAAAATAGCCAGCACACGACATGGTTGATTAATCGGTCATAACATTGGATTGATTCTGACAGGTGGGTCATAGACTCGTGTGCTCACATAGTTGTGCTCATAGATTTAGATTAACCAAGGACATGATTATCTATTTTTTATAAGTTGAAAAGGACGATTAATCAGAGCTCGAAAAAGAAGGCCGTGAGATATCAAGGTTGGAAAAATGAAATGATTTTCAATTCTTTTATAAGTTGAAAAAGAGGATTAACCAGATATTAGTGTCCTATATTTAGGATATAGGTCACCAATACTGGTTGATTGATTAAACGGTCGTAACATTGGATTGATTCCGACAGGTGGGTCATAGACTCGTGTGCTCACTTAGTTGTGCTCATAGATTTAGATTTACCGAGGAATATTCAGTTATTCCGACAGGTGGGTCCGAACTATTTTGCCCTCCCCACCGGCACCCCCTAAACGGTCGGACACCGAACACCGTTTTTCGTTGAAATATAAATTTTCGATACAATTTTCGATTCAAATACAAACTTCGATACAAACGATGCGATGACTCGCCACTGAAACGACGAGGCGCCTGCATGGTCATGCATGCAACGGGCGGCTGCGTGGAGGCAAGCACACAGGAAGGACACGAAGTCAGACGAGCGTACGCTTGTTCCATGCACCGTGTCATTCTAGGTCACCGAATCTCATTGAACGGCTTAGATCGAACCAGCGGGCCGATCCAAACCCCATCTATCCAGCCAATCAGTGCATCACATGCCCACGAGCCAATCAAATTGCAGAACGAGCGCACATGTGGATCGGCACGTCACCTGCGCACATATGGATCGGCGTGTCTGATCCCAACCATTCACTCACCAGCGATCAATGGTTCGGAAGCGGGAGGGTTTTCGGATGGGGTTTGTGGTTAGGGATTTCGGGGTTTTCGGGGTTTAGGGTTAGTGTTTCACTGAGCTAGGGTTGAGCATAACTAATTAAAAAAATCAAAAAAATATAAAACTTTCGCACATTGTCGTATTATGCAACTAAGTTGCTATAAAAAATATAAAACTTGGATTTTGAGTCGGTCAACGTTTTTTGTGAGGTTTGACCAAACATTAAAATGAGCACAAATAATTCAAAAACAATCGTAAAAATGTGAAACCAGTGTACATTGTCGTATTATGTGACATAGTTATGATATAAAATAATAAACTTGGCCTATGTGTATTTTCATGAGAAAACCTTCACACAAATGACTTACCACGATCGATGTTGCAGAGAGTTCAACTCAAAGTGAGGAGAAGTGGTTTGGATTTGGAACACGAAATTTTCTAAAACCTCACCAAAGCTTCATTTTGGAGTGACTAAGAAGGATCCAGGCTTAGTTTTTCATTTTCATGTTTCAAACTTGTTTAAATGTTGGTCAAACTTAGGTTTGACCAAATTTCAAATGAGCATAAAAAATTCAAAAAAATCGAAAAAATGAAAAACCAATGCACATAGTCTTATAATGTCATATACTAATGATTCAAGTTGATAAACAAGGTCTACATACATTCAGACGAAAATTAATGCATCTTGGCATCTCAAACTCCGTCGCATTCAAATGAGCATAAAAAACTCAAACAAAATCAAAAAAATGGAAAACCACCTCACATAGTCTATATATATGGAATAGATGTGTAGGTAAGTTATTTGGCTGATTTAGACAAGGTCGAAAAAAAACCTTGCTTAGAAATGAGGCCATTTACCCTACCTTTGGAGCTCTTTTTTAGAACATTTTTCATGAATGTGAGTTTACTTCGCAAAAGAGCTCGGATTGATGACCAAGTTAGAACAAGCAAGTTCACCATAGTTTGGAAGGCATTGCAACATCCAAATAGCATGTCAATTTTTAAGTTTGGATCAAATTTGAAGTTTGGTTCACATATTTCAATCACTCACCCATTTGGCCCTCATTTTGACACGACTAGCTCAANAAAATTAATGCATCTTGGGATCTCAAACTCCGTCGCAATCAAATGAGCATAAAATTCAAAAAAAAATCAAAAAAAAAATGAAAAACCACCTCACATAGTCTATATATATGGAATAGATGTGTAGGTAAGTTAATTGGCTGATTTAGACAGGTCGAAAAAAACCTTGCTTAGAAATGAGGCCATTTACCCTACCTTTGGAGCTCTTTTTTAGAACATTTTTCATGAATGTGAGTTTACTGCGCAAAAGGGCTCGGATTGATGACCAAGTTAGAACAAGCAAGTTCACCATAGTTTGGAAAGCATTGCAACATCCAAATAGCATGTCAATTTCTAAGTTTGGATCAAATTTGAAGCTTGGTTCACATATTTCAATCACTCACCCCATTTGGCCCTCATTTTGACACGACTTGCTCAAAACATGTACCATCATCATCCAAACACATTAAAACATAGTTGTAGCATAGGTCCAACATCACTCAAGCATAATACAACATCATTCATAATGTTTCATAAATTCTACTTGGTTCCAACTCAATCTACAAAGCGCGTCGGGGCTTCTTTTTGATCCATGTGCTACTTGCCACCACTGTGCTCCTTGTGCTTCTTGTGCTTCTTGCCACCATTGTGCTGCTTGTGACCCTTGCCACCATTGTGCTCCTTGTGACCCTTGTGCTCATTGCTTCTTCTCTTCTCTTCTCTTTTTGGCAGTCTTCTTCGAACCTACCACAGAGCTGTACAAAACATAAAGGGCAGTGAGATAATGTCAAGTGATAAATGTACTAGTATTGGCAAGATTGACATACCTAGCAGAACTCACGACGACATGGTGCTGCCCGGAATGGTCCAACTACCGGCACAACCACATCATTTTGCAGCCTCACATGAAATTTCTCTCTCTCCTTATGCTTAGCAAACATGGTAGCGAGCTCTTCATCATTTGTAACTTTCACCCATTTATTTCTCCCATCGTAGTATTTGAATTCCACTTCATCATGCAAACCCCAAGGATATGGCTGTAAATTACCTCCCCAAATTGTCTAAAACTCCAATTGCAATCCATTGGCAAAGGATAATCGAAACCTCCCGCGAATTTCTTCTTATTCTTTGCATCCACGAGGTACCGGTCCCTTCTAATATTCACCAAGAAAGCAAACCGCAATTCCATCCTAACCCATGAAAAGCAGAGACGAATTCAGCACACCAATAGCAAAATCAACTAAAACCAATGGCGTCTCATGTCTAATCGAATGTTCAAATGCACAAGCGAGCTCAAACTTACCACTCGGGAACCCAGTCGTGGACGCGGCGGGTCTCCGGCCCGACGTTTGCCTCGCCAGCTACTCCGGGGTCGCTGCCGCTCACCATTTCGCCCTGTAGTTAACCCTCTTACTTCCTCTGGCTCGCCAGCCCCAGCGCTCCCACCAAGCACATGGAAGGAGCCCCCGCCACGGGTCGAGCAGGTGGTGGGCGAAGTGGCAAAACGAACGGGGCAAGCTGGTGGCGGTGGAGCTAGTGGCGGTGGAGCACGTAACGGTGGAGCAAGTTGCGGTGGAGCAATTGGCTATATACGTGGGACGGACGTGGCGGCGGAGGTGGTGGCGGCGCAGGTGGTGGCCGTTCGGGAGCAGGGGTGGTGCACGGACAGATTGGGGGTAGGGTTCAGGTCGTTATTTTTGGCGCCGATGCGCGGACCCACTTCACTAACGCCTACAGAAGGAATCCGCTTCAGACTGGCCATTTGGCCTCGCCATAGTAGCTTGCGACTGATGTAGTGGCAAAACTAAGCACCATTTGGAACTAGTGACAAAAATGAGTCGTACCAAGCCTCTAAGGGCAATCTATTAAATGACCCAATTTGTTTACCCTTCATGCATATCTTCAAGAGAGACACCACTAGTTATCCGTGGACCCCAGTCCTATTTTCCTACATTGTTTATAACCGTTTTAATAGCTTTCCATACTCATTTTCTCGCTAGTCATATTTTACTCTCATCATATTTTACACTTGCACAATTATTTATTTGTGTTCAGCAAGTCGGAGAGATTGACAACCTCTCTGTTTCGTTGGGGCAAAGTAGTTTGTTCGTGATTGTGTGCAGGTCCATGTCAATTGTCGTAAACGGTGCCGTTGACACCTTGCTAAGCCTTCTCTAAGTCCTACTGGATCTGACAACCTTGGTTTTGTAATCAAGGGAAAACTACTGCTACGCTGCATTATACCATCCTCTTGGGGTTCCCTAGCGAACGTGTGAGCATATTTTCTGGCGCCGTTACCGGGGACTTGGAAGCTTTAGCTAGGGGAGTTTCGCACGTCCTTGCACTTTACTTTTTATTGTCTTGCTTGGTATATTTTTGTTAGTCTCGTTTTGCTTTTCGTTTGCTTTAAAAAACTCAGAAACACAACAAAAATCCAGCAAGTAGTTTCTTTTTGTTTTGCTTAGTATCTTGCTTTAATATTGTTAAATGGGTTCATCTGAGAATACTAAGTTGTGTGACTTCACTAGAACGAACAACAATGATTTTATATGTACACATATAGCTCCACCGGCTTCCAAAGCCGAATTTTACGAGATAAACCAGCTTTGTTAAATCATGTGATGAAATAGCAATTTTCTAGTGCTAGCGGTGATGATGCCGCCTCTTATTTAAACGAGGTAGCGGACGGCGTGGCAGGGTCAGTTGACGACCATTTTCTCGTTCCGGTCGTACGGGAAGTTAGTGAAAATGTTGTACTGGTAGTCCACAATTTTGTTTCCCATCAGGTTAACTTACACGGGGGCCGGGCTTGCCACGTCGTTCGATCCCCTTTTCGAGTTCCTTTGCTGGATAGGTAGGAGGAAGAGGGGAAGAACGGAGGCGGCGCAGAGCTGGCCCCTAGCAGCAGCCATTTCTCCAGCGCCCTCTTCGGAGTTGGGATTGGAAGGTTCCGGCGCTATCATTCACCTGGGTTAGCATGGCATTCCCACTGGAGAGGTGAGTTCTCTGTGATTTCCCTTTTCAATTTAGCGGGGGCGTAAGGTTTGGGTTCAGGGCTGATTTCGAGTTGCCGATCCCGTTTAGTCATGCGCAGGCTTGAGGTTGGGGGTTCGGCGGAGAACCTGGCAAGTATGGATCCAGGGTATTTTGTTGTCCTCAGAGACGAACATGTAGTAGGCGTAGTGGCTGCTGCGCCGGTCGCGATGGCGGTAGGTCAGGCCCGTCGGGAGTCAGGCGAGTTTAGCATGGTTACAGGTATACAGCAGGACGATGGGGGCGAGGAAGCAGATAGCGTAGGCCAAAATCAGCCGCGATCGAGGTGTAGTTTGGGCGTTGCGGAGAGCAGCGGGGAGTGTGCAGAGGAGCCACGGCCATTACGAGTTGTACAGTCTACATGCAAATCGGTGTTGAGCAAGAGGGATTGAGATGATGATGGACCAGCAACCTCAGAGCAATGAAGTCTCCGGGTCAACCCGGAGGCTCCGGGCTGGACAAAAAGGTTGGTACCATGATACTTGTGTTCATTTCACGGAGAAGTAGACTATATGCTGCTGCAATGTGTAAAAATGTGTATGCAGTTGATGATTATATATTTTTTCCGGTATGGATTACTGATAAAAAAAATTGTCCGCTTAAGAAGAAATTTTTGCAACCGAACTGTCGTGCAGGGTAAGGGTTGGAGGAAATGCTGTGGAACGCACCCCTTGCGCCAACAGAGTGGGGGCGTTAGAGAAGTCAATGAAGAGTTATCCCGAGAAGAGGGGTGACCACGTCGTCGAGCCGACGCTAGGCATGACATTCGACTCGCTTGGCGAGGCATACGACTTCTACAACCTGTATTCCTGGGAGCATGGTTTTGGCATTCGTTACGAAAAAGCAGGCTCAATCCAGAGCGGACGAAGACAATGCAGGAACTTGTGTGCGGTTGCTCGGTAAGTACTCGTTACTATATCGTTTCTATGCACAACAATATGCACAACAATCCTTGAAGAAAAATATAGGACGTAAAATCTTTATGCTGAAAGGTACCATTTTGAATTGGCAGGGGAAGCCTGAAGGTGAGAACACGAGGTCCTGTCGATGCGAGTGCCCGGCAATGATTCGTTTGCTTAGAACAAAGGACCGTGGCTGGTACATAACAGAACAGCGGCTAATCAAAACCTCTCCCTGTCTGTCACTTATGGTGAAAAGGTATTCTAGCATTCCCACAAACACATTGATGCATACACGAAGGATTTAGTGAGACAACTGAGGGAGAACAACATAAATATCAGGAAGGTGTACAGTATTGTTGGTAGTTTTCTTGGTGGTGTCGGGCAGAGACGGATCTAGAAATTTAATTTTGGGTGTTCAAATTCCAATCAACACAAAACATATGGGTGAAAACTGAAAATTATTCGTTATTTTACGCTAAAAAAGTACAAATTCGTTGTTTATCCTCGATTTGGACTTGAAATACGACGTATACGTGCTAAGAAATGGCACAAATGATGTATATGTACACATATACTATATATACATATTTTTGTAGTAAATTTTGTGTGTTCACCAAAGACCATGTGTGGATCCGTCCCTGGTGTCGGGAATGTACCCGCTCACGAAAAGAACATTGAAAAATTTGTGTGGACGGATTAGCAAAGACCAGGCGGATGACGACGTTAAGAAAACAATGGAAGTGTTTGCGGAGATAGGCGCAACAGATAGGGAATTTACTTACAGGATGCTAGCTGATACAGATAGCAGGATAAAAAACCTGATGTGGACAAATGGATCAAGCCGTATGCAGTATAAGTTCTTTGGTGACGTGATAACGTTCGACACAACATATCGGACAAACCTGTACGACATGCCATTTGGTCTTTTCGTTGGGGTGAACAACCCCACTTCCAAAGCATAATTTTAGGAGGTTTTTTGTTGCGGGATGAGCAGACAGAAAGCTTTGAGTGGGTGTTCACGGAGTTTGTTAGAATGATGGGTGGAGAAGCACCGAAGACTATACTAACTGGTACGTAATTGTTTTACAAATTCTGGTTTGTTCCCATGGCTGTGGAAGACAAAAAATAATATTGGCATGCTGGTTTTTCAACAACCTGATAAACTGCATGTATGCTAGCTGCAGATCAGAAAAGAGCAATGGAGGTGGCTATAAAAAATGTGCTTCCTGGAACAATCCACAGGTGGTGCAAATGGCACGTGTTGAAGAAGGCCAAAGAGAACCTAGGTCCTCTATACGGTAAAAGAAAGCGAGTTCAGGGCTGAGTTCCATAAAGTGATCAATCACATGCTCACTACAGATGAGTACGAGAATGCATGTGAACCTGCCAATCGACGAGCATGCAAGTAAAATATACACTCGAGAAATGTTTGAACAATTCGGATAGAATTTGTATCAGGTGGGGGCGTATCGTGTGGAGGAGAAAGAAAAGGTGTACTTGGCAAAACACATGAAGCCGGAGAAGAGAGAAAAGTGGTGCAGGGTTGTATTTTTGGTCAGAATTCGTAGCGACGAATTCTTCTTTGAGTGCGAATGCGGTTTGTTCGATCACATGGGAGTTGTTTGCTGCCATGCCCTAAAGGTTTGTAAGATTGACTTGTTTGTTCATACCTTTAATTTTTAGTCCCCTCTTTTGTGGTGTCATGAATACATGTGATATGTGTTTTGTGTAGGTGATGGACTATATGGGTGTCGATAAGATACTAGAGAAACATATTGTCAAGAGGTGGACGCGTAATGCAAGGGATATGCTGCTAGAGCATTATAGAGGAAAGGCTCAAAAGAGCCCTGCTTTAGGAAAGCACACCAGACAACTGTTTAGCTGCGAGAGCATATGGCAGTGTATCAGAATGATCATGCATCATCCAGGTCCTTCACGTACCGGCATTCGACCCTGTACATGCAAGCATTGGAGCTGGTCAGGCTGGGAGATGTAAGAGTTGAGGCTTACGATAAATTGTCTGAACTTTTTGTCTCAAGCCTACTTTTGATGGCCCCATACAATGAAAAGAGGGACGGGTTGGGACTTGAAGATAGGCCCTCGGGTGGGAAGGAGGGCACTGTGGAGTGCACAGATTTGGTTACTCTCGGATCTGGTAGCATGGGAGAGCCGGACGGGGGGGGGCTGGGAGCTCCTCTGAAGATGCGTGGCGCTGGGAGGCCTACTACTAGCAGAGACAGGGCGCCATACGAACCACCGGCAGGTATGAGTAAACGGACACGGTTCTGCACAATATGCAGGTGCAGTGGCCACGAGCGAATGACGTGTCCTCAGAGGGGAGATGAACCGAAGCAGCCTTCAAACGTAGGAAAATGCAACAAGTGTGGTTTGCCTGGGCACAGGAAGAACACACGTGCACTAAGCAGGCCATTGGATAGATTTGTGTTGTGCACCACCATTTTGGTGAGTGCAATTCAGTTGAGTTGTGCGCTTAATTAAATTCGGGTGTGAATCGGCACTGTAATCACAAACAATTTGATTGGCCATGTGGCCTGTGTTATTGATTTGGTTATATGAAACTGCTGTACTGGTTTGGAGTGGAAAAATCTGTAGGTCTGTGTTCAATTTTTCTCTCCTGAATTAAGTTGTGTATTGTAATTACTATTGATTGTACATGTAATTGTGAAGTATTGTTTTGGAAGGGTGACAGGTATGATAAGATATTTGTAAACGTCCAGGCAGCGTCAGGCTTGTTTGAACAGGGGGAGGGGGTTGCTCGGTAAGGCATAAATGTACTCTGCCAACCATAGGTTGCATCCACTGTGGTCGGCAAATTTGAAATTAAAAATTCAAAATCTGAATCACTATTTGGAGGGAAAACAGATTAGCCACGACTATAAGAACACAGTATCACCTGGAGGAGGAGGAGGAAGATGCCATGTCTGGGCCTAGGGTTTGAGAGAGATGAATTGGGGATCGCCTCTCCCTATAGTTATGTGCGGGAAGCAGTGGTAGCAATAAATTGGGAAGACGGCGTCGGTATAGAAACGCTGTGTCCCGGTACAAGAAACAGGCACAACGTCCTGGACAATCGCGAATTCACGGTGTGTTGGTACATGAAAAGTCCTGTAAAGGTGGGTTCCAACGTGCCAGGAGAGTAATATACAACCAATATACTTTGGAGAATACACATGCTGCTGGGTGATCAAGACACAGAAGGGTGGTCCAGATAATGTGATCAGCTGGTGCTATGACCCGATACAGATTTCCGATTATCTTTGCCTAGAAATAGTATTGACTCTTGGACTAAATGCAAAGATGCTTTTATTGGTAAGTATTATCCACCTGCAAAAATTATACAATTAAGGAGTAACATTATGAATTTAAACAATTTGATAATGAACATGTTGCTCAAGCTTGGGAGAGAATGAAATCTCTAGTTAAAAATTGTCCCACTCATGGACTGACTACTTGGATGGTCATCCAAACTTTTTATGCAGGATTAAATTTTTCTTCAAGGAACCTATTGGATTTGGCCGCTGGAGGTACCTTCATGTCCACTACATTAGGTGTAGCAACAAAATTCTTGGATGAAATGATGGCAAAATTATTCGCAATGGCAAACCGAGAGAGCTCCAAGTGGTAAGAAGGTAAATTATGTCAAGGAAATCTCCTCTCTGTGTGATAAGGTTGATATGATTATGTCTATGCTTGCTAGCAAACAAGTTCCTATTGATCCAAATAATGTTCCTTTAGCTTCTTTGGTTGCTACAGAGGAGCAAGTTGATGTCAATTTTGTTAAAAATAATTCCAACAACAATGCTTATAGGAATAACTATGGTAACAATAATTATAAACCATATCCTCCAAATAATGGTAATCCTGATGTCAATTGTTATGGTAATTCTTACAACAATAATAGAAGTGTGCCCTCTGATCTTGAAAGCATGCATAAAGATTTTATCACTTCACAAAAGGCTCTTAATAAAATTGTTGAGAAAAAGCTTGAGAAACTTGATAATCTTGTTGCTAAAGTTGATAACATTTCTCATGAAGTTGATTTTTCTTAAAATGAAAATTTTGCCTCATAATGTTAAGGAACATAAAACTTTAAATGCCATACAAATTAAAATTGACAACAATATAACGATGTTTGCCGAATTGCATCCTAGGTGGGAAGGAGAAGAAAGAGAGGCTGAAATTGCTGAAAATAGTAAGGTTGCTAATGTTTGCACTATTTATACTAATAAGGATATTAAAAATTTAAATGCTCAAGAGTCATCTACAGGACCTAAGTATACCAATGGTAAAAGAATTGGAGTTGGAAAAAAATTCTACTATACCTAAGAAAAGTCCAAAACTTTCAGTCAGTGCAGAAACTGTTGTTGATAAAAATGTTGAAATTAGTTTTGATAATAAGGATTCTTTAGGTGATAATGCTCCTATTATTTTTTATGACAATGATCTTGATAATTGCAACCTTATTGAAGTTATAAAGTTTTCACAAAAGCTTGCTAAAGAAGAAAGTCCACTTTTCGTCCCTGAATTATCGAGGAAGTTTACTTTTGATCCTAAAACTTTTGTTTGGTCCAAAAATGATCCTTGAACTCTTGAAAAAGTTCACATCCCGTATGACCCAATGAAAATAGTGACGTGTACTGCCCCATTTCTTCACCCTTTTAAAGTTGACTGGCTAGTTGTGCCAGACATTTTGAGTGAACAAGCATGTCAGTATCAATCGACCACGAGATCCCTCGGATGAGTGCGGCGTTGAGGGATGTCGCCACCGAGCGTACCGACAACGCTGAACTTGACGTCCGGATGCACGAGTAGGGAGGTATGGAGGTGCAAAAGGGCGAGAGATGCGGGTGAGTTGAGTCGTGGTCGGGTTAGACAAGGTCGAGGGTCATGTAAGAGCGGGGTGATGTGGATTAGCCGGATGAGAGTAGAGTGGGGCACCACGGGTGCTCAGAAAGTTTAGGGATATACGATGCGGGTGAGGAGTTTTACTCAGTGGAACACGCAATTAAGATTCGGTACCTACTAATTCAGTCTGGTTTAACCCTTTTTTGTGCTACACACAAGAGTTTTAGATGTGATATGGACTTTTCCAAGAGTTCAGGGTTCATTTCAGACCAAACATAAGTTTTAGGACGAAAAGTGAACTTCTTAATAAGTTGAGGGATGAAAAGTGGACTTTCTTCCTTGCTAAAACATGCTAGTAAAATGAACTTGGCTTTTACTAAGCATATTACTAATGCTCTTATTGAAGTGAGGGAAGATAGGATTAAATGTGAATTCTTTATTCCTAGGAAATTAGAGGATGCTTGGTAACCTACCATCAAGATGAAAGTTAATGATTTTGAGTGTAATGCTTTGTGTGATCTTGGTTCTAGTATCTCCATTATGCCAAAAAAAAGTTATATGATGCACTTGATTTTGGACCACTAGAAGACTATGATTTGAATGTGAATTTTCTTGATGCCACTTCGCATACACCTTTCGGTAAAATAGATGATGTTCTCATCATGGTTAATGGTAATTATGTTCCAGTTGATTTTATTGTTATGTATCTTGATTTTGAACTTCCTTGTCCTATTGTTTTGGGAAGATTGTTTCTTAGAACTGTTTGTGCTACTGTTAATATGAGAGTGGGCAATATTAAATTTCAATTCCCACTGAAAAAAGGGATGGAACGTTTCCCTAGGAAGAGGATAAAGCAACCTTTTTATTCTATTGTTAAGCCAAAGAATGATCTTGAAGTTGGTACTATCGATAAAACTTGAATTCGCCCTTGTGCCTAGCTAAAAGGCGTTAAAAAAAAGCGATTATGGGAGGCAACCCATTTTATTTTTACCTATTGTTTCTTTTTGTTTTGGTTGTGTTTTGGGTGATTTTACCTCTGTCACAACACCCTTGTATCTTTTTGTTTTGGTTTTTTTTTTTTTGCCAAGAATATCCTCTAAGGAGAGAGAGACTAATTTGTGAGTTTGCTGTTCAGAAACAGATTTCTGTTCTTCACTGTTCGAAATTCTAAAACATCACAGAGCGTCATCTGTGGCTGAATTTTTTTGACAGCAAGCATCAGGGTTTTGTTTAACTTTCTCTAGTTTTACTTTTTCTGATTTTAGGTCCAAAAGTACCCCGAAAAAATTCATCTTTACAGTCTATTCTGTTTTTGATAGCTGTCTTAGTTTTGCATTGCTTCTTTTACGGGCAAAGTGAGGTTCTTTTGAGGGAAAGAACTTTATTTAGATCTTGGTAACAGTAGCTAATGTTTAAAAATAAGTTCATGATATGTGCTGTGGAACTGAAGGAAGATTTGTTTTTGTGGACTAACCCCTCTAATGAAGTTGCGATAAGTTTTGCGTGAAGGAAGTTTTCAAGTATTCAAGAGCGAGGTGATGAATGAAGATAAAGAAGGGTTAAAAGCTCAAGCTTGGGGAGGCTCCTCATAGAGCCTACTCTGCAATATTCAATAAGTCACAAGCATCTAAGATTGGGGATGCCCAAGGCATCCCCTTCTTCATCAACAATCATCGGTTTTACTCGTGGTACTATATTTTTATTCCTTTACACATTATGTGTTATTCTTGGAGCGTCAGTTTGTTTTTATTTTCAGTGTGTTTAAGTTTTGTTCTCTGGTCTTTGCAATAAATTGGATCCTTGCATTCTTCTTGTTTTTCATGTATCTATTGTGCATAGCTATTAGCTTTTGTAGTTAGGAAGTACTCTCTTGTATTTTCATTCATACTTGTTTCAAATAAGTTGATTGGTGTTTGAGTGAAAGGAAACTATCATGTAGGAAGTGGTGAAAGGAAGTGCTTGCATAATCTTGTAGATCGTTGTCTTTAATATTTGATACTTGTCAATTGTTTTGAGATATGAAGTAGATTGATACTTAAACTTGTGGATCATTTACTTAAGAACAGATTAGTGAAGAACTATCGTAAAGCTTAAAATTATGGCGCGTGTCCTGCTTGGTAGCTCTTAAAGTCTAGATGTTCTTTTTGCAAAGGGATGGTTTGGCTAACAAGGGAGACGGTGTGGAGTCTAATGGTTATGCTTAATGTATATCAGGTAGTCGTGAACTAGGTTGGTGTTATGTGTTTGCTTGATATCTTGCTAAGCCTAAAAATTCCGTACTGAGAGGGAATACTTCTCGTGCATCGAAATCCTTGAGCCAAATATCTTTACCAGTTGTGTCTACCATACCTACCTACATATGGTATTTCCCTGCCACTCCAATTAAATTTGTCATGTGCTACCTTTAATCCTTCAAAATACTCCAATTTGTGTCTCTGTTTTTATCTCATGAGGAAGTAGTAAGGGAGTTTGTTATATCTTGTGTCAAGCAAGATCATTTCCCCCTTTCACTTGGTGAGCATGGATTACGTGCTCACTTAAATTTGCAAGAGACTGGCAAAAGACCCCGTGTCCCAAATCAAAATATAAATATAACCCACCGCATCTCCTCCGCACACATGCTCGAGAAATCGATAACATATGGTTAGTGGAACAAATGGAGAACAGGGAGTGACATCATTCTTCTAATTATTCAGCCCCTCCCAAAAGTCTAAAAGTCTTGCTTGGTATGGGGGACTAGCTGATTTCTTTTCTGTGGATTCGTTGACGAAAGCATGCATATCTCAAAATTGTTCTACTTCTGTTTCATAAAAAATTTAAAAGCTGTAGCACATGATTAATCTCTGCTTCCCTCTGCGAAGGGCCTTTCTTTTACTTTTATGTTGAGTCAGTTTTCCTTTCCAATCTTTATCTCTCAAGCAAACACATAGTATCAATCGTGGTGCAAGCCTTACTACATGTTATCTTTATGTCTAACCATGGAAACTTTATATTGACCTTATCATGAGATAAATATGTTGGAAGTTTAAGCTTTTGCTGAAAACTTAAATCTTCCTTTGTGTTGGTCAAACACCTTTGACAAAAGAATGTTGCTTTGTGAGATATCAATCATATCAAGTTTTATACTTTTAAGTCTCCAAAGTACTATTTGCGAAAAAATCTTGCTTAGATGTTACACTCGGTTAATCATTGTTTACTTTTTTCAATAGACCATTGTCTTGGATCACTTCATTCAGTTCATGTGCTTTACATTATTACTTGATCAAGGTTGTGTTGGTAGCATGTCACTTCAAAAATTATTTTGTTATCATTTACCTACTGGAGAACGAGCAGGAATTAAGCTTGGGAATACTGATACGTCTCAAACGTATCTATAATTTTTTATGTTCCATGCTTGATTATATATCATTGCCACATGATTTCATAATGTTTTACATCATATCGGCATAATTTGTGGAACTAACATATTGACAAGATGCCCAGTGCCAATTCATGTTTTCTGTTGTCTTTTTGTTTCAGAGAGTTGTTCGGGGAAGTTTCTCGGAATCAGCTGGAAATTTATAGGAATTATTTTTACATGGAAACAAAGACTGCGCCAGAAGGAGACCTACAGGGAGGCCCAGAGGCCCTAGATGCCACCTGGTTGTGGTCCAGGCTGGACCGTGCCTAGGCCCCACCTAGGCGCCTCGTCCACCGACTCGCGTCGCCTCTTCGCCTATAAATTCACCCTTGACCTAAAAACCCGAGGAGCATCGACCATATTTCCAGAAAACATCCGAGGCCGCCGCCGTCGCCAACCCTAATTCGGGAGGGATCTCAATCTCTTCCCGACACCCTGCCGGAGGGGAGATTGTCACCGGAGGCATCTATACCACCATGCTTGCCTCCGGAGTGATGCGTGAGTAGTCCACCACGGGACTACGGGTCCATGGCAGTAGCTGATGGTTGTCTCTTCTCCTTGTACTCCATTGTCTAGATCTTGTGAGTTGCCTAACATGATCAAGGTCTTATTATTTGTAATTGCTACATGATGTGTTTGTTTCGATCCGATGAATTGTGGAAATCATTACTCTTATTCATCTATGTGTTAAGTTTTATTTATGGCCTTGCATGCTCTCCGATGCTAGTGGATGCTTTGGCCGAAGTAATTGTTAGTATTATAAGAGAGAGTATTTATGCTATATAGTGGGCTCAGGCCTTCTTGAGCAGAGTGCGACTGACAGAAACACTCATGCCAAGTTTGTGTTGTTGCTACTAGGGAGAAAACAGTGGTGTTTATTTCCTCGTGTTATTGCATTGCTTACATTATGCACCATGCTTATTGCAATTATACGTTGCTTCAACTTAATACTTGTGGGAGACATGCTGGATAGCGATCTCGGGGGTGGATTATTAGTCATAGACGCAGTTGGATAACGTTCTATGTATTTTGACGTAATGCCCATATTAAATGAAACGGTGAACTATATTGTTTTATGATAGCATTGTTATGCGCCCATAATTTGTCAATTGCCTTGTTGTAATTTGTTTACCCATGATGCATATCTTCTGGAGAGACACCACTAGTTATCTGTGGACCCTGGTCCTATTTTTCTACATTGTTTACAATCGTTTTAATAGCTTTCCGCACTCATTTTCTTGTTGGTCATATTTGACTCTCCTCATATTATACACTTGCACAATTAATTCTTTGTGTTCAGCAAGCCAGAAAGATTGACAACCTCTCTGTTTTGTTGGGGCAAATTAGTTTGTTCGTGATTGTGTGCAGGTCCACGTCAATTGTCATGAACGACGCCGTTGACACCTTGCTAAGCCTTCTCCAAGTCCTACTGGATCTGACAACCTTGGTTTTGTAATCAAGGGAAAACTATTGCTATGCTGCAACATACTTTCCTCTTGGGGTTCCCCAGCGAACGTGTGATCCACGCCATCACTCACTCATGTCGACACCCTGCCCACCGGGGGTATCATGATCGACGATCGTGTGGGCTGCCAAGGGAGATCGGCAAACTCCCAGGCGCTCTAGAGGAGGGTAATAAAGGAAAAGCTCCTCCCGGGGGGCTTCGCCCGGGAGAGAAAAGCAGACATCGAGACGACGCTTGGCAGGACCAACCTGCAGTGCGCCAGTCCGGCCGGCAGGCTGGTCGGCATGGCAGGGCGAGACAAGACATCTCGCCTGCCCATTGCTAAGAGTCGGCACGTGATTGATGCTGGCAGAGTTGACGGGGAATAATATTCTTATGTAGCTTTAGTGTGTTCCCCGGTAACGGCACCAGAAAACAGCTTGATGATTGGTGAAAGAGTTGGATGGTTCCCCAAGCGAAGGCGTGGATGTAGCAAGTAGCAGTTTTCTCTCAGTGAAGAACCAAGGTTTAATCGAACCAGTACGATTTTGAAATCAACAGCGAGGTGCACGTCAACGATCTCTGGTGCTCAACCGTCGACGAACGTGTACCTGCACACACTCAAACAATTACTTTGCCCCCAATGGCAGGAAGGTTGTCAATCTTCCCGGTCTGCTGAAAACAAAACGGTTAAACGTATAATGTAGTGAATGAATTTATGGAAACGTACCGGCGAGCAAGTGAATATGAAAAGCGAGTAAACGAGGTTGTAATCAATGTAAAAAGATGGACCGGCGGCCATGGGTTCACTAGTGGTGTCTCTCCAATAAATAAAATACTCATATGACGGGTAAACAAATTACAGTTAGGCAATTGACAAGAATATGACACAAACTTAATCTAGCTATATCAAGGTGTTCAAGGCATTATTTATGTAGGTATCACAACAAAAAACAAAGACCATCATCGAACTGCATCTTTTTCTAAAAAGTCCACCTAGGGATCGCTATCCAGTCTGTCACGCATCGGTATTAAGTTGCAAGCAACTGACATTTGCATTAAATAAAGTGTATGATGTAAGCAATATTTATAATCATGTAGACATAAACACCGCCGTTTTACCCTTAGTCGCAACAGCACACCCTCGTTCTTAGACGTTTTTGTCACTCGTGCCCTGGCACAAGAGGGGGCATGAACCAACTATCTAGCATAAATACTCTCTTGGAGACATAAGCAATCAGTTGGCCAAAGTAACTACACACATCGGAGAGCATGCAAGAACATAAATTAACATACAATAACCATGCACAATCTGATCATAACTTCATAAACCATTGGATCCCAACAAACACATCATATAGCATTACAAATAGTCGTTCTTGATCATGTAGGGCAGCTCACAAGATCATAAACAAGAAGCACAAGGGAGAGAGACAACCATGTAGCAACTGCTATGGACCCATAGTCCAAAGTGGAACTACGCACACATCATTCCGGCGGAAGGCATGGCGATGTAGACCCCTCAGGATCGATCTCCCCTCCGACAGGGTGCCGTGATTTGTCTTCTGATCTCCGTGCATTAGGTTTCGAGGTGGTGGCGGCTTCGGGTGGAGTTCGTGGAACATAATCGACGCCCCGACGAAATTAGGTTTAATGAGAATTTATAGGCGTCAAGGGGGGCCGAGGCGGTGCCCAGGAGGCAGGGGAGGGCCCCACATGCGGGTTCAGGTGGGACTGCGGTCAGGGGTCGCCCCTGGCCCTGGGTGGCCCCCCAGGTCGCCCTTCGGTCTCCAACTTTTTCGTGGCAAATAAAAAATGTCTGTAAATTTTCGTCCTATTCCGAGAAAATTTCCAGAAGTAGTTTTTCTGAAATAGAAAATAGCAAAAACAGGGAACTGGCACTGGGCATCTTTTTAATGGGCAAATTATCCTTCTGCCATCAGTTGTGTCCATGTGCTCAGTTTTGCCCTCAGTTGCGAAACGTCCTCAGTTTTACCCCTAGTCTGTGCGCAAGGACTTATTCCGTGAATCTTGTTGTCTCCGTCTGGTCAAGGTAGTTGACTCGGGCTTGTAGCCACTGCTTGTGGGACCCCCCTGTCGACCGTTCCTGAGGGCAAAACTGAGCAAATGGGCACACACTGATGGCAGCCCGTCGACCGTTGCCGGCGCCGCGTCTGTGATAAAAGCGGCGTACGGCGCCCCAGAGCTCGCAGCGGGGAGCAAGAATCAGCGAAGCGGGGTTGGAGGTGGCCACGTGCAGAGGTGGGCGGCGAGCTAGGAACCGAGCGCAGAGGTTGGCAGCTAGGAGCCGGGCGCGGGCGACCGAGAGGGCGGCATCGACAGGGAGTTCCCCTTCGGCTCCGGGCGTTCGCGAATCGAGCTCCATGTCTTCTTCTAGCTCCCGCGCCACCTCGCGGATGGAGATCCCGGCGCGCACGGAGATGCCGATCTTCGTCTGTCCGCGGTGCCGGATGGACGTTGCTCGGAGGATATCGTAGACAGCTTGGAACAAGAATCGTCTGTTCTACGTGTGCACCAGCGCGATTGGCGTATGAATTGGGGCAATTTCACAATTTTCATGGATCGGCATCCTTGAGCAATCCATTTGATCTGTTTGGCGATTTTGCAGTTAAAATGTTTCTTCCTTTGGGAAGATGTTCTGGTCCAGATGCTGATGAATCAGCTGCTAGTTGAGCACCAAGAATGGTTGCCACAGACGGCAGCGGCCGCAACGCGAGCTCCAGAAGAAGAGACGAAGGGCGGAGCACGCATTGATACAGAGGTTGCTGACGAGCTAAGGAGATTGAACCAAAAGATTAGGATGCTCGAATATCAAGCACAAATTCGCATTTGCATTTCGGCATTTGTAGGGGGTATGTTAGTCGCAGTGGGTGTAATGTTGAAATTGTATGGAATGGCATGAATTTGGGAGGAATTTGTAGGAGGAATTTGGGAGAAATTGTATGGTAATCGCACTGGCTGGGTGTAGTAGGAGTTTGTAAGCTTGAAATTGTATAAATAAAGGTTGAAAGAAGGGAAAAGAAATGGGAAATTCAGAAGATTCAGTGTGGCAAATAACTCTTGTGCGACACTTTTCATCGGAATGGTGAAAAATGCGACATCGTTCGAAGAAATAGCTACTGCGCGATGTTTCTGATGGCCAAAATAGCCAGCACACGACATGGTTGATTAAACGGTCGTAACGTTGGATTGATTCCGATAGGTGGGTCATAGACTCGTGTGCTCACTTAGTTGTGCTCATAGATTTAGATTTACCAAGGACATGATTTTCTATTTTTTATAAGTTGAAAAAAGAGGATTAATCAGAGCTCGAAAAAGAAGGCCGTGAGATATCAAGGTTGAAAAAATAAAATGATTTTCAATTCTTTTATAAGTTGAAAAGGAGGATTAACCAGATATTAGTGTCCTATATTTAGGACATAGGTCACCAATACTGGTTGATTAAACGGTCGTAACGTTGGATTGATTCCGACAGGTGGGTCATAGACTCGTGTGCTCACTTAGTTGTGCTCATAGATTTAGATTTACCAAGGATATGATTTTTTATTTTTTATTATTTGAAAAAGAGGATTAATCAGAGCTCGAAAAAGAAGGCCGTGAGATATCAAGGTTGAAAAAATGAAATGATTTTCAATTCTTTTATAAGTTGAAAAAGAGGATTAACCAGATATTAGTGTCCTATATTTAGGATATAGGTCACCAATACTGGTTGATTAAACGGTCGTAACGTTGGATTGATTCCGACAGGTGGGTCATAAAATCGTGTGCTCACCTAGTTGTGCTCATTGATTTAGATTTGCCGAGGGATATTTAGTTATTCCGACAGGTGGGTCCGAACTATTTTGCCCTCCCCCACCGGCACCCCTAAATGGCCGGACACCGAACACAGTTTTTCGTTGAAATATAAATTTTTCGATTCAAATACAAACTTCGATACAATTTTCAATTCAAATACAAACTTCGATACAATTTGATATGATTAAAATACAAACTTCGATACAATTTCAAATATATATTTGGATACATGCGATCTAAGACTTAACCCCAACCCCGGCCAGGAGCTTTGGGATCACCCCTTGGTCAAGTGGCCGTTTTGGGCAACGATCGCTATGTATCAACCCATGGACGATGAGGCCGGCGACGCTCACTGGCCTTGTCTTCGATGGAGTAAAACCAAACTCGGAGGTTTTCCCGGTGCACTGATCGATCTGCTACTCACTTATAAAGTGAAGTGCTCATCACCAATGCATGGATGAATCTCTAGGCAAACAGAGTTGAAATCTTCGTCTACGTCGATATTAATGACCGACGCGGCTTGTGGAGAAACCACTGCTTGCCTAGAATCCTGAAAGCCCTCAGTCTGGCCGTTATCGATATTAACAACCAGCGCAGGTCGGAGGTGGTGCTGCCTCCTCGTCGTCGGACGACCCCACGGGAGCCGTCTTGGGTGGCTCATCGTCAGTGCGGCTGGTGGTGGCGAAGCTATGGATCCGGCGGGTGTGCTCAGATCACACGATGTAGTCCCAGTAGGGCGCCGACGCGTTGAACGGAGGCACGCGGCTCCGCTCCTCCTCCGTCACTGCGCCGGCGGCGTCCGAGTCCCACATCGCCCGGATGTAGTCCAGCCTCGCCTGGCCGGTGAGGGGCGGCACAACCGGGACGTTGTCGATGTTGACCAGCCAGCCGTCCGGCAGGCGATGGTCGGCGGGCAGAGGGAGGTAGTCGCGCACGAGCTGCTCCGCCTCCTCCACCGTCATGGGATGACGGTCGTCCTGCGTGGGTGGAGGAGGCGGAGCAGCTCATGGTGGTTGCGTACCCGCAGCCCTAGCTGCCGCAATCCGGATCCCCTGGATCCAGCGTCGCTCGTTCGAATGTTGGCACCGGAGCAATGAAGCCGCGTCAAGGCGGCCGCGTCGCTCGTGGTCCTCCTCTGTCGGCTGGTAACCAGGCCCGCGGCGGTGCATCCTGGTTGTGCGAGTGGCGAATGGACAGAGAGGGAGAGGAGCGGTGCCGTGGTGGTGTGTGTGAGGAGAGGTCCTGTGCCCGTGGTGGCCTTTTTAAAGCCGGTGCAAGGAGCGTAGCGGTCATCGCCATTAACGCCAAGACAGCATGCATTCCGCCGCGTGGCCTCTGCGGCGCTGCTACGAGGCGACGGTTCACTGCGCCGCCCAACTAGCCACTGAAACGATGCGCCGCCTGACGGCCCGTGCAACGATGCGACGACTCGCCACTGAAACGACGAGGCGCCTGCATGCAACGGGCGGCTGCGTGGAGGCGAGCACACAGGAAGGACACGAAGTCAGACGCGTGTACGCTTGTTCCATGCACCGCGTCATTCTAGGTCGCCGGATCTCATTGAACGGCTTAGATCGAACCAGCGGGCCGATCCAAACCCCATCTATCCAGCCAATCAGCGCATCACATGCCCACGAGCCAATCAAATTGCAGAACGAGCGCACACGCGGATCGGCGCATCACCTGCGCACACGCGGATCGGCGTGTCTGATCCCAACCATTCACTCACCAGCGATCAACGGTTCGAAAGCGGGAGGGGTTTCGGATGGGGTTTCTGGGGTTTAGGGTTAGGGAGTTCGGGGTTTTCGGGGTTTAGGGTTAGTGTTTAACTGAGCTAGGGTTGAGCATAACTAATTAAAAAAATCAAAAAAATATAAAACTTTCGCACATTGTCGTATTATGCAACTAAGTTGCTATAAAAAATATAAAACTTGGATTTTGAGTCGGTCAACGTTTTTTTGTGAGGTTTAACCAAACATTAAAGTGAGCACAAATAATTCAAAAAAATCGTAAAAATGTGAAACCAGCGCACATTGTCGTATTATGTGACATAGTTACGATATAAAATAATAAACTTGGTCTATGTGTATTTTCATGAGAAAACCTTCACACAAATGACTTACCACGATCGATGTTGCAGAGAGTTCAACTCAATGTGAGGGGAAGTGGTTTTGGATTTGGAACACGAAATTTTCTAAAACCTCGCCAAATCTTCGTTTTGGAGTGACTAAGAAGGATCCAGGCTTAGTTTTTCATTTTCATGTTTCAAACTTGTTTAAATGTTGGTCAAACTTAGGTTTGACCAAATTTGAAATGAGCATAAAAAATTCAAAAAAAATCAAAAAATGAAAAACCAACGCACATAGTCTTATAATGTCATATACTAATGATTCAAGTTGATAAACAAGGTCTACATACATTCAGACGAAAATTAATGGATCTTGGCTCATATCGCCAAATCTCAAACTCCGTCGCATTGAAATGAGCATAAAAATTTCAAAAAAAAACAAAAAAAATGAAAAACCAACGCACATAGCCTTATAATGTCATATACTAACGATTCAAGTTGATAAACATGGTCTACATACATTCAGAAGAAAATTAATGCATCTTGACATCTCAAACTCCGTCGCATTCAAATGAGCATAAAAAATTCAAAAAAATCAAAAAAATGGAAAAACCACCTCACATAGTCTATATATATGGAATAGATGTGTAGGTAAGTTATTTGGCTGATTTAGATAAGGTCAAAAAAAACCTTGCTTAGAAATCAGGCCATTTACCCTACCTTTGGAGCTCTTTTTAGAACATTTTTCATGAATGTGAGTTTACTTCGCAAAAGCGCTCGGATTGATGACCAAGTTAGAACAAGCAAGTTCACCATAGTTTGGAAAGCATTGCAACATCCAAATAGCATGTCAATTTTTAAGTTTGGATCAAATTTGAAGTTTGGTTCACATATTTCAATCACTCACCCATTTGGCCCTCATTTTGACACGACTTGCTCAAAACATGTACCATCATCATCCAAACACCATTAAAACATAGTTGTAGCATAGGTCCAACATCATTCAACATAATACAACATCATTCATAATGTTTCATAAATTCTACTTGGTTCCAACTCAATCTACAAAGCGTGTCGGGGCTTCTTTTTGATCCATGTGCTACTTGCCACCACTGTGCTCCTTGTGCTTCTTGCCACCATTGTGCTCCTTGTGACCCTTGTGCTCATTGCTTCTTCTCTTCTCCTTTTGGCAGTCTTCTTCGAACCTACCACAGAGTTGTACAAAACATAAAGGGCAGTGAGATAATGTCAAGTGATAAATGTACTAGTATTGGCAAGATTGACATACCTAGCAGAACTCACAACCACAGAATGTTGTGAACAATCATTTGGAGCCTCATCTGGAGCATCATTTGGAGCCTCATGATCAAAACATTGTCATCGTCATTTGGAGCATCATTTGGAGCCTCATGATCCAAATCATTTGGAGCATCATTTGGAGCCACATGGTCATCATTATTTGGAGCCTCATGATCAAAATCATTTGGAGCCACATGGTCATCATCATTTGGATCATCATTTTCAGATGGGTCCTTTTCAGATTTTGTTCCAACCGGCTGCTGATCATCATCATTTTCATCGAAACACTCTCCGAACGTTGGATCTACTGCGTTATCACAATACCTACCGAAATGACCAGACCCACCACACCTTGTGCACTTGCACTTCCTCGCTCCAAGTCCAGCTCCTTCGCTGCGAGTTCTGTATCGACTCTTCCTCGGTCTACCTGCTGCTCTCTTTAGAACTGGAGCACAAAGCTTGAATCCAGGGTCCACTACATCCCATTGATGTTTTCCCTCCAAAGCAGGTAAAGCAAGTGCATATGTGTCTTTGAACCTTGCAACAGAGTAGTACTCATGCACATATTGATGTATGTTCCCTGCTGGACCTGACAGAGTGGTGATGAAAAACAATGCATGAATGCATGGCAACCCAGTTATCTGCCATTGCCTACAACTGCAAGTTCTAGATTCTAAATCCACTGGATATTTCCATTCCCTCTTCTCTTTATCCAAAAATGATACCTCTGCTTTGGTAGCCGAGCAAAGTTTCATTTCCATGTCCAAGCCTTGAGTTTTTTGCTTCAATTCATTCAACACGGCAGGGATCACAATGTGGCCCATGAATTTTGCCTTGGCTATTCCTGCACGAAAATGAAACTTCTGCATGTATTCTATTCTTATCTTGTCAAGCAAATCCACCATATAAAGACCCTTTAGTTTTTGGATTGTTGAGTTGAAAGACTCTGCAAGATTGTTGTGCACATAGTCAACTTTGCTCAGTTCACTGAATTGGCTTCTGGCCCATAACTTGGAGTGGTGTGTTTCCAAGTATTCCTGCACTTTGTCATTCTTGTATAACTGCCTCATGTGATAGTTGTGCTTCTTAACACTGCAAGTCAAAGATGATGGCCATAAATTGTCGCTATACAACTTTCCTTTGAATTTCTTCGCAAAATTTGCAGCAAGGTGACGCATGCATTCCCTATGCTCTACTCCAGGGAACACATTGTCCACGGCCACTTCTAAACCCTTGCAGGCATCAGTATGAATTACCAACCCATTGGGATGTCCAATAGCCCAGTGCAGATTCTGGAAAAACCAAGTCCAGCTCTCCTCAGACTCTGTCTCCAGCACACCATATGAAACTGGAAATACGAAACTGTGTGCATCAACTGCACAAGCTGCCACTAACTGTCCTTTAAACCTCCTTGTCAGAAAAGTAGCATCAACAGCCAAATACGGCCTGCAGCCTACTAAAAAAACCTCGGCGACATGCCTCAAAGCTGACAAAAACCCTCCTAAAGCATTCCTTGGTCCTTCTCACTCCCTTCAATGTGTACTCCACCGTGTGGTGGTCAATGTCTACAATACTACCTGGGCTGGTCTTCTCCACTTTAGCTTTGAATGCATACAACAATTCAAAACTTTCCTGCCAGTTACCATAAATAGAATCATAGCATGATTTTTACCATTGAACACCCTCATGTATGGTAAATCTATCTTGAACTTTTCCTTGATGTTCTTCATCAATTGCTTTGTACCTATTTGATTGTCTTCGGTCACCCACTTCTTTACTTCTTCAGCCACCCATCTTGACTTGGCTCTACTGATTGTTTCCTTCCTAAGTGTTGATTCCTGGCATGTGTGCCTAAATGGGTTCACTTTGACCTGAATATTCGTGCTATTTCGCATTTTAGATGCGTGCATCCTCCATGGACAATTCTCAGCTGGACAGTGCACTCTGTAACGAATTTTATCGCTCTTGACAACTTTGAACGTACGTTCTGCCTCATGCAGTACGTCACAAGTGCATTTCTACACTCAGTCATTGATGAAAAAATGGAACCTTCTTCCATCTGAGGGTTGTCACGGTACCATTCAACAGCTGGAACGTCTTCGTCCTCGTCCTCACCCACAGCTGCATTGTCTTCGTCTACACCCACCGCGCAGCCTCATCTTGGTTTTCAGCTCGAGATGCACGTCATAAATTCTAAACAACATCAGAATATAGCCTCTCTTCTTCATCCCCACAATTTGATTCATCAGGCTCCACTTCAACAGGGACCCTTCTGCTGCTGCCCACGCTTGTTGAGCCAGAACGTCCTCGTGCACTACCTGAACTTTTCTGGCTGGAACTGCGATCACGACGACATGGTGCTGCCTGGAATGGTCCAACTGCCAGCACAACCACATCATTTTGCAGCCTCACATAAAATTTCTCTCTCTCCTTATGCTTAGCAAACATGGTAGCGAGCTCTTCATCATTTGTAACTTTCACCCCTTTATTTCCCCCATCGTAGTATTTGAATTCCACTTCATCATGCAAACCCCAAGGATATGGGCTGCAAATTACCTCCCCAAATTGTCTAAAACTCCAATTGCAATCCATTGGCAAAGGATAATCGAAACCTCCCGTGAATTTCTTCTTATTCTTTGCATCCACGAGGTACTGATCCCTTCTAATATTCACCAAGAAAGCAAACCGCAATTCCATCCTAACCCACGAAAAGCAGAGACGAATTCAGCACACCAATAGCAAAATCAACTAAAACCAATGGCGTCTCATGTCTAATTGAATGTTCAAATGCACAAGCGAGCTCAAACTTACCACTCGGGAACCCAGTCGTGGACGCGGCGGGTCTCCGGCCCGACGTTTGCCTCGCCAGCTACTCCGGGGTCGCTGCCGCTCGCCATTTCGCCCTGGAGTTAACCCTCTTACTTCCTCTGTCTCGCCAGCCCCAGCGCTCCCGCCGGGCGCACGGAAGGAGCCCCCGCCGCGGGTCGAGCAGGTGGCGGGCGCAGTGGCAGAACGAGCGGGACAAGCTGGTGGCGGTGGAGCTGGTGGCGGTGGAGCTGGTGGCGGTGGAGCACGTAACGGTGGAGCACGTTGCGGTGGAGCAGTTGGCTATATACGCGGGACGGACGTGGCGGCGCAGGTGGTGGCGGCGCAGGTGGTGGCCGTTCGGGAGCAGGGGTGGTGCACGGACAGATCGGGGGGTAGGGTTCAGGTCGTTATTTTTGGCGCCGATGCGCGGTCCCACCTGTAAGATGCGGACCCACTTCACTAACGCCTACATACGGAATCCTCTTTAGACTGGCCGTTTGGCCTCGCCATAGCAGCTGCGACTGAAATAGTGGTAAAACTGAGCACCATTTGGAACTAGTGGCAAAACTGAGTCGTACCAGGCCTCTAAGGGCAATCTATTAAATGACCCCTTTTTAATAGGTTAGTCCATAAAATTCCCTAAAAATGATATAATAAGATAGTAAAAACATGTGACGATGGCACATAATAAGCATGGATCAATCAAAAATAATAAAGACATTTGACACGTATCCGCATCCCCAAGCTTTGTGGGCCTATAGAACTGCTTATAAAAATCATATGAGCATGTCTCCCTATAAAATGGTTTATGCGAAGGCATGTCATTTGCCTCTTGAACTAGAGCACAAAGCTTATTGGGCTATTAGACAACTTAATTCTGATCCTAACCTTGCTGGTGAGAAAAGATTGCTTAACTTGACTTCATTGGATGAATGGAGAAGTGAAGCTTATGAAAATGCCCGGTTGTTCAAGGAAAAGGTAAAGAAGTGGCATGATAAATTAATTTTAAAAATAGAATTTAATATTGATGATAAAAGTATTGTTGCATAGGTCTCGTCTCAGATTTTTTGCAGGAAAATTACTCTCCAATTGGAAGTTTATCGCTCCGGTGCTATTAAGATTAAAACGTTCGGTGGAGATAAACCTCAAGTGGTGAATGGCCAATGCTTTAAGCGTTATATTTTTGGCAATCCGCCTCTTGAGAAAGATGCCGATGTTATTCAAGTGATCACTCCAGAAGAATTTATTGAAGACAAATACCGGAAGACTCCAGAGTCAGAAGAAGAATAGGTAATAGCTTCGATAAAGAAATATTCTCGAACAATTCCAAGAAAATTACAGCGTATGTTTATACGAAAATAAAAAGGACGGAGACGAAACAGAGCCGGAGAGGGAGCCCGGGAGGGAGGGGCAGCCTGTAGCCGTGGGTCCCTTCCTGGTTGCGGGTGGGACCCGCCATTGGCCTGTGGACACCACCTCCGACTCTGCTTCGTCTCATTTCCTTCATTTTCACGTAAAACTTTTTGCTATATATTCCCCCGATTTTAGGATCGTATCATGTATTTCCGTCGTGTTTTGTTTTGAGTTGTTTCAGCCAGATTATTCCCTTTAAACCCTAGCAGTCATGACTTCTCCAAGCTCTCCTAAGGATGATTTCTTCAAAAACGTCATCAATCCTTACTTGGCGGAGGTCAAGATGCATCCTCAAGTTCTACAACTCATGGATGGTGTGCTCCACATACAAGATTTAGAAGGCCCCAAGAAGGATGGGGACGAGAAGACAAGGATAGAAGAGTTGGAACATGAGTTTTTTCAAGTACAAGAAGATGGTAGAGCGTGGGGTAAGTGCAAATCATCATATCATTGCCGAGCTCATCGCCATCCAAAAGGAGGAAACTGAAGAATTGAGGGAAAATATCTTTCTCCTGGGAAACGAGACTGCGAATTTACAAGCACAGATTTATGATATGTAGAATCAGATTTGTGAGCATGAACTTAGATTTAAGCATATAAGCTTTGCTGCAAGTTTCAGGACCGTGGAAACCAAATCATCTTTCATCGGCGGGAAGCGACTCCCATGGAAATTTGATGATAAAGAAGAAGGTGGCGGAACTTCTATGGAATAAGCCTGAGTATTATGGGGTCATGACACTCCCTTGGCTTGTTCCAAGCTTGGGGGAGTGCCCCGGTATCTTTATCTTTATCATTATCTCCTAATGCTATTAACGTGTGAGTAATATCTTGGGTAGAGAAGTTATCATGTAGGATGGTTGATTGCAATGTGTTCTTTCACTCCTTTAGAGTGCTCTATGTATCCGTTGGTGTGCAGTTATCCATAATGGAATATAAGTATTCGTTTTACTTTTCCGCACTTTATATTCTTTTATTGCAATCTTTCTCATATGCTGGTCTTGTGATAAGTGTTGGTTTAACATTGGGTGTAGTAGTAGAACTTTATTTGGTCTTTTGGTTGATTGCAAGAATCCTTTGATGCTTGAGTAGACGAGAGGAGTTTACATGCAAATATATTATCTTCTATATCTTTCATGCTTGTTAGTCCTCTAGCTTATGTTCTTCTGTTGAACGAATTATTCTGATAAAGTTGATGGCTTAATGTTGCACATTTGATTTATTGTTTTAAATTATATATTTGATTGTTATCTCTCAACACTTTATGTTTGTTATAAAGCCTTTGCTAGCCTAAAGACTTGTAGTGAGCGGAATGACTCCTTGTGCATTCAAACCTTTAGCCAATTCACTCCCACAAGTGTTCACCATATCTTCCTACATGTGGTATTTCTCAAACAATCCAAGTAAATTGCCATACACTACCTTTAAAACCTTCAAAATACTTGTTTTTGTGCCTCTGTTCTCAGCTCATGAGGAATCAGTAAGACACTAGTGATCTTCCATGCTATTCAGGTTCTTCCTCCCCTTCACCAGATGAGTATGAAATCTGTGCTCATTTAAATTGACGAGAGCTGGCAAGTGACTCTGGGTCTCATAAATATAAGCTTAACTCAAATACCTGCTTCACACATATATCCGAGAAATCGGTAAACTATGGTTAGTGTAACCAAAGGAGGACAGGGAGTGATCTCATTCCCCTAATCAAGTAGTCGCTCTCAAAAGTCTACAAACTAAAGTTTAGCACGGATGGTAACTAGTTCTTACTGTTATTCGTTGACGAGGCATGCACCTCTCAAAATCATTTTATATCGCTATTTTCAAAATTGAAAAGCTCTAGTGCATGATAAATCCCTGCTTCCATCTATGAAGGGCCTTTATTTTACTTATTGTTGAGTCAGTTTACCTACTTCTTCTACTATCCACAAGCAAACATATAGTGTTGATTTATGATGCCATCATTTATATTAGGTGCAATATGTCTAATATGTTTCATTGTGGTTGTTCATTTTCCTTTATGTCAGTTTTAATACTTTTGTCATAAGAATACAATCATGATGATTTTCAACTCACGAAAAGATGATTTGATAATTGAAGCACTTGATTGACTCTCCTTGAAATGTGAGTTTGATAAGTCCAATTGTTCTTTGAATAAGAGCATAGTTTTCCATTACTCAATGAGATTTTACGTTGTTATACCTTGACATGTTATTATTTCATCACTTGTTCTCGAGAATTTTATGAGAGTAGGTTGTTGTGTAGAAAACATGTGTGTTGGGTAAGTAAATACAGATGCTTCATGTTCGTATTCTTTATTATCGACACTTCACTCCATAAACATGTGGTCGTGTTTACTTGTTCTCGAGAAGTTTATGAGAATAGGTTGATGTGTAGAATACATGTGTGATGAGGACAAGCGAAGTCTAAGCTTGGGGGAGCTGATACGTCCATTTTGTGTCACTATATTCACATCATAATTTATATATATATTCATTGATATATTGTATATTATGATGTATTACTTATGTTATTTTATCTTATTTTGCATGTTTGGCGATCTCTGGGAATTATCTGCTGGAGTCCGGAAACAGCTAGAAAAAGCACCCGTCAAGACACCTATCCTCCGAAGCCCCAAAAATTCCAGAAAATTCGAAAATTTATTATTTAAGGAATTATTGGACGGAGACCGAAAAAGAGCCGAAGGAGGCGGCCAGGGGGCAGGGCGGCCTTGGGCCGCGGGTACCCCTGGGTCCCCTGGTCTCTATGGCCCCCCTCTGGCACCCCTTCGGCGTACTTCTTCACTTTGACCTAAAAACATCGGAGGCGTCATCCAATTATTTTTTCGTCGCCTCTCCGAGGTGGAAAGCATACAGAGAGAAAAATCTCTCCGACAGGCAGAAATCTGTCGGGGAAATTCCCTCTCGAAGGTGGAGATCGCCGTCATCGCCATCGCGCCAGACACCATCGGGATCGTCATCAACGTCATCTCCACCACCAGCTCCATCATCACCCCATCTCATCTCGCTGTAGCACTTGAAGTAGTAACTTGTTTAGTTCATTGGGATTGCTTGCCGGGTGTTGATTACTGTTTGTAGTTGATGCTTGTGAGTTTTATCGGTGAATTCTTGTTATGACCAGATTGTTACCCATATTCATATCACCTCTTATCATTATCCATATGATGTATTCTGAGTAGTTTGTTTATTGATAGAAACCTCAACCCCAATTTGCAAGCTAGTGCACTAGGGAGTGTAGGATCTCAAAGTTTATGGTTGTGGTTGGATTGTTATCTTAATTACTTTTTGTAATTGCGAATGCTTGCAAAAGGTTTAATCACAAGTATGTATTTGTCCAAATAAGGGTGGTGCAAAAGATTAGGTTCACCCTCACAACACTTATCAAAACAATGAATATTAATCAGCGGTGTGTGATGAAAGCAACTTGGCAAATTTCCCATGTGTCCTCAGAAACGTTTTAATCATCATAAGTAACACCACCGGATTGTCCTTTGTGGTAAAAATGATTGGGCCACTTGCATCAACAATAGTTGCCGTCTTTTATTTACTTTTCTTTATCTGCTCTTTACAACAAAACCCATAAACATTTTCCTTTTAGTTCTTGAAGTGAAACCTGGCTGAAATCCACTTCTCAACACCTTTTGCTCCTTGTTGGGTTCGACACTTAGTTATCGAAAGGACTATGAGAGATCCCCTACACTTATGGGTCATCAAGCATCGCTTCCATCGCCACCGGCTTCAAGCGTGACACCGCTGCTTTTGCATTCCGACAAGGTCGCCGCCTTCATGGCTGCGTCTACAGCCTCGTCGAGGTAGTTCCTGAACAGACGAATTATACGGACAAAGCATACAAGGTCGTATTTTCCCATTATTTTGCGCCTTAAGCATGCTTGGGGAACTCGGAGGACAGAACCGAAGGATGGCAATGGGTAGGGTATGGGCAGGGTAGAGCAATACCATACCCTTACCCGCGGGCATGAAAGTATACGCATACCCATACCCGACGGGTACCCATATGTAACAGCCCCAGTTTGGTACCCTAAAATATGGGCCAAATTTTCACTTTTTGATTTGCAAACATTGCATCATGGCATCCATTTAAATTGCTAATTTAAAATAAAGTAGGTTTGGAAAGCAATTAAAAGGAAACAAATCCCAAACCCCAAAAATCTCCAACCTCAATGCCTTTTGCTCAACTTGGTGAAACCAAATTAATTTGAACTTCCAAATTGTTCAGGAAGTTCCAAGTTTACTTATTATAACAAATTGTCAAAATCCAATTCTTGTCAAACAAAGAAATAAAATTGAGAATCCAAAATTGGCTCAAATCAAATTCTAATTTTGGAACCAAGTCAAACTTTCCAAAAATTCCAATTAAAATTATGGGGAGCTTCTTTAATATATTGGGAGCCTCCACAAATAATTTCATTATTTTTGGAAATGCTTAAATACTCCAATTAAATATATTTTGGAAATTATCAAAAATGACTATCATTAGAACATGTGAACAAGGGTGTCCAAAACATTTTATTTTCGGGCACCAATTTTTGTGGGGGTTATAAAGGTCAAGGGGAGGCCACTTGAATTTTTGCAGATTTTATAAAAAGGTTTAGGTGCCTTAATTAAATCCCTAAAAGTGCCACTAGACCCTTTTGTAATTAATTAAAATGGTGCCACGGAGTTCTTCACAAATCTTCCTTCTCTTCTTACTGGCACCATAGTGATGGCACTGTGCCGCCGGCGCCCATGCCACCCTACCCAAGCAGTCGCGCCCCTGTTGCGGATAAGAGGACCCCGAGGCCCTCTGCTCCCCTGCAAACCCTAGTCCCTCTCCTTCCCTCGCGCCGCCGCCACCCTCTGTTCTTCCTCCGTGTCTTCTTCTCCTGGACACCATCACGGCCGGAGCTTGAGCTCAAGCTCTTCACCGAATCGAGCCTCCCGGATCCAAGCGAGCTTGTCTAAAAGCTAGACCTATCTTCACTCCTTCATTTACACACCCCGGAGCCTCCTCTTCCGTCCTCTGCTTCTCGGGAACGAGCATACCCGAGCGCGCTCTGGAATGCCGAGCCGGCCACCGTTGACGTCCCCGCTTGTACGCGCCTCCCCAAGCCGCTACGCCATGTCCAGGAGGTCTGCGGCGATGCCTACGACCGCCAAGCGGAAGGAATCGAGCCGGGGATCGCCGCACTCGATTTCCGTCCATGATGTCGACCACGGTTGCCAAAGGGGAACACCAAGGTCGTCGTCGTCTTCCTCCTCTACGTCGTCCTTGTCGGCCTCGAGCTTGTTCAACTACAACAGCTACCTCTCAGTGAGCTCCCGCGCGCCTACCCTTTCTCCCGCTCCCCCTCTCCCTCTCGCTAGCGCCCCACCGTCGCCGCCAGTCGCCGTTTCCATGCCGCCGCGTGCCCCATACAGTCCAGCCTTACCCTCGGCCTGGGCCGGCCCAAAGGCCGGCTGGCTCGGGTCAGTGCCCGGCCTAGCGCCCAGCCTGGGCCGGCCACAAGGCTGGCCGCTTCGGGTCGCCCCCCGGCCTTGAACCCGGCCTGGGCCGGCCAGGAGGCCGGCCGTCTCAGCCACAGGCCCGGTCTGGAAACCGTCCTGGTCCGGTTTGGAGGCCGGCCTGTCTGGCTTTTACTTTTTCCTTTTGGAATTTAAAGTTAAATTTAAATAATTAATAACTATTTAAATAATGATCTAAATTTGGCAAATCAAATATCAAAATGCTCAGAAAAACAAACTCTACCTGTTAGAACAATTGTAATGATCTTTTGAGTTTATATTTTTGCTGTTTACCTAAGAATTACTAAAATGGCATAAATAATACCAAATTGGGAAAATCATAACTTATTAAATAATTAACCAAAATTTGTGAATAAGATATCAATGTGATAAACACTTCAAATGCTATCAAACCATGCTAACATCACATCATGATCACAAATGTCCTTTTAAGTTTTTCTTTAATTGAATAAAAGAATTAAATTCGAATAATTATTTAATTCACTATTTATTCATCGAAACTCAGAAAATTACAAATATGGTACCAAAATGATCGGAAGAACAAAACCTACTTAATCATGTCATGTTCATGCATATTTAAGCCACTTCTTTGTAATGTAATAAATTATAAATAATGTGGTGACTAAGATAAATATGGGTTGTTTCCAAATAATTGCACTAATTATTTGGAACTCCATTTAATTTGTTAGATAAATTAAATGATGATATCTTTGCATAAATTTGACATGTCATCATGATTGTGCATTGCACCTTGTCTTCGTGTGATTTATTCGTTCTTTTGTATTATTTTGGGTATCGATAGATTCCGGAGTCGAGGGTTCCCTCGCCTATTCCGACGAGCAGTACTACACGCCCCGGCAGCAAGGCAAGAGATAACCTAACCTTCTTGGCATCTAGCATCCTATTGTTGTGTAAACTTATTTTATCCACCATAATATTGCATCTGATTCAATGTCATCTGGGTCAATACTAGAGTATCCTATGAATGCATGTTTTTCCCCGAACCAATACATGTATCCCTACCAATGAACCATAGGGTTGATGTGTTGGCCTGAGATAAAGATATAATTGTCGTTATATATGCTTAGCCATGCCTAGTCAAATGATATTTATGTCCGTTGATTAAATTCCATAATTATGATGTTGATGGAATGTTCGGACATGGTGGTTACTGTTGGGTTCTTAATTAAAATGCTTAAAAGGCTTGGATGAGTTGCCATCGGGGATGGTGGGTTGCCTCATTCTTGCCCCTAGGTGCGAGTTCTTGTCTCTAGACTCAAGATCGAGCGTGCTGCCATTGGTGGGAGTATGGGCTCCTTACTAACTAAATAACTTATGCGGGCGTATCCAAGGATCCTCTACATTTGCGCTTTCCATTTGCGTGTGAGTTGCAGGTGACGAAGGCGCGATGAAGAGGGTGTGTGTGGTGTTAGGGCGTGGCGATGGGGGCAGGGGCTGAAATAGGCTGGGTAAACTTGCCCTGTCGCCACAGATGATTCTTGGATAGTCTCACGCGAGGTAAAGGTTTAACCGCGCCCACTTGCCAGCTTTCCCCGGAAGAGAACTAATTCGGCGAGCCGGACGGTACCAATGGGTAAAGTAGTACACCCCTGCAGGGTTAAATCTTTTCGAAAAGCCATATCCGCGGTTATGGACGACATGGGAACGGATATACGAGACCATAGAGAATCTTAACCTAATTAAAACTTGGCAGCTAAAGGTTGCATTTTCAACGTGTGTTAAAAGGTTCATTTCCTCGAGGGTGATTCGAGGGAGTGCCTTTGGTGGAGATGAGTTGTTTCTGGTTACAAATGGTTCGTTGAGAACCGGAGATGAAAGTTTACTCTCTTATCCCCTTTCGAAAAACATTCTGAGTAGACGATGCCATTGAGTCACTTGTGTCTTTTATAAAGGAAAATCTAGGTTTATGCCAAATAGCTACATATACAGCTTTAGAGTCTCCGTCAGCATTGGGCCTATATCGCCCTACTAAACTTGCGAGTACGTCGTACTCAGTCTCTCTTTGCTGCTTTTATAATTTGTTTCAGAGGAGGACGACACCGAGCACACAGGTGGTTTCTTCCTGGACATCGACGAGTAGTTCGGGGTTCCCAGGTGGCAGCTTGGGACCGTGGAACAAGCTGGCTGGGATTGTTTATGTGTAGGCCTCTTAGGCCATATATTTGGATCTTGTTGTACTAGACAACACTACTTTGCTTCCGCCTGATGTACTGATGGGTCTGTGAAACCTTTTGTGTGTAATTTGTATCTTTCTCATATATATGAGTTGCTATATGATCTTGTGTCGTAGAGTCTGCAATGTGCCAATTGTTCCACAAGTCTTGATCTCTGTTTTATACATTGATAGCTATGCCAGTGTTTATGACACGATCGATGTGTTGCGTGGGAGCGGTAATCCCATGCCCTTCGATTGTATAGCATAGCCTGTGGGTTACATAGCCTCTCTGTATAATTCCGGGATCGGGGCGCTACACCGTACCCATTGGGTACGTGTTGGGTAGATCAAATAGTATAAAAATTGTTCACAGTTTCACATTCATTGGTAGCACATTTGATAAATAAATAATTATCTCCACTCAATAATAGGTAGATGAATACGTGAAACTTATCTAATTTCGGAAATCACAATCTCATGGTCATATCTAGTAAGTCAACCGAGTAGGGTCCATATGTCAGTATAAATGGGTAGGATATGGGTATAACCAAGGGAGCAGGGATGTACCCATGCCCTACTCGCGACTTGGCGGGTAAGGTATGAGTACTACCCATGGGTATAAAAATGTGCCCATACCCTCCCCATACGGGTATGGTACCCGCGGATACCCGTACGCATTGGTAAAATTGCCATCCTTAAGAATCGCGCGATGTATGCCACGTACCCGTGGCACATCGATGGCCGCACGGCGTGGGCGCATGCAAGCCGCGTCCCTATTTATAGGACGCCAAGGTCGATGTACAAAGAATGACCGAACTTCCTTCGAAAATAAAAATTCCTAAGATAGAGGTCCATTAATGCGAAGGATCAGGCAATTAATATTTGCTTTTGATTAACGTATTATGCTCTGATAAAAGTTGTCTAAATATTGAAAAGGGGGCCCTAGGAATCGGGGCTACCGATACGATCTGTCTATCAGGCATCAAGATTGTGCGATTTGCCCATTTTTCTAAACTACTACATAAATCACGGTCGAGAAAATCAATTATTGCCACGAAATTTGTTACCTAATGAAGAAAACCTGAATTGGCAATGCAGCTCACAATGGGGAGTAACATAGAATAATAACATTTATGTTACTACTTCTAAAAGAAAATCTGCTCGAATAATACCAGATTTGTTATTGAACAGTAGCTTAGAATAATACCCAAATCGGAATAGTACCAGATTTAAATTTTTTGATATTGTGCATTGTTATTGTTGCGTAGCTTAGAATAATACCCAAGATTTCGAGCAGATCAACAATTTGGAAACATTCACACTGTTTCCATCTTTCACACTGTAGCTTAGAACATTCACACTGTTTCCAAATTATTGCTGGGTGTATGCACCTGTATTTCTAGGAATACCAAGATTTCGAGCATAATTTTTTTAGTACATATCAGCCCAACGCATGGCAAAGCCCACAACGCAATGCACATCCTTTCGACCTTTCGCTCGTTCCTGCAGTTACGCACGCCGCACGCACACAGCACACGCAGCGGCGGCGGCCAGCCCTAGCAGCAGCGGAGCAGGCGACCAGGGAGCCAGCCCTAGCAGCAGCATACGCAGCGGCGGCGGCCAGCCCTAGCCAGCATGGCCCCGCCCCCTCTTTTTCTTGGCCTCTTCAGCCCGCAGCGGCGCGCCCTGCCCCCTCTTGCTCTTGGCCTCTTCAGCCCGCGGCAGCGCGGCCCCGCCCCCGCTATGTCTTCACTCCGGCGGCCGGCACAGCAAGGTACGTACTGGTTTGTTCGATTTGTGTTTCCTGATTTGCTCCACCCTGCAATACTAGATGCATCTAATTTTCTAGATGAATGTTCTAATTTTCTGAATTTCCCATTGTGTTTTTGTACTGTAGATGAAAATAAGAGTGGGAGTAGTAGCAAATTTGCATTGTTTTGACGTATAAACTGCATTTGGAGAAAAAAAAATCCATTCCGTATTGTTTTGAGGTATAGATTGCATTTAGAGCAAAAAAAAAATTACAATGCATACCCACCCACGATTTCCTGGCGCCGCCACTGTCACACGGTTATCCATAGTTCACTAGAACATAACGAGTTCAGTAACAAAGGTAAGCCACCAACAGATCCTAATAAAACACAAAAGAAAGAACTGCGGACAAGTGCTTTGAAACAAAAAGAAGCGGCACGGGAGTCCAACTCCAGAAAATGCACATGGTAACCGCGACTGACTATCGGTGCATCACACATGCGAGCTACGCAAAATCCCATGGAAGTAGCCGCCAACCATTACGAAGGAAAGAAGGGACACGACACCGGCTGGGAATATCTTTCCGGACTTCTTGAAGCGAGATCCCATGACCGTCATCAGTGCAGCCGATATACCTATGATGCAAAGCCAAATGAAGATTAGGGCATTTGGGAGAAGAATCTAGGTTAATGCAATTCCTAGGCAAGGATGAGAAGGACCACAACAAATATGTCCCAGGGAGAAAAAGGTATAACATACCTAAACCGATTGATGATGCAAAGACAGGTCTCACTGGGAGTTGAGTGTGAACGAAGAACAGCACCAGGGCTGATATGCCTCCTGCAGCCAATGACTTCTGGCTTCCACTCTTCATGTAACCCATTAATCCACCAGCTACAGCAGTTAAAAGCACAATGATCAAATCTCAAAAATATCACAGCTTGGCGAAAGGGTCATGCATTTTGTGTGTGCGTCTCAGTATACTTTCAGGAATCTTTACTATTAAAGGGCTACTAGAGGTGGTGTCCGTGATGGTACGTCGCTCGCCCTTCTTGCACCCGCACGAAAAAAATCGGCCGCAGAAAAAGAACCGCACGTCCTTCACCTTCTCCCCCGACCTGTAGATCTCCATTGCCGCATCTCTCTGCCGAACTGGAACCACCCCTCTCCCGCAACTACCCATGCCTCTCTCTCTGTCTCTCCTCCCAAGTCCCAACAACTCCCATGCCCTCCGATCGAGCGCCTTCCGTAATCCATACCAACCGCAGCGAAGGTCTCACCCGTCACTGCTTCAAATCTGCAGTCTGCAGCCACTGAATGTGGCGACTGGAAGGAGAGATGGCGAGAGGAAGCGGCGCCATGGTGACACTGGCCGTCCTCCTCCTCCACGCCTCCTGCGAAGTGGAGGCGGCGAGGAAGAAGAAGCCGGGGACGGCTGCGAGACAGGGGGGCAATCCCGTACATGGGTGCTTAGGTCTGCATGTGGACCGCGCCGGAAACCTCCTCGCATGTCACCTCGAAGCAGTAGCCGATCCCGTTCAAGAGGTACTATTCTTCTGTTGCTGCTGCTGTGCCGGCGGCTTCTGGTTTGGTGTGCGAATTTGAGTCGGTTGATGAGTTGGGAGTTTGTGTGCAACCTGAAGAGGCAAGAGGCGGACTGGATGCTCCGGATCGACATCATCGAGAAAGGTGACATGCTCCAGATAAACTCTCTTGATTTTTGCTGGAGTTGTTGCGGAATTGTGTGTTGTGAATGCTTGCTAAATCTGGAAAGAGGAAATTGCTCTAGGTTCATGTTCAGAACTTCAGATTATAAGATTCGTGTGCCTTTTTTCTGCTAGGTTCTCCAAATTTGGGTCATGCATATAACAAACCAATTATATGGTGCTTCATTTTGTATTCTTAATCAGGTTTTGTGATGTCCGTCTCCATCATTATGCGCCACACACGGACCGGTGCTTCCGACCAGCCGACAGGGTAATTGCATTCAGTTTAATGCAGTTACAAGGCAATCTGTTTTGTTAGATTCTGTATCTAAAAAGAACAATTGATCATTTGTTTACTCGTTGTAGTAATTGATCATGTTTTCCTGTGTTGGATCAATGGTAAGGTTTTGTCAGGGATGGAAAATATATGAGTAGTAATCTTTGAGAAGAGGAAGAAGAACGGTTCGTCTGTTACTGTTTATGGCTTTCACAAATGAGCATTACTTGAGTGTAAGTCTCTGAATACAATCTGAAGAGCCATACACTCTGCTTGCTCAATCATATAGAATTACTCATAAAATAACTATTTATTTATACAAGAATTGACTGTTTGTTCGAAGTATAGTGTTCATGATCAGGTTGAGCTGATACTTGCAGAAATAAGTTGATACTTGATTTGTTAAATTGGAAAAATATGTTCCTTTATGTACCATAGAAAGGCTTGATCATATATGAATCTTATTGTCAACTATGAAGCTGAAATTAAAGAATGCCTATCAACTGAAATATGATGTCTTTAGCAGCTAAATCGGCAAGGCTTAGGCAAGCAAAAAAAGAGGCTGAGAGAGAAATAGCAGACTACCGTGTGCAGATGGAAGCTGAGCTCCGGAGGAAGCTTGCAGAGGTATGTACAATGCATGTGTCCATTCAATCTTTTTCTTTATAAGATAATAACAAGGTTTCTGTTCATTTTTTGTAGTCTTGTCATTCCACTTTGGACGTCAAGGGCCTTGGGCAGGAGACGAATGAAAATATTGAATGACTCAAGCAGAAAATGTGTACTTATTTTGGTTTCAAAGAAATGAATTCAGCTGTTAATCCTGTCATTTCAATTAAGTGTACTTATTTTCTGACAATGTTTCTACCTAAGATATTTCAATTCAGTTGATATGGTAGTTTGAAGGAGTGCTGCTGAGGACACTTTTTTAGACTTCAATTACAGTTCAATTCAGTGTACCAATTCTAATGAAAATTTGCTACCTGTAACATGCACTACAGGCAGAATAGGTGGTGTATAATTTCTTCTTCTGCTAATAACAGAAGTAGCTTGGCTGCATGCATTACTGGCATGCCCAGAATTAAAGTGCTAAAGTCACATTCCCTTATCGGTAAACATCTTGATTTTTAATTTTTCATCTCCATTGACGAGTAGGTAAATATTGAGAGGATATTTCGTCATGCAATGCAAGAAAAACTTTCCATCATTATTTTGATTGACATGGTATATTTTACTCGTTTCCAGTTTTTCTAATACGATCCAGTTCCAAGCTGAAGCTGATATTTGCTCTCACGTTTTCTTTTTATTCAGATTTGTATGGAAGTACATACTTAGAACAGAAGAATCTCATTGTTTTTAAAATAGTATGTGCCTATCACTTTTTATACATGTAATTTTATGTGTGTATTATGTCTACATGTGCGGCGGAAAAACTTGGGGGCCCGGAGCAACGCACAGGTATTCAACTAGTAACACAGTAAAAGGGCATAGAACCTCATAGCCGCACAAGATGGTTCATCCGTTCATGGAGCTAAAATAATGGTAGGAGTCCTTAGCCCTATGCTAGCTTCGTTAAACATAATAATAATTGAGAAAAGGGGCTAACACCAAAGACGTGTTTGTTTCAGCAAGCAGAAATGGGATCGGTAACGGAATGGGGTAACGAGGCAATGAGCTATAAGAGGACAATTCACGTTTTTGTTTGGTTGGAGCCTGTAATGGTATCAAGTTGCAAACCTGTGTGACTGTGTCTTGGTTCTGCGGTGGATCGCCGGGAAGAGAAGAAGATGATCCACAAGACGCCGGTGCAGGAATCCGAAATCTGGACGCACTACCTCAGGGAACCAGATCCATGGTGGTCGCGTGGCGGCGCGCCGGCGCCGCTGCTGCTCGTCGCGTGGCAGCGCAGATGCTGCTCCTCGCGTGGTGCAGCTGCAGGTGAGGATGAGTTCGTCCTCGCCGCGTCGGCGTGTCAACGTCAGCGCCGGACTCGGTGGAGGGGAGATGGACGGAGGGGAGGCCAGGATGGGAGCGACTCAGTCGCGAGAGAGAGGGCTCGCTCCTCCGGTATCGCGATCTGTTTCCGGTGGGGGTTGGGCGGTATTAGAATTAGAGTATTAGACTACGGTGGTTTCTGTTTACAGGGCACGTGTTTACAGAGGATCTGAAACAAAAGGACTTAACGGTTTCAGGTTACACCGTAATGAGGTACCGGAGTAAAATGTGCGAACCAAACACGTCCCAAAGGTATCAATAGGAAGAACACAACAGCTCTGTTATGAATGAAAACACCCTTGTGTTAGATAAAGCTAACCGCTTGTATGTGATCTGTAATCTAGATATTTACGATATGGTATCCTAATTCCTAGGAGATATCCTACACTGCGCTTGTGTGTAAAGGCAGTATAAACACTTAACGTTATGACCAAGAAGAGCATTCTATCACATACAGCAAGGCAAACATTTCTGTACTTGCATCTTGCAAAGTGCATTCCCAGTTTACTGTTGCGCTGATAAAAGTAGTTGAATACTCATGGGAGAGCCTGCCTACTAGGTTGTACGAAGTACATTTTTCAAGTCAATTTTAACTGATCTACAACTACTACCGTAGTCACATGCTGAGACGCCACAGCAATAACCCCGGTGAGTAATCAACAACCGCTTGCTAAAGCAATTGAAATCCACGATGCACAGACATTCCAGCGGTGGGACGAATAACAAACAGCCTATCTTCATCGCAAATGGAGGGCTAAGCGTTGAAGCAACTGTGGTAAAGCAAAGGCCATATCGCCAATTTGACAGCTGACCTTCTCAGCAAATCGAACTCCAGTACCATCGGGATCATGCGGGCAATAATAAAGGTTTATACTGATCAGGCGTTTCGCAAGTAAACCAAACGCGTCCGCGACGCATAACCGCGAAAAAAGGGGGGACCGTACGGTGCTGTGGCGCTTACCTCCGACGAGCGCGGCGTAGGCGAGGGTGAGCTTCTGCGACATGGAGAGCCCCTCCCCCATCTTCTCCCCCTCCTCCTCTCCACCTTCCTGCGGACCACTTCCGCCCGCTCCTCCGCTCCCAGATCCCGCTCCGCCGCCGCCTTCCGATCCGCCGCCGCCGAGCTCGGGCTCCTTGGACCCAACAGCCGCGAGGAGGCGCGGGGAGCGGAGCGAGAGGAGCGCCGGGGCGCGAGGGCCGCGCAGGAAGAGGAAGGAGCACTGGGAGGCGTGGATCGGGGCCGGAGCGAGGGCGAGAGGCGCGAGGAGCAGTGGGGTCGTGGCGAGGGCCATGGTGCTCGAGCTGGGTGGGTTTTAGTGGGGGTCAACCTGCTTGGTTTGGGGGGCGGTGGTGAGATGTGATGGGGAACTTCCAGATCCATGAAGTTGCTGTGACGCTGCGTGTGGGCCCTGCTTGTCCTCAGGGGAGCTGTCTGTCTAGAAGGCCGATCGGTTTTGCTTGCCGCGAGTGTGGGAGTGGGACGCGTGAACGGCCGTTGTTTAGCTGGACTATAAAATGGATCGTAATTTTTTATCCAATTTTTTTTGTGAATCACTTCACTTTGTTGATCACACGTAACGTCACAATCCAGTACATCCCTAATATAGTCCGGGTTAACAGAAACTGAAATATTACAAACGAAAAAGCACCGAAGCAAGCTAGAGACGATGTGCATCGACATTGGCAACCTACTGGAGAACTTGAATACACATGCCACAAAGCCAAATTCGTCCTTGATCACATAGCCAATCAAAGAATGATCCTGAACCGAAGATGAAAGATGCTGAGTGACGGAGAGACAATGCGAGACGAGGACAATGTCAAAGCATCGGGACTGTATAAATTTCACCTTCCATATGTATGTGGACATGTTCGGACGTGTCCGGGACAGGGTTGGACATCCCTCAAATGTTGCCTCCTCCAACGACAACCCATATTTTCAATCATCAAATCCATGCAAGCCATGTACGTAGATCACGTGAAAATTAGTCAAAGTCACAACTAAATAGTTCAAATCAACATACAAGTATTCATAGTGCATGAAATAGTTTAAATTATTTATAGTTGCATAATTCAAATTTAAATTCATTGATATTCAGTGTGGATCCACATATACTCCGCACGATCATTGAGTAGTTGCTCGTGTGCTTGTAAATTGTTTATGCATCTCAAGAAAGTTCTCTACTTCTTGTTCTAGGAGGTGGACTTGTTCTCTGGGCTTCTCAAAATTATTCGTGTGGGATGTCCCTTCTTCCTAGTCCGGCACAATCATGTTGTGTAAAATTACACAAGTCATCATCTGTCACAATGTCTCCGGATCCCACATCATTGCACCTCCACGAACAATACCCCGACAAGATTGGAGCAGTCCAAATACCTTCTTAAAATCTATCCTAACAGATTCTTGCATAGTGCCAAAGTCACATCTTTTTCGATCTTGAGAATTGGTTATGGTCTTCATAAATGTTGCCCACTGAATATCGATACCATCGGTAAGATAGTATCCCCATGGTGTAGTAATACCCGTTGACAGTGTGGTTGCACGCCGAAGCATCCCCATCACAAATTCTCTTGAACTGTGACCCTTGTCCTCTTTGTGTGGAGGGAGCCCGAGTCCGCGACACACCTTTCCACTACTTTGTCAGTATTTGGGATATGATCAAGAATTGGCTTCAATTACATTTGCTTGATAATGCATCTTGGATTGCTGAACCGGATGCCAAGAGTTGGTGGCTCCGCGTCACTTCATACCCCACCTCTCCGAGAAAGCTCTTGATCTTTTTTTTTTACGATAGCAAGCCCTTGATTCCATTATCATGTTAGTGTTTCGGTAATTTGAAACGAACGAAATACGAGGGTCTTATGTCACAAGCTTCTCCTCCAACGATGATCATCTCATATCAAGTAGGAAGCATCCATGTGTGCGATCGCCGGCACAAAAGACTCGGAAAACATCGTGCCGAGAGATTATGTCATTTGTTTTTATTTAGGCTTCGACCATATTTTGTACTGCACTTTTTTTTCTCTATCTCTATCAATGAAACGGCAAATCATTTGCCAGTTTCTTACAAAAAGTGTAAGATGTTTCAAAACATCGTTGACACGTTCCATCTTAAGCTAGATTTACTAAAGTCTTTTCTAAAGGACACTATTTTCTCCCGGAATAATTAGCATGTTATGGGAAATATCGTTAAGACTTTCCATCCTATAACTTTACTAGTAATAGAGCCCTAATTTTTTTTTTTTAAATAGAGACCCCTAATATATAGTAGGTGCCCCTTTTGACTGACGACGCTTCCCAACACGAATCGAAAACTAAACCAAATCGAGCCACGGTCACATGGAGGAGAAGAAGACTTGCTAGGCAATCCCGAAGAACGTGGCGTCCCGATACACCGAGGAGGAGGCCGCGAGGAAATTGCAGCCCAAGATTTCCGGTGCGGGCCAGCAGCAGCTCCCTCTCTACCCACTCCGAACCTGCAAACAAGAAAAAAAACAGCAGTTCCCCCCACACCTCGGCGACGCGGCGGCGACCCGTTCGTATACTGCGCTGATTGGAGCTTTCGGGCGGCGGCGGCGGCGGATGATGATCCCCCGGGAACAGCCGGAGGCCCTGCGCGACGACTGACTGACCAGCGGCAGCTGATCCCGCGCTCCCGCCTCCCGCGCCAAGGCCGCGGCGCACGAGGTGAGTCGGTGCTGCCTGCTACTCTTTGCTGGTGTCAGATTCGGTTGGAGTAAATATCCTCTCGGATTTCGGTCGCCGGCAGTGGAATTTTCAAATTTTGTATTCGTCGTCGTGCTCGGTTAGTGGTGGGCTGCGCTCCCTTCCGTACCCGCCGTCGTGCGTCCTTCTCGGCGCACACGACTACTCGCTTCCACCCCTGCCCCGGTGGAGACCCCGCTAGGAAATTTCCGAGATTTCGCCGGCTCTAATACTCCAATGCTCGAGCCGGTTCTTCGTCTCTGATTCCTCCCCGAATTCCGCCCCTTACCTGTTGCTCTCTCCTTCTTCTTCCTCGCGATTTAGTGCCGACAGCTGCTGAACACAGCTAGCCAGGCCAAGTGCTGCAGGACAGGACAGGCCTGGATGGGTTTACAGGTAAGGAATTCTAGCTCGACGGGACGGGTTGTTTGTTCCCAATAGATCTCATGGCGATTCTTTTCTTCCTTTGTTGTCGCACTGAGCAATCGATTGAGATCCGAACAGTTATTTCTCTCCGTTTAGCTAGCTGCCGATCTGATTGCTGCGTCGTACCCTGTCAATCCAATCATGATTCAGGTGTACTCTTCTTTGCGGGCTCGCGAGATCGGTCTTGAGTTGACCCAGGAATTTCCCTTTTTCGTTTTGAAAATTTCACCCCCATTGGTCTTGGTGCCCCTGCTGCGGGTGCAGCTTGTTTTTTTTAAATAAAATCGGCGAATCCCCCGTATCCAACGTCAAGTCCGCACCTGCACGCAGAATAGGAATCATATTTGCACCTCGTTTTGGTAAAGTAGCTTCTTTTTTAGTATTTGTTTTCTCGCCAGTAAATGCTCTTTCCTGTGTTTCCTGTGGTTGTCGATAGATGATGGAGAATCATCAAATCGAGATGGGGGCTTTCAAGGCAAACGGTCTGGAGTTGCCAAATGGCGGGCTGCGGTCAAGCGTGATGCCGTCCTGGAGCTTGCACTGGACTGTGAGGAGAGTATTGCAGAGCATCAGGACCATCGTATTCACGTCCAAGCTCAACTTGCTGTTGCCATTTGGGCCTGCAACGATCATTCTATACTACCTTACTAATTGGCATGTAAGTGTGTTTTTCATGGGAGTTGATCTCTATGCTCTGCATTAATTTATATGCCACTAGTCGACAGCAATTGGAGACCTTTGATAAGTTACTACCCAAAGCTTATGTTTATACTCACCGGTCTTCAGTAACAAATAGTTTAATCAGTAGTTTTGCTTATGCTGTAACGTTTCATCATTCATACACAAGTCCAGTTGGACGTTAAGTTCAAGTCTGAAGTGTTTTCTACTTCATCGAAACTGCAGGGAGTTATTTTCCTTTTCAGCATGCTAGGAATAACACCATTAGCTGAGCGGTTGGGTTATGCAACTGAGTGAGTTACTAAACTTTCTGCTTACTTTCCTCACCTTTATTAATAATCTGATGGCAATTATTGTTCTACAGGCAACTCGCAATATACACTGGACCAACACGTATGTGTCCTTATCTTTATGGTTTATAACCAATTAGAAATTCTAGTCTTTTCAAATCAAATATGAAATATCGTGCTTTTCTCAAAATTGCAGTTGGAGGCCTTCTGAATGCTACGTTCGGAAATGCAACCGAGATGATAATAGCAGTATATGCTTTGAAAAATGGAATGATACGAGTAGTTCAGCAATCACTGTTGGGTTCTATATTATCAAATATGTTATTGGTAGTCGGCTGTGCTTTCTTTGCTGGTGGTATTGTTCATCGCAACAAAGACCAAGTCTTCAGCAAGGTAATGTTTGTGCGGTTTATTTTAATTTTATCCATGGGAAGTCTCTGATAGTGAAATTAAGATTTTATTTACTGCAGGCAAATGCTGTTGTTAACTCAGGTTTACTGTTGATGGCTGTTATGGGACTGATGTTTCCTGCTGTTCTTCATTTTACGCATTCAGAAGTGCAGCAAGGAGCTTCCGAGCTTTATCTTTCAAGGTTCAGTAGTTGTATTATGCTTGTGGCATATGCAAGCTATCTTTATTTTCAACTAAGTGGACGGAACAGTACTTACAATCAAATTGGCAGTGTAAGTGTGATACCTCAATTGTTTATTCCTTGCTGATGACAAGACTATAACTCTGAGTGTATAGGCTATAGTATGTATTGTGGGTCTGTCTAAGTTTAATTAACACATCATCTCATGATAAAATAAAATTTCTTTGATAAAGAGATCACTTAAAAATAAGTTGCAAACCATGGTTCGTCATTTGCTGAAAGTTTCACCAACATTATCAATACTGCAGGAAGAGGTGCCTAATGAGGATGCCACCGAGGAAGATGAAGAGATAGAAATTAGCATGTGGGAGGCTGTTGCATGGCTTGCAGTGTTAACAATATGTATTTCTGTCCTTTCTGAATACCTGGTTAATGCCATTGAGGTATTCTCTTTCTCCCCCAGTGGAAAAATGCAAGACAAAATGCCAGTTTTTTTTCAGATGTTATAACTGACGTTAGTACAGCTAACCTGTATACATCACGAGTTAAGCAATCCGTTTTGTTGATACTGGGTCATTCCATTTCCCTTGCCTGGGAAAATGTTCATCTTAAATTTTGAAATAGTTGTAGGAATGTATCATCTATGACAATTGATGCTTACCAAATTGACATGGCAAATACATGAACAGTAGCTATTTATGTAATAACTACTGTACCTTGTAAACATATTTAGCTACTCTTTCCATGGACCCATTGTTACCAGTATATTGATAGCTTCACAGGTTAACTGTGCAAGGACGTAATTGGTCACTGATTTGCTATATTGCTGTCAGGGAGCATCTGATTCATTGAACCTACCGGTGGCTTTTATCAGTGTTATTTTGCTTCCTATCGTGGGCAATGCAGCAGAACATGCTAGCGCAATAATGTTTGCCATGAAAGATAAAGTTGTAAGTGTTTTAATGCGCGTATTGTCGATATTTTATCATTCATTGTCCTCCTAACTGTTTTTTGCATTTGCTTTTCTCTGCTGCAGGACATAACGATAGGTGTCGCAATTGGATCATCAACGCAGATATCAATGTTTGTGGTATGCTCTCAAACTATTATCCGAATATGGTTATCTCAGCACTTCTGCAACAAAGTACGCTGCTGGTCTTTTGAGGGAAATTTGACCTATGTTGTTCTCTGTTAATACAGATTCCATTTTGTGTTGTCATTGGTTGGATGATGGGGCAAAAGATGGACTTGAATTTCCAACTATTTGAGACAGCAACCCTCTTCATAACAGTACTTGTTGTGGCATTTATGCTTCAGGTAGGTCGTAACTGGACACTAAGAAATTGTTTCATAAAGCATGTAGCTGATAACGTAAGGTGTTTCGGTTGTTGTACCCCTTGAGAACATATCCTAATTAATAACCCTTGGGCTGTTGTAATGGAGACATCTATCTTAGTAAAGCTTTATGATCATGTGCTCCTTTGTCTTTGCAGGATGGCATCGCGAACTATTTGAAAGGGTTTATGCTGATCCTGTGCTATCTAATAGTTGCTGCGAGCTTTTTTGTTCATGTTGATCCACAATCCAGTAAGTAGCAATTCGTTTGGTTATAGTTTTTCGTCGAAATTCAATTTTTGAGTCATTTCAGTTACTAGCACAAGGATCAATGCAGTGTTGAACACGAATCCCGTGGCAAATATTGACTCTCAGTTCTTTTGCAGGCGATGATGATTGACGCTGCCACCAGCAACACTGTAATTAGTGTACCAAAATACCCTGGAGAACCTGCTAATCTTGTTTTCACGATGAGCTACTCTGCTCCTCCATAGAAATGCTCAGCTTGCCCGAAGCAGCGTCCTGACAGTTCTAACACACATGGGTGGAATATCACGTGTTGTTGGTCCCTTCCTGAACTGCAGCAGGATTTCCTTGCAAACTCTCTTGCGAACCGAACTGAAGCTTTTTGAGGAGCACTAGCGGTAAGCGTCGTAATGTATACAGAAACAACGAGGCTGCCCGCTGTAGATTCTCTTGTATTCAATTTGTTGAGTTAATAGGCCCTTTTTTCTCTCTTTAGTTTTCCTCGGGTTGGTCTTTTGGACTACATATATACGTACTTTAGTCCTGCATACTTGTGAATATTGATTGATGCCAGTCAGTTTCCATGGTGGGTATGTTACCTAACATTGTGGCTTTCAACTTATGTTGGTCAACCTCTTTGCCAGTCGGCAAAAGAAATGTGCTACGTAACCAGAAATTCACTCCAACTTTGACGTTATTACCTTTTCTCTTTTATTAGTCAACAGAGCCGCCAGTCAGGTCAAAAACTAGAAAAAGAAGAGGGCCGCCAGTGTACGGCCCACTGTACTTGTTTCAGCGTACAACTATTATTTGAAGAGTGAGAAAGCTAAAACGAATCATAGGTGGAAAGAAAAAACAGAAATGCACAATTGGCTCTTTGGGCGCTTCTCCAAAGGAATCTGAAGAGAAAGTTTCATACAAAAACACAAAATATATCAACCATGAGTTTTAGCCTCTCCGCTAGAAATCATTTGAAATCAATACACGTGTTTTGGTAGTCTCATTCCTTTGATCCGAAGAGTTTTTCTTGGATAGTTTTGCCAAGCAAGATACCCTGCGGGCTGAATCCTACAAAATGCTACGAAAATCCTGGGGCCTGAGACCCACTAGACATATCTTGTAAGCAACGAGGAGGACCAGTGACACCGAACCAAACCACCCCTTGCAATGCAGTAAGTGTCGAAATATTAAGTGATTTTCGGATGTGAAATCAACACCATATTATCTAGCAGAACCGTGTACAGACTAAATAACAGTGCAAGTAGAGAGATGAGTAGCACATTCGTGTTTGACCGGGAAGTCCACTACCGCAGTGTTGTCATCATCGGTTATGGAGGTGAGAACCGGACGTCAAATCGTCGGCATGTATTTAGTCGAACAGAAGCGATCGAGCAGCGCGCCATGATGCTCAGCTAATCGGCTCTCTCATGATAGGATCTCAATGGACGGAGTTTCGGGGTCCTGTTTCTTCCGAACAACCGTGCACGTGATTGTCGAGATGGGGAAGTATGCAAGCAGCATAATAAAAAGAAATTAGCAACAGAGAGAGATAAAGAGCAAATTTTACGTGTTGTAGATCCGTAGGTTTTTGTGGGATAGACAGAGAACATAACCGTCACGCAGTGCAACATGTAGGGCACATGTCAAGCATACCCATGCTTATTGACACATACACTACACATGTGTTGTTGCACGAATAATGCGCGTGAACAAATTAGATTGTAGAAAGATGCACTTATCAACAAGTAGTACAACCCTCCCACTAGAAACGTGAGAAACTCACGACGTTTGAATTTTCTTTTGTCATGCCTACACTGGAAGTTATGATTGGGTAAGTGAGATTTTGTACTCTCGATTTATTACAGCTCTCGAGTAGGATTTATTAGAGCTCTCGATTTATTAACGTAGTTAGGCCATGTACAACCCCAGACGCTAAGCGTCCGCCGCTTTCTTTTTTTTCCATGACACAATCTTGTATTTCTCTGAAGTAAGCCGAGTAAAGTCAGTGGCGGACCCAGAAACTTTCGGAATCGTGGGCAAACGAGTTTAAAAGCCAATTTTCTGACAAAATCATTATAGAAAGTAGTAAATCACAAGGTATGTATCGTCGGCAAGCCCGGGCGGCCGCCCGGGCTGGAGGGACGGTAGATCCGCCCATGAGTAAAGTGACATAGATATCAACATATATCCCTGTAAATATCAACGAGGATTCTCTCATAATTTTAATTTTGAGCCACATTTGCCAAGCCTACGTGCAGGCAGACAGCCATTAAAGTAATCAACAAATATCGTCAAGAGTACCAACACCAGTATTACAGGGGAAAGCAACCGAACCTCTTGATCGACGTCGTAGTGAACCGAGGGACAAATATTGCGAGGACAAACCTCCTCGCGGCAACCATGAGAAGAAATCCAAAATTGATCCGGCGAAGCAAGATCAAAACCTAGACAAATTTAATCTTTCAACACCATCACTGACATCGAGAAGTAGATCCCGTCGTCGAACGGTGGGCCAAAAATCACTTATTAAAAAGATGCCATCTGCATTGACGAATAAGACGATAACCAAAATCAAACTCTAACATTACGGGCCTTTCAAAAACGTGGTGCGCAGGTTTTGAGGTCCCCACCCCTCCTAACGCCAGAGCGCGGCAACTAGAGGAGACGGGGACCAGTCGATTCGCGGACGAAGGCGACCAGAAAGGTGCAGTTTAGCGTTTGTGTTTGCGTCCTGCGTTAGAGCTAGGGAAGGAGCTTAGCAGATTTATTAACTTTTTGATAACTTTATTCTTCTCCACAAGCGACTGCATAAACGTCTTGGACGGTACACGCCCTTAGGCACCGGCACGGTTGCAGATCCACCACCCTCAAATCGGGCTGGGATCCTCTGCTGTAACAGCACTGCTGTTGCAGTCGCTGCCAGGCGGGCCCGGCCCCACCTGTCATTGGCACGCAGCTACAGCAGAGGATCCACACCCCCTCAGATCTGGTTTCGTCCCCCGGAGCTAAACCACCGAGGCACGCAGAGCGCGCGACGAACCACTGGCGAGCCTAGCACGCAAGGCAGGACACGCCAGCCCACCCCGTACACGTCCAGATCCCGAGTTCCCCAAGGCCGAGCGCCATCCGATCGAGAGCGCACGAGCGGGACATAGGGAGGCCACGCCCCGGCCGGCGCCTCGTGCGGCGCGCGTCCTCCGGCCGGGCGGCCAGCACCGTCGCGTAGACGTACAAGGAATTTTCGGTAACTAGCGCAACCATACGTACTAGTAGTATATACCACCAACTGTCGCGTCAGCAGCGCGCTGGCTGGTCCACACGATAGCCTCCGCGTATATATGTGATGTGTACGTGCACATCGCATGTGGCGCCAATAAATAAGGCACGTCCAATCTCCTCGAGCCTGTCACGGCCGGGTTATTTTTCTCCCGCCCTAGACAACGTCAAATCTGTCGCAAAAGTGGCAGTGGGTTGCTTTGGGACAAATTAAGCTAGAGTGGCCTATGTAACTAGGAAAACCATGCGGCTCCGGCCGGCTTAGCTGTGTGCGTGCGTGCGTGCGTGCGTAAAACAGGCATTTTGTGCGTACGTCCCATGCATGCATGCATGTCGCGGAAAAAGAGATACAGTAGTGTATATGGTTTTTTTCTTCAGAAAATTCAGACAGAACAACGTCGGTCGACTTGCTTGTTGCAGTTGGAAGTGGTGGAACAGCAGCTAGATATCAATTCTAAATCAGTGACCACCGCCCTAGCTAGCTGTCGACTCCTTGGTTCAATTCCATAGATAATAATTAGGTAGGCAGGTACGTACGTATAACGTAGCGGATTTGAGTAGACAAAGTGAATTGAGGCTGCACATATCCTGCGCGCGTACAATGTACTGCAACTACTGGCTTGCGTACATGCAAAGTAGAGATCCATGACAAATATACCCATATGACAGGTTCAGTCTAGCGAAATTTTGCTTACGTAGGTAGGTCGACGCGGAAGTGTCGTACACCGCCTGACATGCATGGGTTGCTAGATACAGTTAGAGCAGCCACAGTGGTGTGTCCATTGCCATGTTCGCCACGTACGTTGTCGTGGGGCTACCTTTCGGGTCACCCACGGTGATGGTACTTGGGTCACGCCAAGGAAGGCCCAGCGAAGCCCAAGAAGGATTCCGTATACAACAAGTAGTCGACATTAGGTCGGTGAGGAGGTTTCCATATCTTGTACGTGCAATCGCACCGTCCACCCGAGACCCGGCCTGTAGTATAAAGGCCGGGAGGGGGCGCCGTCTAGGGCATCGAATCATTGAACATCGCATTGTTGCCACCAATCCATAATTCCAGACAAGCAGGAGTAGGTCTTTACCTCAACTCGAGGGGCCGAACCTGGGTAAATCGCCCCCTGTTAGCCGTCGTGTTCACCAGCCTGATCTCTTTCTCCTTCAATCAACCCGGGGTACTCGACCCAGGGATTTGCCGAGCTACAAGCTCGTCAATTGGCGCCGTCTGTGGGAAAGAACAGATCGCTGGAGTCGTGATCATGCCGGCCTCACCCGCAACCAACAACGCCATCAGCGCGAGGGAGTCGATCTACACCGGCTTCCTCGAGTACGTCGAGCACTCGCCGGCGGATCTTTCGGCTTACGCCGGATTCCAACAGAGCATGTGGATTACCTTTGGTAGTCTGCGTTATCTGGTGGACAGTCGCGGAACCCTCCGCCCAACGCAGGCCGCCCTGCGCTCAATGGAGGCGCCTGCATCCATGGCGGTTGCACGGATCGCAACCTCACCTGCAGCGAAGATTACGGAGATCGCATCTACATCGCCATCTGCGTCTACTTCGACTGCGCCGACCATGCCTTCACCGGTCGCGAAGATCGCATCTGCCGCGGTCAAGGCGACTGCGTCTACTTCGACTACATCAACTTCAACTGCGGCGATCGCATCTGCGGTTGCCAAGAAAAACGCATCTGCTGCTGCCGCGGGGCGAGTCAAGTCCACTCCGACCTACCCGTTCGGGCGCCAGCCAAGATCCGCACCAGCTTCGACTGCGCCGATTGCATCTACGCATCGGGCAGCCGCCAGTAGCAGCGACCGTGGTACCCACCACGTTGCTGTGATCTTCGACAACGAGTACAGCTCAGATGAAGGAAGCACGACAGGGAGCATCAGCCCCACTCGACGGGTCTACCCCGCCCAAGTCTACATGGTCGGCCCATCAGCACCCGTGTACCCCATGGAAGTCACCCTGCAAGACAAGGTGACGAAACTTACCATCACCCGGGAGCTGGCAATTAGGGCACAGAAGCATGTGGACGACGGCACGTTCCCTGCCCCGGAAGATCCACAGGAAGATCGACAGGCGGTCCAGTACTTGCTCTGGAAGGAAGCCGAGCGAATCAAACAGGAAAAAGCCGAGTTGGCCCGGCGCAAGGAGCTAGCCGACGATTCGAGTGCCAGGAGGGCAGCGCTCACATTCATGTCTGGATCAGAAGAAGTCAATCAAGAAGGAAGGCACAGAACTCGCATGACGCGGGTGCACGAGGCCGATCGCATCCACCTCACCCGCAACCTGGAGTCATCTTTCTTGGAAGACGAGGACGGAATCCCCATCCCCAGAACACCCGCCTCTGCGCTTATGGGAGTCGAGACCTATTTGCGGGTCATGCAGCCGCCGGAAGGAAGCGCCAACGCCCGCGTACACAGGCAGCAGATCCAAGCCTTGAGGCAAGTCGAGGAAGTTCTGGCAAGAGGAGAACCAGTTGAAGGGATGTACGAGGAACGAGGACGTCGGGACCGTGGAGTCGCACCAGCGGCAAATCGGGAACCGATTCGACTGCGACAACTGCAGCCTGGCGAGGATGGCCGCAACGTCGTCACACAGAGAAGGATAGACCGTGCCCGTCGACTGCGAGAAGCAGGACTCGACGATGATGAAGACCACGAGCCACGTGGAGCCTCGTGTTTCAGTATAAATATTCGCGACACGAAGATGCCGAAAGGCTTCAAGCTAACAGCGGAGACACCAAAGTACGACGGAAAGCAGCACCCGCAGGATTGGCTGGACGACTACCTTATCGCATGCAGCTGCCAAGGTGGTAATTCGACTACCGCCATGCAGTACATCCAGCTGATGCTCACGGGGTCCGCCCGCGGGTGGCTCAACACGCAGCCGAAGGATGCCTTCAGGAATTGGGAGGAATTCAGGACCGCATTCATAAAAGGTTTCCTGGGAACTTACGCCAGGCCAACCACCCTCATCGAGCTCCAAGCTTGCAAACAGGGCCATGAGGAGCGACTCCGTTCGTACATCCAACGGTGGACCCTGCTCCGCAACACCATGGATGGAGCCACCTCGGAGGACAGAGTCATGGATGCATTCATCTACGGCCTCACCCGTCGCGATCTTCGCGAAGAACTTGGTAGGCTCAGGCCGAAGAATATGATAGACCTCATGCAGATCGCCAACCAATGGGCAGATGGAGAGGACTCCGTCCGCGACTCAATGCCAGATCCCCAACCCAGTAACTGGCGAGAGGGTCGACTGAAAAAGAAACCACGCTTTATCGGCCATGACTCAATAGAGTTAGTAGCGGCGGGATTCGAAACCCCCCGTGAGAATGATAGAGGATATAGCCAAGGCGGTGGCAGTGATAGAGGATATAGCCAAGGCGGTGGCAGTGATAGAGGATATAGCCAAGGCGGTGGCAGCGGCTACCGTGGAGATGGAAGTCGCAAGCGCGAGTGGCGCAGACGCATACTCACGGATGAGGAAGAGCTACAGCAACCCTGCAGGCACCATATGTTCAAGGACCCGGAAACAGGCAAGTGGGGATCCCGACACCTGTTGAAGGACTGCAAGAAGGCGCAACGGTTGGCCAGGGCCTTCACGCGCGTACTTGCTACGGACGGGCAGCAGGTTCATCAAGCACCACCCGCGGGACAACCAGTCGCGGGACAGCTGGCAATCAACGCACCACCAGCTCCTCCACCCGCCAACCCAGCGCAAGCAGCATTGGCTTACTACCCGCAGCAACAACCGCAGCAGCCGCAACAACAGCAGCAGCAACCGCAGCAACAGGACCCTGCCAACGTGTTCCAGCACCGCGTGGGCAGATGAATATGATACAGAAGGGGCGTCCTTCCAACAGGACCCAGAAGCTCATTACTCGCCAAGTCTTTCAGGCAATCACCAACCCACCCGCAGTACCCGAGTACCTGAGAGGATCAGAGATAGCCATCACCTTCTCCAGGGCTGATCACCCGCCGGCAATACCACGCCCCGGGCACGCCGCTCTGGTAGTCGAAGCTCAGATCGGGGAGTACACCTTGAAAAAGGTGTTCATGGATGGAGGCAGCGGAATCAACATTCTTTTCGCTGACACCCTCAGGCGCATGAACAGGTCAATTTCCAACCTGACGCCGTCATCTAATACCTTTCACGGTTATAGTACCAGGGCAAGCAGTTACGCCCATGGGAGTAATCACACTCGACGTGATCTTCGGCACACCCGACAACTTCCGGAGGGAGGCAATCGACTTCGAGGTGGTCGACTGGAAATCACAGTACCACGCCATCCTTGGGCGTCCAACTTTTGCAAGGTTCATGGCGATACCCCACTACGCCTACCTCATGCTCAAGATGCCTGGACCCAAGGGTGTCATCACGGTGAGAGGCGACTTCGACCGGTCCGACAGCTGCGACCGCGAGTTCAATAGGATCTCTGAGTTCTTTGGGATGGAAGATCACTTCGAGATGCTGGCAGTCGACAACGACAAGACCCTCTTCCCCCCAAAGAAGAAATCATCCAAGGACTCAGCGTTCAACACCAGCGATGATACCAGGGCCCACCAGGTACACCCGACAGATGCTGACAAGGTGGTTCGGGTGTCATCAAGCTTGACCAGCGCATAGGAAAGCGCGCTCGTCGAGTTCCTGCGCGAAAACTGGAAGATATTCGCCTGGCAACCTTCTGATATGCCAGGCATACCAAGAGAACTCGCCGAGCACCGACTACACGTTCACAAGGACGCCAGACCTGTCAAGCAAACCATGAGGCGCTTTTCAGGTCCAAAGAGGGACGCGATCAGTTTGGAGATCGACCGGCTGCTCCATGCCGGTTTTATTAAAGAAATCAAGAAGTCAGAGTGGGTAGCAAACCCAGTACTGGTGGAAAAGAAGAAGACGAAGAAACTCCGCATGTGCGTCGACTTCACCGCCATCAACAAATGTTGCCCCAAGGATCACTTTCCGCTCCCGCGGATTGATCAGATCGTCGACTCGACTGCGGGTTGCGCACGTCTGTCCTTCCTGGATGCCTACTCAGGCTACCAGCAGATTAAGATGGCAGTCGAAGACCAAGAGAAGACGGCGTTTATCACACCACACGGTGTGTTCTGCTACACCATGATGCCCTTCGGTTGAAAAACGCTGGAGCCACGTACCAGCGTACAATGCAAGCCTGCCTGAAGGAGCTCATCGGGAAGGTAGTCCAAGTCTACGTCGACGATATCGTCATCACCACCCGCAAAGAGGACACCCTCATCGACGACCTCCGCAAGGTCTTCGAGGCACTCGACAAGTACCAGATCAAGCTGAACCCAGACAAGTGCGTTTTCGGCGTCCCAGCCGGAGAGCTACTGGGGTACCTTGTCTCTGCGAGAGGAATCGAAGCAAATCCAGAAAAGGTGCAAAATATACTCGACATGCCTGCACCAACAAAACTCCATGACGTACAAAGTCTAGCCGGCAGAGTCGCAGCACTCAGTCGATTCATAAGTAAGCTGGGAGAAAAGGCTCTGCCCTTCTACCAGCTGATGAAAAAGGCGGACAAATTCGAGTGGACGGAGGAAGCACAGGATGCCTTTGACAGGCTGAAGAAGACCCTGACAACCCCTCCAGTACTGGTAGCACCCCAGGAGAATGAACCACTATACCTTTACGTGGCGGCCATGAACAGAGTGGTCAGTACCGTTCTCGTAGTCGAACGGGAGGAAGAAGGAAGGGCTCATCCCGTCCAGCGGCCCGTGTATTACCTCAGCGAGGTATTAACAGAGTCAAAGCAGAGGTACCCGCACTATCAGAAATTGGCATACGCCGTCTTCATGACGTCAAGGAAGGTGGTACACTACTTCTCCGAGCACCCGATAACGGTGGTAAGCTCCTCCGCCCTATCAGACATCCTCACTAATCCATCCGCGACAGGGCGAGTCGCCAAGTGGGTTGTCGAGTTAGGGCCATGGGGGCTGAAGTACGTGCACCCGAAGGCAATCAAGGCTCAGGTCCTACCAGAGTTCACCACCGAAGTGGATAGAAGCGCAGCTACCAGACGAGCCTGATTTATCGACTGCATGGACCATGTACTTTGATGGATCCAAGAAATTCAACTCAGCCGGAGCGGGAGTCGTGCTCATATCACCCAAAGGCGATAAGCTTAAGTACGTGCTGCAGATGAAATTTCCAACACCCTCCAACAACGAGGCGGAGTACGAGGCACTGATCCACGGCATGCGATGGCCAAGAACTGCGGCGCCACTCGCCTTATGATCTATGGCGACTCCTACCTGGTGGTGCAGCAAACAATGAAGCAATGCGACGCCATCGCTGACAACATGATAGCATACAGGGAGCTGTACAACCAGCTGGAAGGCCAATTCGACGGCTGCGAACTGCGACACATTGGCCGCGAAAGCAATGAAGAAGCCGACATCCTCGCCAACCTTGGATCAGATCGAGCTCCGGTTCCACCCGGAGTCTTCCTCGAGTGCATCACGCAGCGCTCTATCAGGGTCCGGCCCCCGCCAGAACCCCCTGCATCGACAACAACGACCGCCAACCCGCAAAGCACGGAGAAGGAGCCCATGGAGATCATGCTGGTCGAACCCACATGGACAAGCCCGTATCTGGCCTACATGCTACATCAGCGGCTGCCAGAGAATCCAGTCGAAGCAAAGCGCATTGTCCGCCGCTCGAAGGGCTTCACCATCATCAAGGGCGAGCTTTACAAGCGAAGCATCTCAGGCGTACTCCAAAGGTGCATTGATCCATCTGACGGCCAGGCTATTCTACTCGACATCCACGCTGGAATCTGCGGGCATCATGCAAGCAGTCGAGCACTGGTTGCCAAGGCCTTGCGAGCAGGATTCTACTGGCCCACTGCAATGCAAGACGCAGTCGAACTCGTAAGAAGGTGCGTCGGCTGCCAAGAATTCGCCAACAAACCTCACGCACCTGCATCAGCATTGAAAACCATCCCACTCGCATGGCCGTTCGCGCAGTGGGGACTCGACATGGTAGGTCCCTTCAGAAGTCCTCCCCGGGTGGGCACACGCATCTCCTGGTGGCAGTCGACAAATTCACGAAGTGGATCGAGGCGGTGCCAATCACAAGTTCAACCGCAACTTCAGCAGTCAACTTCATCAGGTCCATCGTCTTCAGATTTGGCGTGCCCCACAGTATCATCACCGATAACGGCACAAACTTTACAGCCGAGAGTTCAGAGATTTCTGCGAGGAACAAGGCATTAAGCTCAACTACGCATCCGTCTCACACCCGCAGTCTAACGGACAAGTCGAAAAGGCCAACGGCCTGGTCAGCAAAGGGATAAAGAAGCGTCTGCGAGTGCCGTTAAAACGAGCTGCAGGAGCCTGGGTAGAAGAACTTCCAAGCGTGCTATGGAGCCTACGCACCACGCCGAACAGATCCACCCAATACACACCGTTCTTTCATGGTGTATGGCGCAGAAGCAGTCTTACCCTGTGACATTAAGTTTGACGCTCCACGGGTCGTGGCCTACGACGAGTCCGACGCAGAGGAGGCACTAGAAGATGACATGGACACTCTAGATGAAGCACGCGACATCGCCCTCAGCCGCACAGCAGTGTACCTGCAGGACCTGCGCAACTACCACGGGCGACGACTGCGACCCGAGAGCTTTTGTCCCAGGCGACCTGGTCCTTCGACTCAAGCAGAAGAAAGTACACAAGCTCGCCTCCCCATGGGAAGGCCCGTACATTGTGACAGAAGCAATCGGCAATGGAGCATATCGCCTGAAGGACCAAGCCACAGGAACAGTTTGCAGTAACCCGTGGAACGTGGCACAGCTACGCCGCTTCTACGCCTGATGTACCCTACACTGTAAACTCTAAGTAGCAGCAGGTTTCTTACGCACTCTTTCCCTCGCCAGGGTACCTAAGGGGACTGGAAGGGTTTTAATGAGGCGGCCTGTTTGCGAGAATAAATAAAGATGATTAAAGAAATTTTGTGTCACCCTCTCCTTTGTAACCTAGGCCGCCACTCGAACCACTCGGGGGCTGCGCCGTACAGGCATCACCCGAAAATCCTCGGCCGCCACCCGACGCACTCGGGGGCTCGCGCTGTACAGGTCTAAAGTTAGCCTCGGCCGCCACTCGAATCACTCGGGGGCTGCGCCATACAGGCATCACCCGAAAATCCTCGGCCGCCACCCGACGCACTCGGGGGCTCGCGCTGTACAGGTCTAAAGTTAGCCTCGGCCGCCACTCGAATCACTCGGGGGCTGCGCCATACAGGCATCACCCGAAAATCCTCGGCCGCCACTCGACGCACTCGGGGGCTCGCGCTGTACAGGTCTAAAGTTAGCCTAGGCCGCCACTCGAACCACTCGGGGGCTGCGCCATACAGGCATCACCCGAAAATCCTCGGCCGCCACTCGACGCACTCGGGGGCTCGCGCTGTACAGGTCTAAAGTTAGCCTAGGCCGCCACTCGAACCACTCGGGGGCTGCGCCAGTACAGGCATCACCCGAAAATCCTCGGCCGCCACTCGACGCACTCGGGGGCTCGCGCTGCACAGGTCTCAGTCAGCCTAAGCCGCCACCCGAATCACTCGGGGGCTGCGCCTAGCAGGCATCACCCAAAAATCTTCGGCCGCCACCCAACACACTCGGGGCTGCTCAACACGGGTTATGAGTTCACGACACAATGTTTTCATATACCTAGGGATTAACCCCGTATCAGCATATTCACATGCATACGTACATTCATGTTACAAGCTAACATTATACAACAAAATTTTTCTTAGTCGACAGGCTCTTCCTTTGGCGCATCCAGTGGCCCTACACGTCGCTCTGTATGATTCATGACATGTTGCATCACCCGACGTGCGGGTTCAAGGGATTCTGCATAATCAACATCCCTAGGCAAGCCATCAAGTATTCTGTCCAAGGGAACATGAGGTCGATGCAGTCGAACATAGGCAAACGCCGTGTTGGCCCCGGCAACAAGCTGGTTGAAGACGATCACCTTCAAGGCCCTGCTACTGCGGAACCTCTCCAACAGCGCGGGCAACCCTTCCGGCTGCTCATCAAGGGCGAAGAACACTTTGTTGATCTGCCAGAGTGCTTTCCTGCAACCCTCAAGAACGAATGCAGCCCGCCAGGTGCGATCCAGCATCCGTGCAAGTATGCGGCCCTCTCCCTTATGTACCCAGAATTGGCAAGCTTCGACCGAACTACCGGTGGCCTCGCTATCCACGCGCTCGTCCACTCGAGCGTTCTCGGCTTGCCAGTCGGGATTAACAACTGCAAATCAACACGGGTCAAGATGCAGAACAACACAAGCATGAAGAAATCAAAGAGAAGCAGCTAGAGCACAAACCTTGCAACTGTCGACATATCAGATCAATATGGTCAAGAAGGAACCGTTCGCGCTGATTGAACGGCCCAGCGGAACGTGCCCTGAGACGATCAAGCTCCACGTCAGTTCTACGCAGCTTCGACTCAAGTTCAGTAATCTTGCTCCGCATATAATTAAACACTCGCTGATCGTTCCTACTCCGCGCGGGAGCCGGAGGAGTCGGACAACGCGAAGACGCAGGCGCAGTCGAAGAGGTACCTTCATCCAAGTACGCACGGATACCTTCCGCGACTTCCGGAGGAGCACTTCGTCAGGCTGTCAATTTAAAGAACATCAGAGCACTTTCCAACAAGACTAGACAAAAACACAGTCGCATGACAGAATCAGCATATCCATTGATTTCATCAAGTTTCATTACAAAAGACAAAAGAAGACCCCTACTACAACACTACATAGCAGAACCCGACGGTGCGCGGCCCTTTTTGGCGGCTGACTCTGCAAGCTTCCTCTCAAAGGTGTCAATCAGCTTTTTAGCTAACTTAGTCGCCTTGTCCTTGACGCTGGTCAGAGACTTGGACTTTCCATCGGGCCTTCGAGGGAAGTCGCTCGCAGCCGCCTCAAAGTCACCCGAAATCCCATGACCGAGTAACAGACGGAAGGTGAGCTCGGAGCCGCGTACCGTCTGGGTGCGGGTGTAGTTGGCCATCACATTCGCCTCAGCAAATGGAGCCGCCAGCTTGTCAGCCTCCTTAGGCGCGGCCTGACCAGGGAAAACACCTTCATAGATGTTGGCCAGGGCGCTCGAGGACTTCTTCACAGCGTCCGCGGCGCACGCGCAGACTCGGTTGCAGAGGTCGACTGCCGCCGACAAGGTGGTATTCGCGCTGGACGTCCCTTCAGGGGGAGCACCACCACCAACACCTACATTCAGAAATAACACGACTAGTAAGGTTACCTGCAGGCAACAAAGGCAACAAGTAGGCTTCTATCAGCCGAGAACTTACCACCAATGGCCGTGGCAATGCTAATCAGGCGTTCGACTTGAACCTTCTCTGCCTCGGTCTGGGTCTCAAGCGACTTCTCCAGTTGCTGGACCCGCTTCACCAAGCCTTGGTTGTCTTCTGCAGAACACCCGAGCAAAAGATCAGAATTGCGGACAGTCGAAGAAAGTTCAAAAGACTCAGCAAAGGGATACTTACTCTTCGACTGCTCCAGCGCAGCACGAAGTTGACTAGCCTCCTGCTCCAGACGAATGAAGCGGGTGGCCGTTTCCATCTGCTGGCGATAGATGGGCTGCGGAAAAAGAAGTATAAATCTGTACCCGACTATTCTAGTCACGCACATCTTCGGGGGCTACTCCCATCGGGAGCGCTGTTCGCGCACCCGATACAAGAATTCGCAAGACAAGAAAGAAGATACTTACATGCTGGATCAGATCAGCATCCACGGCAGTCGCAGCAGCGGCATCATCCGGCCGGGTGGCCGTCGAAGGGTCCAGCACCGGAGGATTGTTCGCCTGTGGCGCCTCTTCAGTTGTACCAGTCGCATGCTCCGGGGCAGCAGACTGGTGTTCCTCCTCACGAGGCGAATCATGGACATTACCACCTTGGTGGCTGCTTACAAAAGATTCAGAAAACACCCAAGGAACAGAAAGAAGAAGCGAAACAGAAAGGTTCAGTCGCATAAAGCTTACCTGTCAGCATATTCACCATCGCTGCTCATGGAAGGAGTCGGCATCCTCCCAAACCCCGCGGGAGGCGCGGAGTCCAGCGGAGTCACAATCAGAGAATCCACAAGCTTGTTCGCCTCCGAAGATGACGAGCTGGAGTCCTCCTTTTCTGCCTCCTTCAAGGGTGATGTCGCGGCGGCGGAGCCGACATGCTTTCGCTTGCGCCGTTTGAGCGGCGCCTCCTCCTCCTCCTCTTCCTCCTCTGCTTCCTCGCTAGGCGAGGACGCGGGGGGAAGACTCTCTTCATCGCCGTCCTGCTCGGCAACAAAGGCGGCCTCATCGTGAGCGCCATTCTCCATCAATGGAGGAAGGCTCACGTAATTTTTCCGATCCTGAAGATCAGCAAGCAACAGTCGAAAGTTCAGAAAAAGACAGTCAACTCCAAGTAACGAAGACTTCAAGATTCAAACACTTACCTCTGGGATCGGATTCGTCGAGCTGAAGGGCGCGACTGAGCAAGTCACGTTGCACGCGTCAGCAACCCGAAGGCTGGTGATGGCCCTCACCTTGATTGCGACTTGTGCATCGTCCATTGCCGGGTCGACTACCATTTCCCACATTGGGAGAGGGCGCTGTTGCAGAGGCTGCACCCTCAACCTGTGGAACATGGCGATCAGCTGGATTCCGCCGGCTTCGCGTCCCATCGTCTTGATCAACCCGCGAAGAAGCGACTGCAGCGGCTTGATCGACTCCCTCTCCTCCGTCGACAGGGAGTGCGACCAGGCGTTGGTCTTCTTCAGAGGCCGTTCAGCAGCGAAGTCGGGGATCCCGGCCTGGTTCCACGTGATGTAGAACCACTTCTTCCTCCAGCCTTGCACGGAGTCGGACTTCTTCATGTGGAAGAAGTTCGTGTCGCCGCGCAGCTGGATTCCGAAGCCACCGACCGGGTAGGTCTCCTTCGACTTACCCGCCATCCGGCGCACCATGAAAATAGACTTCCACAGTGCCCAGTGGGGTGTGATCCCCAGGAAACACTCGCAGAGCACGATAAAGCTCGTGATGCTCAAGACGCTGTTGGGAGTCAGATCATGGATCTGAATCCCATAGGCGTACAAGAGCCCACGGACAAAATCGTGCAAGGGGAACCCGAATCCCCGCGGAAGGAACTCCACGAAGCAGACGCGTTCCCCACTGCGGGGAGCAGGGACGGAATCCTTACCGGGCGCCCGCGTCGTCGCCACGGCCTCCGGTGGCAGCAGCCCCTGCTGGCGGAGGCTGTCGAGCTCCGCCGCTTTGACGGAGGACTTGCTCCAGTCGCCCTCCACCTTTTTCATCCCGGCGTCGTCGCCGGCGGCGGCGGTGGAGCTCTCAGTACCCTTGCTCCTCTTGTGGCCCATGTCGTCGGAGGAAAGGGGGAGAAATCTGTTGGAAACTTTTTGCGAGGAACAATGGAGGCAAGAACTGGCGGCGAGATGGAGGAGAATGAGGATGCGTGACCTGCCTTTGCACCGCGGTGAAAAACATATACCGCGGGGCAGTTCATCACGGCCCTCCATCGTGCAACCGCATCGCGCCGCAAGAATCCAGCCGCCCACGTGTCGCGCGACGGACACCCCGGTCGTGCTCCACTATGCACGGGAACCGAAGCATCATCATCACGCCGCGGAGTTTTCGCGCCCAACGGTCCATATTCAGCGGTCGTCGCTGTGGCAGCGGGCCCACCATCGTCACGTCCCGTCGGGCGCAGAGCCTGTCGAGTCATGTCATCAAAAGCGTCATCACTGACGTCATCATGGAAGTGTGTCAAGTAAGCCAAGCAATTGGCTGAGCATTCGATAGCCGTTCGACTGAACCAAGTACGTTCGAACCAAACGTCCGAGTGGAGTAAGACGAAGTAAGCTTTTTTAAAGCTGATTTTATGACAAGTTAGTAGGCCGTCAAGGCTGAGTGACAGAGTAAGTCGAGCCTGGACAGTTTCGACTCGGACAAGTTCGAGTCATCTGTTCACTCCCATCGGGAGCAGGCTTTTCGACTGAGGAAAAATTGAGTTTAACCTCAATTGCAAGCAATTCAGCTTAATCTCGGGGGCTACTCCCATCGGGAGCGCTGTTCGCGCACCCGATGATTACGAAGAAAAGCAGTCGAAATGCTGTGACTCCGAAAAATCAAGACGGCGCACCCGAAGAATCAAGACATGCTCACTCGAAGCAATCTTCATCAACGATTCCATGTGGCGTGCCCTGAAGGGGGGAGTCCTCCACCCGACTCTGCGATTCGACTGAGCACTCGGGGGCTACTGTCGTGGGGCTACCTTTCGGGTCACCCACGGTGATGGTACTTGGGTCACGCCAAGGAAGGCCCAGCGAAGCCCAAGAAGGATTCCGTATACCACAAGTAGTCGACATTAGGTCGGTGAGGAGGTTTCCATATCTTGTACGTGCAATCGCACCGTCCACCCGAGACCCGGCCTGTAGTATAAAGGTCGGGAGGGTGCGCCGTCTAGGGTATCGAACCATTGAACATCGCATTGTAGCCACCAATCCATAATTCCAGACAAGCAGGAGTAGGTCTTTACCTCAACTCGAGGGGCCGAACCTGGGTAAATCGCCCCCTGTTAGCCGTCGTGTTCACCAGCCTGATCTCTCTCTTTCTCCCTCAATCAACCCGGGGTACTCGACCCAGGGATTTGCCGAGCCTCAAGCTCGTCATTGTCGTAAAGGGTTACGTCGATGCTAGTTGGGATACTGATCCAGATGATTCAAAGTCTCAGTCCGGATACATGTTTATTCTAAATGGTGGCGCTGTGAGCTGGAGGAGTTCCAAGCAGAGCGTGGTGGCGAAATCTTCAACTGAAGCGGAATATGTGGCAGCCTCTTCGATAGCAAGTGAAGCAGTCTGGATGAAAGAGTTCCTCTCCGAGCTGGGTGTGGTTCCAAGTGCGTCAAGGCCTTTAGCCCTGTACTATGATAATGCAGGTGCAATTGCTCTTGCCAAAGAACCAACTTCACACAAGAACACAAAGCATATCAAGCGCCGCTTTCACAATTTGCGTGAGAATGTCCGAGATGGAGGCATAGAGATTTGCAAGGTGCATACGGATCTGAATGTGGCAGACCCGTTGACTAAACCTCTTCCACGAGAAAAACATGATCAGCACCAAGAGTCCATGGGTGTTAGATTGCTACAAATGTAAACTAGATTATTCACACTAGTGCAAGTGGGAGACTGTTGGAGATATGCCCAAGAGGCAATAATAAAGATTATTAATCATCATATTTCCCATTCATGATAAATGTTTATTATCCATGCTATAATTGTATTAATCGGAAACAAATACATGTGTGGAATATAAACGACAAAGTGTCCCTAGTAAGCCTCTCATAACTAGTTCATTTGATCAAGTGTTGGTTAGAAGCTTCCTAACCAAGGATTTATGAATCACTTGATAAACGGAGTTATATCATAGGAGATGATAAAATGGACAGAACCATTTTAATAGATCTCAAATATAGTTTCCTTAGACCATGAGATTATGTCCCTCCTGTCTACCGAAGGAATACTTTGTGGACATCAAACGTCACTTCGTAACTGGTTGATTATAAAGGTGTCTTTCAGGTATCTCCAATAGTAGGTTGTTGGGTCACATGAATCAAGACTGGGATTTGTCCGTCCAAGCAGTGGATAGATATCTCTGGGCCCTCTCGGTAGCATAGCATCCAAAAGCTTGCAAGCATATGACTAAGTAGCTAGTCATAAGGATCGTATCCTATGGAACGAGTAAAGAGAACTTATCGGAAATGAGATTAATCATATATGGAGATATCAGTGATTAAGTCTCAGGCAAGTAAAATATCGTGAGACAAAAGGAATCATATATGGATTAATTGAATCCCAGACATTGTGGTTCAACCGATAAATTACTTCGTTGAATATGTAGGATTCAATATGGACATCCCGGTCCCAATATTGATTGTTGATTGGATCATGTCTGCATGTTCTCGAACCCGCAGGGTCACACACTTAACGCTTCAATGTAGTTAGGGCTTGAGATAAATGATGGTTTGAATGAATATTGATTCGGAGTCTCGGATGGGATCCTAGACATAATGAGGAGTTCCGAAAGGGTCCGGAGATAAAGATTCATATAAGGAAAGTGGTTTCCAGAGGTGTCGGAAAGGTTCGGGAATTTTCCGGTAGGGTACCGAAAGTTTCTAGAAGGTTCCGGAAGGTTCCATGAGTGGACACACCTGTCGTGTGGGGTCCACATGGACCAAAGGGGTGGTGTAGCATTGCGCCTAGCTAATAGGCGTTAAAGAAAAGCGCTTGTTGGGAGGCAAACCAATTTTTATTTTTGCTTTCTTGAGTCATGGAGTTGTTGCTTCTGTAGCAACTTCATTGTATCCTTGTTTTTAGTTTTTGTGTGCCATGAGTTAGCCTTTAATGCTTAGAAAGTGCGAAGTTTTGTTTTGCTGTCCAGAAACAAATTCTGAGCTCCTGTTGTGGAAAATCTCGACAAATCCCAGAATGTTATCCTTTTCTGGAAATTTTGGACAGCAAGCTTTCTACTTTTATCTATCTTTCATTGGTTTTAATTTTTTTTATTTGATCTCTGTAAGTGCCTCTAAATAATAGATCTTTACAGACTGTCCAGTTTTGATAGAGTCTGCCTTAATTTGTGTTTGCCTCTTTTATTAACGTCATTAGTGGTACTATGTGGAAGGAGTGCCGCCCTTGAGGCATATTAAACAGTAGCTAATGCTAAATCAAGTTTGTGCAATTTGTCTTAGTGGAATCCAAGTGAGTTTTGTTTTATTTGAACTAAACCTCTAATCAATTTATGAAAAGTTTTGTGCGAAGGGAGTTTTTAGGTTCCACGAGGGAAGATGATGAAATAAGTTGAAGGATGGACAAAAGCACAAGCTTGGGGATGCCCCATGGCATCCCCCTAAACATTCGAGAAGTCTCAAGCATCTAAGCTTGGGGATGCCCAAGGCATCCCCTCTTCTTCATCGACAACCATCAGGTCATCTCCGTTGAAACTATGTTTTTATGACTTCACATCTTATGTGCTATTCTTGGAGCGTCATTTTATTTTGCTTTCAGTTTGTTTTAGTTTTTTTTCTGGTCATGTACTTTGTTGGATCATAGCTTTCTTGTGTGGGAGAGAGACACGCTCCGCTTTTTCATTAGAATACTCTTGTGCTTCACTTATATTTTGTTGAGCATTCTTAGGTTTGTTTGCTTATCAGCTCTTGTGCTTCGCTTATATCTTGTTAAGAGATGTTAGTTCTTGCTATTAGACTCTCTTATGCTTCACTTATATTTGTTTAGAGAGTTGTTTATGGTTGCTTGCTTGATTTGTTGGAATCATAAAAATGTCGTGCATGTGGTAGTGGTGTGATGAAAAAACTTGCATAGTCTTGTAGATCTTCATGTTTGAATAACATGAACTCTTGCCAATTGTTTTGAGGTATTAAGTGAATTAATGCTTAAACTTGCTGGTTATTTAAGTTAAGGCTCATTAGTGAAGAACTACCGTTAAAGCTTGAATTAATAAAGTTTCTTCATACTTGCAATTTTGACAGTCAAGTATTTTCATCAAATGAAAGTTTGGTTAACAAGGAAGACAGTGTAGAGTTTTTGTATTTATGCTTAATGTATGTTCTATAGTCATTCTTGTTCTGGTTGCTGGTGCTTGTTTGCTTTGATATCCTTTGCTAGCCAAAAACTCTGTACTGAGCGGGAAGGCTGCATCCAAACTCCTTGAGCCAAATATCTTTCCAGCAGTGTCCATCATACCTACATATGCATGGTATTTCATGCCATTCCAAGTAAATTTGTCATGTGCTACTTTTAAAACTTCAAAATACTCCAATTTGTGTCTCTGTTACTAGCTCATGAGGTAGTAGTGAGGAAGTTTGTTATATCTTGTGTCAAGCAAGGTAATTTCCCCCCTTTCACCTGGTGAGCGTGGATTGCGTGCTCACTTAAATTTTCCGAGAGCTGGCCAAGGGTTCCCAGCCTGCAAAATATAAATTCAACCAGCGTGCAAATGATGATGGAAAGCTATTAAAACGGTTGTAAACAGTGTAGGAAAATAGGACCGGGGTACACAGATAACTAGTGGTGTCTCTCCAAAAGATACACATGATGGGTAAACAAATTACAGCATGGCAATTGACATAATTGTGGACGCATAACAATTCTATCATAAAACAATATAGTTCACCGTTTCATCTTATATGGGCATTACGTCAAAATACATAGACCGTTATCCAACTCCGTCTAGACTAATAATCCACCCCGGGATCGCTATCCAGCATGTCACCCAGAAGTATTAAGTTGCAAGCAACAGATCATTGCAATAAGCAAAGTGCATAATATAAGCAATGTAAATAACACAAGGAAATAACACCGTTGTTTTCTCCCTAGTGGCAACAGCACATTCATGAGCATAAGCGTTTCTGTCAATCGCACTCAGCACACAAAGGCCTGAACCCACTATCTAGCATAAATACCCTCTCTGAAGACACTAACAATTACTTGGCCAAAGCATCCACTAGCACCGGAGAGCATGCAAGATCATAGATAAAACATAACACATAGATGAACAAGAGTAATGATTTGCACAATTCATCGGATCCATGCAAACACATCATGTAGCAGTTACAGATAATATGATCTTGATCATGATAGGCAGCTCACAAGATCTAAGAAATTGAGTACAAGGAGGAGAGACAACCATCTAGGTACTGCTATGGACCCATAGTCCCGTGGTGGACTACTCACGCATCACTCCGGAGGCAGGGATGGTGGTGTAGATGCCTCCGGTGATGATTCCCCCCTCCGGCAGGGTGCCGGCAAGAGCTTCAGAACCCTCCCGATCTAGGTTTGGCGACGGCGACGGCCTCGGATGTTTTATGTAAAATATGATCGGGTATCGAGGATTTCCGTGTCGAAGACAATTTATAGGCGAAAGGGCGACGGAGTCGTCCAGGTGGGACCCCAGCATGGCCAGCACCTAGGTCGCGCCTGAGTGGCGTCTGGGGGCTGTGGGGCCCACCTACAGCTCCCCTCCTGGCTCCGTTTTTGTTCCTTCGTGAAAATAATTCACGTAAATTTTCAGATGATTCCGAGAAACTTCCCCGAACAAATTTTCTGAAACAAAAGGACAGCAGAAAACAGGAACTGGCACTGGGCATCTTGTTAATAGGTTAGTTCCATAAATCATGCCAAAATGATATAAAAACATTATAAAAACATGTGGCACTGATATATAATCAAGCATGAAACATCAAAAATTATAGATACGTCTGGGACGTATCAGGATGCTGATACGTGTAAACGTATCTATAATTTTTGACTGTTCCATGCTACTTATATGCCATTGTTACATGTTTTTACTATCTTATTACATCATTTTTATGCTTTTTGTCAGACTAACCTATTGACAAGTTGCCCAGTGCCAGTTTTCCCTGTTTTTGCTGTTTTTTATTTCAGAAAAGTTACTTCTGGAAATATTCCCAAGATTGGACGAAAAAATTTGGGATTTTTTATTCGACAAGATACAGACGTGGACCAAATGGGACCTGGAGGGGCCACCCACAGGCCAGGGGCGACCCCCAGCTGCGACCAGAGGTGGGGCCGCGGTCAGGACCCGCCCCTGGGCCTGGAGGATCCCCTCGACGCCTATAAAAACCCTTTTGACCTAAAACCAAATGGGCGACGATTATTTTCCAGAAACACGACCTGACGCCGCCGCCTCCTCGAAACCTAATTCGGGGAGATTCTGAAGCTGCTCCCGGCACGCTATCGGAGGGGAGATCGATCTCGGAGGGCTCTACATCGCCATGCCTTCCACCGGGATGAAGTGTGAGTAGTTCCACCTTGGACTACGGTTTCATGGCAGTAGCTAGATGGTTGTCTCTCTCCCTTGTGCTTCATGTTTATGATCTTGTGAGCTACCCTACATGATCAAGATCGACTATTTGTAAAGCTATATGATGTGTTTGTTAGGATCCGATGGATTATGAAGTTATGATCAGATTGTGCATGGTTCTTAGTTATTAATTTATGTTCTTACATGCTCTCTGATATGTGTAGTTGCTTTGGCCAAGTGATTGCTTATGTTTCCAAGAGAGAGTATTTATGCTAGATAATTGGTTCATGCCCCCTCTTGTTCCTGGGCATGAGTGACAGAAACGTCTAAGGACGAGGATGTGCTGTTTTGACTAAGGGTAAAACATTGGTGTTTATGTCTACGTGATTATAAATGTTGCTTACTTCATACGCTTTACTTAATGCAATTGTCTGTCGCTTGCGACTTAATACCGATGGGTGACAGGCTGGATAGCGATCCCTAGGTGGACTTTTCAGACAAAGATGCAGCTGGATGGCGGTCTTTGTTCCTTGTTGTGATGCCTACATGAATATTACTGTGAACACTTTGATATATCTAGATTAAGTTTGTGTCATAATTCTGTCAATTGCCCAACTGTAATTTGTTTACCCTTCATATGAGTGTTTTATTTATTGGAGAGACACCACTAGTGAACCCATGGCCCCAGGTCCATCTTTTTACATTGTTTATAACGTCATTTACTTGCTTTCCATAATCACTTGGTCGCTGGTCCGTTTTCATAAATCGCTTCACTACACTATACGTTTACCGCTTTCTTTTCAGCAGACCGGGAAGATTGACAACCTTCCTGCCGTTGGGAGAAAAGTAATTGTTTGAGTGTGTGCAGGTCCACGTTCGTTGACGATTAAGCACATAGATCGTTGACGGGCACCTCGTTGTTGATTTCAAAGTCCTACTGGTTCGATTAAATCTTGGTTCTTCACTAAGGGGAAAACTGCTACTCGCTACATCCACGCCTTCGCTTGGGGCACCACCCAACTATATCATCACCATCAACTACACATGATTTTCATGACGAGTCGTGGGATCATGCGCAGTAACTCCGCGGCGTGGCGCGTCTCACTGTGATGCCTCAATTTTTGTGCGCGGGGAAAACTCAACCATGGTTTAGTTTTACCCTGAGTGCGGTGTTCAAACTGTTGTGGTCCCATGCTCTTACGGACACGCCATTTCGGCATTGGACGGTGCTCAAGACTTGATGTTCGTCCAAGACCGTTCGCCTTAATAAGCAGTTAAGGCAGCCGATGTTCGGCATTACATGTCGGATGATTTTCTTCAGGAAGGCTTCAAGCTCTTTAGTCGTGTCGAACTGGTATCCCACACAGTCGACTTATTCCGGCCTGCCGGGGTGGCCCGTGCAGTTGGTAATCCAGTCGGCTTATTGGTGGTGGTGGGGGGCGCAGTATGACGAAGCACAAGGGAGAAGGCCAGCCGGCTAAGGAAGATCCAAGATGGTGGCGTATGAAGAAACCGCCTTGTGCACAATACACGGCCCAAGCAGGATTAGATCAGGACTCTGTCTCTCAGTCGGTCACGATTCTACCTTGTAAGCCCTAGTCTGACCGTCTATATAAGCCGAACTACGGGAAGACTTAGGGTTAACTTTCACAAGATCATTGTAATCGTGTATATTGCTCTTATAATGATTGATAACAACACATAAGATCTACCGCCGTTGTAAGATCCGAATCTGGGTAAACTGTGTGCCGTCCCGTCACCGGAATCCCCCACGATCTATCCACTCTATACCATCGATGTATGGCACCCTACTTTAGTCCTGCGATACCAATACCTCGACACATGATATTTACTATTGCAACATCAATGATCGTCGATCGATATCTGATCCCATGCATCATACATTTCTAAGCTTACGAGCAATGCAAAACACATTTTGAAGTTTAAAACATGTACTAGATTAAAAGGAAAACTATCCAAATATCGTTCAAATCGGTGTAGCTATAGCGCAGAGAGAAACGGCTTTGGTGAGTGTCACACCAAACTTCTCACCCATATCAATCCCAGTCCTCTCCACCTCCACCGGGAGCCTCCATTCGAACTGATTCAACAATGTAGCAAGGACCAAACGCACGGTCCTAATCGCCAACGGCATCCCAGGGCACATTCGACGCCCCGCACCAAATGGAATGAGCTCGAAATCTCCACCTCTACAGTCCACCGCCCACCCGAGAAACCTCTCCGGCATGAACTTTTCCGGTTAATCTTATGGCCAGATGCTTTCGTCCCGGCCTATTGCCCACAAATTTACCAACACACGTGCACCTTGTGGCACCGGGTAACCTGTAATTCTTTCGGTCGCCAGGGCTTGTCGTGGTAACATTAGTGGGCCTGGAGGATGCAGCCGGAATGTTTCCTTGACCACGGCTTGGAGGTAGGGCAACCGGTCAATGTCGGATTCTTCGACGCTCCTTGTTGAGCCGATGACCTGTACGAGCTCCTCGTGAGCTTTGACCATTGATGATGGGTTCCGGAGAAGTTCCGTCATTGCCCATTCCACAACGCTGGAGCTTGAATCACTGCCCTGCGAGAAACAAATCCTACAACAAAACATAAGATGTGTTGTGAAATAGCCAGTGGTCACATAATAACTTACCAAATGCATATAATATGGAATGTATAATTTACATATAAAAATTCGATCACGCCACCTGGCTGCAATGAAATGAATAGTCGAGACAAGAGCATTTGTCTATTGTTACCGTGAAAAGCGCCCTGAGCGTGTCGCGGTCCAGGCGGCCTTGACGCGCCGCGACGTCGAGCAGCACATCGAGGAAATCGTCCTGCTCCTTCCTGGGCTCGCCGTCCTCGCGGCCGCGCAGCCTCCGGTCCACCTCCGCGTGGAACACGAGGTGCAGCCGCGCCAACCGCCGTCGCAGCCCCTGCAGGTCCGCCAGCGCGAGCGCCGGGGGAAGAAGTCGGACACATTGGGGGCAGGCCGGCCCGCACTCCATGACCTCACCCACCAGCACCTGGAACTCCCTGGACCCGCCATGGGAATCGGCTAGACGCGACCCAGGAAACGAAACAGGTTTCGACCTGGCGTGGCGGCTACAATACCCACGTTCTTCCTCGTCACGTGCGCGACATCTTCGCCGTGTCGTGTCCGGCATCGAGCACGTGGCCGTCTGCGTTCGGGTCGTCGTCTGTCGTGGCCGAGGCTCCCCGCCTCCCCGCGCACGCACTGGTGCAGCTCGGCATATATCGTCCGTCGTCTCTTCGGCGCGGCGCCGGCGCCCCTCGAGTTCGCGTGCTTTAACTTCTCGCGCAGCTCGGCGTTGTGAGCTCCGGCAATGGCTTCGATGGGGTGCATCAACCAACCACATACGTCCCAACTTCATAGGCCGTACGAGCCTTTTAGTCATGTATCTAATTATTATGTTATACATGTTATAATTGTTTATTAGTTTAATTTTCTAATGATATAGGGCCCATTTTAGATTTTTCGTACACGTGTGTGACAAACTCCACTCCCCAAGACTAAATACAGTACAATATATCATTGTTGGCCTATATATATACGAGAGCCCGGCGCCCATATATGATACATGTCGCAGGCACACGACACTGCTAGTGGAGTACCGTACTAGTCAGTGTTTAACTGTTTACGATGTCTTCCCTTCTTGCGTGGCTGCCATGGCTTGTCGTCTCCCTCCTCTCCATCTACCTTCTGGACCTCCTAGCCCACGCGCTCCGCCACCTCCCTCCGGGCCCCATCCCTCTGCCATTCATCGGTAGCCTCCACCTTATCGGCGACCAGCCGCACCGCTCCCTCGCCCGCCTCGCCAGGACCTACGGCCCGCTCATGTCACTCCGCTTGGGCTCGGTCACCACGGTGGTCGTCTCCTCCTCGGACGTCGCCCGCGAGCTCCTGCAGAAGCACGACGCCGCATTCGCCAGCCGGTACGTGAGCGACGCCATCGGCGACCACGCCAGGAACTCCGTCGCCTTTCTCCACTACGGGCCGCGGTGGCGCTCGCTGCGCAAGACCGTGACCACGGAGCTCTTCGCGCCGCACCGGCTCGATGCGCTCCAGGGCCTCCGGAGCGAAAAGGTGCGGGAGCTCGCGGCCCACATCGCCCGGCTGGCGCGCGATGGAGCGGTGGTGGACGTCAGCCGCGTGGCGTTCACGACCAGCCTGAACCTCCTCTCCAGCACCATCTTCTCAAGGGACCTGACGAGCCTCGATGACCATGGCGGGTCCAAGGAGTTCCAGGTGCTGGTGGCTGAGATCATGGAGTCTGGGGGTTGTTCGAACGTGTCGGACTTCTTCCCGGCACTCGCGCGGGCGGACCTGCAGGGGCTGCGCCGCCAGATGGCAAGGATGTTCGCTCGGCTGCACGTGGTGTTTGACGCGGAGGTGGACCGGAGGCTGCGCCGGCGCGAGGTCGGTGAGCCCAGGAAGGAGAGTGGCGACTTCCTCGAGGTGCTGCTCGACGTCGCGGCGCGTGACGGCGGCAAGGCCGACCTGGACCGCGACACGCTGAGGGGGATCTTCACGGTAACGACAAATGATTTGTCTTGAGTATTCATTCATTTCGTAGCAGCCGCCGGCGGACGTACGTGATCGGTGATTCCACGTACAAATTGCATTTTTTAATACGTATATATAATGCATGTGGACTGATTTAGAGCATCTTGACTGTCGCCCTCCCTATAGCCTCCCTCACCATATATAGGTCCAAACACGAGAAATACCAGACCCCGCCCGTCCCACACACCCACACACACACGCACAGACATCGTTTCGGTCGGTCAAGAAAACTGATCGACAATCCCTTGTCCATCCTCAACCTTTGATCGATGCCGATTCGGGGTTCGGGGCATGTGAACTCGACATCATAGCGTTGTCGGAGACTCGGATGTCCTAAGGATGGCATTTGAGCTTGAGTGGTGTTCCGGTGGTGCCGTCCCCAACCGACCACGCCCACGACGTGGTGGTCTATTGGAGTCGGGAGCATATGTCGACGGAGGAGACGACCAACACTCGCTACGCGGGACGACCTCTTCAAAGAAGATGTAGTCGTTGAATAAATCAGAGTATATAAATTTAGTAAAAGTGATTCTTTCAATTTGTTTACACGCACGTGCAATAAAAATACCGACCAATGCCTCTTAACTAGCCAGAATTTGACCGGAATCTGGTCGGATTGCAACGGGTATAAAGGCGGTTGCACAAGTTCGCTTAGGCTGTGTTCGGGTATAAAGCCCCGCACTACCGTTTTTTCCATGGATCAATACGGAGGGGTGGAGCTCGGTATTCCTCCGAATTGGCTCCTGCGTACCGGTTCGTTCTCAGCCTCGCTCTCGAAACAGATTCAAGGTCGAATGCGCTCGGCAGGAGGCGGCCTCGCACACGGAAAATGGCCGCGGCGGCGCACATTTTCGAGGCCCCTTCACCCTCCTCCTCCCCTCCATGTCCGGCCGGTGGCGGTGGGTCAACCGCATCCTCCCTAGACGGCCACTCTTTCACCCTCCTCCTTCTCCCCTTAAGTACTAACCCTAGAAACTAGATGGGGATCGACGGCGGGGGGATGGGGCACGGTGGAGGCCAGCGATGGGATAGGGAACGACGATGGCCAGGCGGCTTCTTCTCCCTTCCATCCTCCCCCTCCAGGCCCGCCTCTAATCCTAAATCGATGGGGGGAGCAGAATGACGGCGGGAAGGGGAACGGCGACGGCATCATGCTCGGGGGCCTCCGGCCATCTCCTGACCATGTTCTTTCTCAACTCCGGCTAAATCCCTCCAGGAACTCCTCCTTGCCCGAATTCAACTAGATATATACATCAAAACACAAATTTGAAATTCACTGCTCTAATCGATTCCAAGTACCAATATTTTACAAACCAAACACCAAAATTGGTATTAGAATCCAATTCAATACAGAGGATGATTTGGTATTCGTCTCAATTCAATTCCAAGCCCTCCAATTCATACATCCAACCACAGCCTTATGAAAATTCCCTCCCACTGTACCGTGTTTTAGCATTCACCATTAAAATGCTCCCTCGTACTTCAAATGTAAGGTACCAACCGCTCAGTTTACGAATTACCTTTATTTTTATTTTTTATGATTCTGGTTATTTTAAGGATCTGGTCGGGGCATGTGTTTCGCCTAAATCTGTAAAAACAGTTATGATACACCTTTTACATGGTCGACTAGATATGCTCTTACAATTAAACGCGAATTGTTACACCTTTTTTTTAATAAACGACATTTGATTGGAGCATCGGGATGATATAGACAAAATCTGGCCTATGCGATGACACAACATGAAAGACATAAAGGATGCATACAACTGAACTTATTCAAAACGAGATGAAAAACATGACGCTCTATTTACATAGAACGAACTGAGATGTCCTAGAAAAGCGACCTATCTAGCTTCAAATAGTGATACATATAGAATAACCAAAAATGCACCCACTAAACATTCAAACGCGGCCTCACAGAAGAAACTATTCTTTTCTTTTTTTTTTTTGAACAAGGGAGGGCATATACGTGCCCTCATTTCATTAGCTCAAAAGCATAGTACAGAGATGATTACAATGTCCTGCCTGTTTAAATTTGCAAAGTGATTCAAAACAGGACAAGCTATGTTGCTATGAGCTGGATTCTTGCATGAAAGTGTAGGGTGCGAGTCTAAAGATCGCAACGCCTGATGCGCACAATTGTGAGCTATTCTGTTTGTGTTCCTAGATATGTGGCACACTGATGCCTGAAGAGGCTGGAGGCTATTTTTGATTTTCATCACCAAGGGCCTGATCTCCCAAAGCGCAGAGGAATGAGCAATGGTGGGAGATAGGACTGAGCTTACCACATTGCTACTATCTGTGAAGAAACCTGCAGATAAAATTTCCAGATGTGCCGCCATGTCCGCTGCAAGCATAAGTGCTTTGCTTTCTGCAATAGGAACTGATGAAGTATTGTGTGCTGCCGCAAATACAAAGATGTCAGTACGTCCGTGTTGCTCTGGCCAGGTTGCAAAGATGCCTAACCCAGCCACAGAAGCTCAGAAGAAACTATTCCACTCCGCTCAGTCTAGCGAACGAGATGCGATGATTTGATGCAAATGTGGCGGGAAGGATGAAGAAAAGAAGTGAATGGAAAGACACAAGTTGTGGTGGATAATGGGATTGGAGCGAGGGGTCTTGCTGGCTTATCGACGATCTTGATGGCCACGCCCACCACTGACCATGAATACAAAGGTGAGAAACGGCCGCCACCATAGCCTTCGCTGAATGTTAAGCCGATCCTAGGGAGAAGGAAGTCAGGGAGGAGGGGTTTTGATATGGAGGGGCGAAACGTGGAGGAGTAAGATGAACTAATTAAGGGGAGGTGGGGAGGTTTGGTTCACACTTCAGTTCCAATGAGCATGTATAAGAAAAAAAGATGTTAAGCTAAAAATAATAAAATGTATGCAAGTTTATCATAATAATAATAATAATAGTAGTAGTAATAATAATAATAATAATAATAATAATAATAATAATAATAATACATCTACAATATCAGGGCCATTTTCTACTACCATGTCTATACAAAACCAATGTCAAACTTGTACATATTGAAGAATGTGCTAGACATCTAAAATGTATCATCTATTTATGCAGGTAGATATTTTTGCCAATGCATACATAGCTCAAAGTCGACTAGAAAATATATATACATATTCTTATTGTACATTAGCAAACATGTTGGGTGCCTGGTAAATATGTACGTGGGTACTGATTATTGCACAACACATCTTATGCTTTTGCTGTAGGATTTGTTTGTCGCGGGCAGTGACACGAGCTCCAGCACGGTGGAATGGGTCATGGTGGAGCTTCTCCGGAACCCACAGTTAATGGCCAAAGCTCATGAGGAGCTCGCACAAGTCATCGGCTCGAGGAGGGGCGTCGAAGAGACTGACATTGACCATTTGCCGTACCTCCAAGCTGTGGTCACGGAGACATTACGGCTGCATCCTCCTGGTCCTTTTCTGTTACCGCGGCAAGCCCGGGCAACCATAAAAATTGCAGGTTACACTGTGCCCCAAGGTGCTCGTGTGCTAGTAAATCTATGGGCGATGAGCCGAGATGAAGGCATCTGGTCTGAGCCCGAAAAGTTCATGCCGGAGAGGTTTTTAGGGAGGACCGTGGACTACAAAGGTGGGGATTTCGAGCTCATTCCATTCGGTGCAGGGCGCCGGTCATGTCCCGGGATGTCATTGGGAATGAGGATGGTGCACCTGGTTCTCGCGACGTTGCTGAGTCGGTTCGAGTGGAGGCTCCCGGTGGAGGTGGAGAGGTCAGGGATTGATATGGCTGAGAAGTTTGGGGTGACGCTCACCAAAGCTGTGCCTCTCTGTGCTATGGCTACACCAATATGAGGGAAATTTCTGTATAATAATGTCTCGTCCTACTTAATTTGTCTCCTAGAACCATACCTCACAATGTCATCCTAGCTTGCTTTCGAGCCAATAATCCAATAAATGGTTCTTTTTTTTTTCAATTCAGGTATGTAAAACTTATGCGTTACGTATGGCAATAGTAAAGACCATACAGTAAAGCGAACCATATGGTCACGTATGTAAAACTCGGTATGTGCAAAACAACTGTAAGAACTCATTATGGGGGAAAAGCTGGAAAAAATTGCAATCTGGACCATGTTTACACCCATACTCGGTTCTTTCCTCAGTCCTCACGCTGTGTTCTGTTTGTGTCTGAGACGAGTAGATAAGCACCGCACACGAACGTGGAGCTGCTTGCGTCACCAGCGTTTCTTCCTGTCTTGTGGGCCCAGACAAGTGAACCACCGGTTTTCTCTGACCCACTGTAACCTAGTCCAAATTGCCAAATCTGTATGGGCCATCCCAGTGCGATATGCAACATAGGAGTACATGACAACACATAACACAAAGTGTAACAACTGTCACTTTCCTACTCTATTTACTAATTGTATTGCAAAATAACGTTCTAAACCATGCAGACAAGAAACGCATAAACATGCCCATGCACAAGTATGAGACAGAGGCTAAGCAGGTTCACAAAAAGTAGCGCAAGCGCTATCAATTATACTGTAGTTGATGGAACTAATTCTCACCAATTGCCCAAAGCAAGCTGTACAATTCAAAAATTACTATAATTTGAACTTGCTAAAATACTTACAATTACAAATGCAACTACCTGATTTCGAAATAAATACAACTAATTTCGCTAACCAGGTTCAAAATTGGGGAACCGGATTATACAACGGGGGGCTATGGGTGCATATATCATTGATTGGTATCGTCTTCTCGCAACCTTTCATCTTTTTTCGACAACCCATTGATCTGCTGCTCAAGCTGTTATGCAGAGAATACAATGAATGTCAGCAGACAAATAAAACAAAGTCAACACATAGCTTTAAAAAAATAAACTTATTTTCACACATCAGCAAAAAAAAAATTTTTGATCAGATTATGCAAACTTTGAAAAAAATCAACTCTCCAAATTTTTTTTTTCTGAGAATTTTACCTGATTATTTCTCAGCTTCAATCTTTGCACTTCCTCAGCGAGTTCTGTGACACTGGAAATTTCAACAAATTCAGTCAAGTTTCCTTGAACATGGAGAACCACTGCAAGAAAGGTAGTATACCTTCGCTGCAGATGGATGACATATGACTCCAATCCCTTCTCTCTAACAAGCGAGCCCGGTGACTACATACATATCACCACTTGTCAAACAAACGAAAATAATATACTCTTCACATGTCAATATGAAACAGAAGAACATATGGAACCACACTTCGCGGGACAAACCTGAGATGAACTAACTGTACTTGCATCAGAAGAATCTGTCAGAAAATATGTCCATGTGAAACCATAATGTCAGTATGTCGGTCAAATTATCTTGTTGAAGTTCAACAAACACAATTCCCATGATACGTACCAGATGTTTCCTCAACTGAAGATATCAGTCTACTTAGTACTTCCTGTAAATTCAAAGAACCGTAAGAATGGTAACCATTTTTGCGTTTTGAAATAATACACAATGTACCTTCTGCATATTATTTTGCTGCATCAACAATTGTAGTGTTGGAAGAATTGTGGATGAGTTGGAAGCTGGCTGTGTTACTCCACTTGATAAATTGGTCCTACTGCTGCTGCTTGTTGGTGGAGCTACCTAATGAATTTACAGTTGGCAAGTAGAGTAAACATTACTCGTGCCCTATAAATTTAAAACTGAAAAGGTAATATTAATAGCAAAATTGCACAAACCAAACAACTAGACATTTTTTCCGGAAATGTCAAAACCATAAGATTTTCCTTGCAGCAACCCCTGACTAAGCAACATTTAGGGGAGACCATGGAACTATATTTGAAGGAAACACGATAGACTAACATGTGTGCGGGATATACATTGAATGCTCTGGATTATTTCGGAATTTGTATTCTTGAGGATCCTATGTCTGTATAAAATTAAGCCAGCACAATTTCATCATCCACAAAGGTCGCTCTTGCGGTCTGGAGGTATCAATCAACTGACTGAACACTTTTTTCCCATGAAAAAGCACTTTAGGATCTAGCGCTCTACTAGTACAGGCTTAACATTACAAATCACTTCAGCTCTTAGTTACATAATACACAGGGACCGCAGTCTATCCAAGGTTTCCTCTTGACTCACAAGAAAAATATCAAATACAGTTAACTACTTACTATGAGCTCCCAGTAACTTTGCTAAATAAAACCCAATACCTTTTGAGCAGGATTATCTGATGTAACCTGAAAACGTCCCCTTCGCTGGATAATGTTTCCTTCCGATGCCGCATCAGGTGCAACTGCTAAGATGTGACATGTGATGTTAAATGCCAGGCAGTAACAAATACGGTGACCTCAAGTTACTTCTAAGATTTAAAGATAACGTGAAACTAGTTGATTGCCAGATCATACATACTAGACTCCCATTTATGTGAATCTAACGACAGATGAGATATCATGATTATCTTTTTTTTACAGGGATACCATGATCATCTTACTAGAGAGAGGTTGGTGTAGGGCCCATGATCATCTTACCAGACAGTTGTGGGCGTGTGTCCTTCATTTGACGGAAGAACAAAGGGCCACTTCGGTTTCTGCTGCTTGGATTTCTCTGATGAAATTCATTCCTTGCAGTTGCGAAATTTCAAGTGTTACCACAGCGTAGAATAGCCAACACGAGACAACGGAAAAATGCAGGAAGAGTAAAAAAATGCAAACAAGAATAGGAAGGTACAATATAGTCAATAAAATATGTTAATATTAATATTACCCCTACTAACATTGTTGCCCAAAGAGCAATCCGTGCTTCTTTAATTTCTTCTATCTATTTTTTGGATTGGCTAAAATTCTCACTGAATGGAGGATGTTTTACCAATGAGGATGTCCTACCTAATGAGTCCCGCGAGACAAATATCAAAATACTTTATTTGCATGATCAAAGGGGGGTCCAAAAAGGCTTTAAAGCTAGGTTGTGGGAGGAAAGTACAATTCGATGACCCATGAGGGCTTAAAAGTTAACAACAAATGAAATAGTGTGAGGGGTGTTAAGACTGTTGGTGGCGGCAGCGAAATTACACGATGTTCACAGCTTGGTCGAGTGCCGAGTGGCACCAGCGTTTTTTACTTGGCATTGGTGACAACAGTAATAGCCTAATGGGGTTTGCTATTGCAGAACAGATGTGATATTTCACCTTCAGGGTGTGTAAAATTTAGAATTATTCAAGGGCTATGGATGGTACGGTAAATTAAAACCCATTATTTTGTAGTCCCTCCGGTTCACTTTAACTGTCGGGAGAGAATACTAGCGGTAGTTCAAAGTTGCGCATAGCTCCAGACAGCTTTTACGGATCAGAGGTAGTATTTGAGATGGAGGAAGTATGGTCCATTTCTAATACAAAATGATGTGCAGTTAGGTGCATGTTCGAGAAATAGAAGTAGATTATGATCCATGAAAAACAGTGTCCGATAGTAAAGAAGAAAAAACCCTACATAGTTTACCTTTTTGAATCAGTACCAACATTCTTGTAAGGAGAAAGAACATGCTCAGGAATTAGAGAACCACTTGAGAACTTGTGATATCCGGTATTTCCCAAATTTGACGGTACGGAAACACTTCTTTCCAGATTTTCACCATTAGAGATTTCACTTTCACTATGCTGTATTTGTGGGAACTGCTGCACAGGTGATGCAGATTCCGTGATTGGCGGCACCCGCAGATTCATAGCAGCAGGGTCCGGATCATCATCACCGCAAACATCAAAGCAAGACCTGTGTCACTATAGTCAATGAAAAATCCTTCACAGTTGACTAGTACTTTTAAGAACAAAGCTCAAAAAATGCAATAGGCAAAACAATTTTTTTTGAGAAAACGCAAGAGATTTTGCGTTTCATTTCATTGGAAAGACAGAGTTTGGTACATTCCTCCTAGGAGGCCGGTTACAAGCGAAACACACAGAAATTAGTGTACATCCCAGGCCTGGGGCAGAATGACTCGTAGGCCAAGAGCACCAGCTCGTGCCCAAAGGGCGGCCTCGTCTCTGATCTTGGTGCCCAGGTCGTTCGACGATGGGCGGGCGCCATCGAACAAGCAGTCATTGCGGTGCTTCCAGGTCATCCAGGGGATGAGCAGGGTCATGGATGCCAGGCCCTTATGCGTCGGCTTCGGGGTGGCCTGTCTCGCGGCGTGCCACCATTCTGTCAAGGTTGCCTCGTCGTTTGGCGCGCGGCAAGGGAGGCGCAGCCATGAGAGGGTTTCGTGCCACACTTGCTTGGAGAATGGGCACCCGAGGATCAGGTGGTGGATCGTCTCCGGTGCCTGGTCGCACAGCGGGCAGCGCGGTGGGTGCGGCAGCCCCCGTCGAGCCAGGCGATCAGCAGTCCAGCAGCGACCAAGGTTGGCCAGCCAATGGAAAAACTTCACCCGCGGCGGCGCCCAACTTCGCCACGTAAGCTTCCAGGCTTGGCAAGAGGTCGAGCCCAGGAATGTTGCCAGGTAGGCAGATTCAGCAGAGTACATCCCCGTCGCGTTCCACTTCCAGTGGAGGTGGTCCGGCTCGGCGCTGAGGATTGTGTGCTCGATCGCACGCCAGAGCATTAGGTACTGCCCAATCTCGTCGAGGCCAAGGTTGCCGCGGATGTCGGCTGCCCAGCTGTGTGCGTGCAGGCCATCTGCAACCGTCCTGGCTCTCCGGCGTCTCTTCGGGATGCATGTGTACAGGTCTGGTGCAATCTCAGAGACTGAACGGCCACCGATCCAGCGGTCTTCCCAGAACAGAGCGCGCTGACCGTTTCCGATAATCATGGTGGTGGACGCAAAGAAGAAGGCGCGTTCCTCAGACGTGAATTGTAAGTCGAGCCCACTCCAGACCTTGCTGTCATCGACGCGGCTGAACCACAGCCATCGTGTGCGCAGGGCGAGGCCAGTGCGCGCTAGGTCATGAACGCCGAGGCCGCCCAGCGAGATTGGCCGGCAGACGCGCCGCCAATTGACATGGCAATTGCCGCCGTTCGCTTCAGCTCGTCCGGCCCAAAGGAAACCCCTCTGAATCTTTTCCAGTAGCTTTAGAACCTTCTTCGGAGGCGCGAGCACTAACAGTTGGTGTATGGGAATCGCGCTCAGCACTGCCTTCACGAAGGCGAGGCGTCCTGCTTTGTTCATGAGCTGCGCCTTCCAGGTGGGCAGCTTCCCGGCGGTTTTGTCAACCATTGGCTGAAGCTGGGCGGCGGTTGGGCGGCGAATCGTCAGCGGAATCCCGAGGTAGGTAATGGGCAGATCGACGATGGGACAGCCTAGATGCTGAACGATGGGTTCCGCCTCGGCGGCGTCGCATCGAATCAGAGTCGCCGTGCTCTTGTGGAAGTTGACGCATAGGCCAGAGGCGCGTCCGAAGAGGTGCAGAATTTCCTTGACTGCCGTGACGTCGTCAGGTGAAGGGTGGCAGAACAGGATCACATCGTCGGCATAGAGGGAGACAACAGGGATCGCACGGCGCGGGTGCAGATCCTGCAGCACCTTCAGTTCAATCGCGCGGCGGAAGATGCGTCCCAGGGTGTCCACCGCGAGGACGAAGAGCTGCGGGGACAGGGGGTCTCCTTGACGGAGTCCGCGACGGTGCCAAATCGCCGGTCCTGGCGCGCCATTGAGGAGTACCTTTGTGCTCGCCGAAGAGAGAAGCACGGCGAGCCAGCCAAGGAAACGGTCCCCAAAACCATAGCGGCGTAGCACGTCGAAGAGGAACTGCCAAGAGATCGAGTCGAAAGCTCGTGCCAGATCCAGCTTGAGGAGAACGCGAGGGGCACCCAGTTGGTGGAGGAGGCGCGCCGATTGTCGCACGAGAACGAAGTTGTCGTGGAGGCTGCGGCCGGGGATGAACGCGTTCTGGTTCGGGCTGACGAGGTCATTGAGCTTGGGGGCGAGGCGCAGCGATAGCATCTTGGCGAAGACCTTGGCGACGAGGTGGATGAGGCTTATGGGCCTGTAGTCACCAAGGCTGCTCGCGTCGGCACGCTTAGGGATGAGCGTGAGCAGAGCCTGGTTTAGGCGACTGAAGCCGCGACCTCGGAGCGTGTATAGCTGCTGGAAAGCACAGACAAGGTCATGCTTGACTATGTTCCAGCACGAGCTCAAGAATTCCACGGTGAAGCCGTCCGGTCCAGGGGCCTTGCGCGCCGGCATGCGCTTGACAGCCTGCCAGATCTCATCCTCGCTGAAAGGAGCATCGAGGTCGTCAAGGCACATAGGCTCGATGAGATGCTGCAGGTCAATGGCGCAATCCCTAGGAAGGTCAGTCCCAAGCTGGGCGTCGAAGTGCGCGAAAGTTGCCGCCGCCATGGCCTCGGGGTCAGTCAGCACGGCTCCCTCCACTGTAATGCAATGGATCCTATTCTTCTGCTTGCGGTAGGTGCATTGACGGTGGAAGAAAGACGTGTTCGCGTCACCATCCTTGAGGAACGCAATGCGCGCGCGCTGTCGAGCCAGGGTGCGCTCAAGGGAGGCAAGACCAAGGTAGGAGAGCTTGATCTGCCTGCGTAGCCAGTCCTCGCTCGGGGTGAGCAGCCTGCTCTCCTGGGCAGTGTCCAGCCTGAGGAGAAGCTCGCGTGAGATTGCAAGCTTGTCGCGCACGTTGCCAACAGTGCGCGCGCTCCAACTGGTCAGCTTGCGCGCGGTGGCCTGCAGGCGTCGTGTGAGGCGCCGGAAAGGGTCCGGGTCGTCAACAGAGCTCCAAGCGGCCGCCACCACGTCCTGATAGCCCTCCAACCGTGTCCAGTAGTCCTCGAAGTGGAAGCGCCGATGGACCGGCGGCAGCGGCGAGCAATCAAGGATGAGTGGGCTGTGATCGGAGACGACCGAGGCCAAGCATCGAAGGTGGCATTCGCCATGCTGTTCCTCCCAATCAGCGGTGCACAGGACACGATCCAGGTGGACCAGGGTTGGAGGGTTCTGCTCGTTCGACCAAGTATAGCGGCGTCCGTTTAGGTATACTTCTTTGAGCGCGAGATCATTGAGAACGCGCCGGAATCTTCCCATCATGCGCCGGTTGAGATTGCCGTTGTTTTTGTCCTCGTCGCGATAGATGAGATTGAAGTCACCGCAGATCATCCATGGGCCGGGGCAGTAGGCGTGCACGTCGCGGAGCTCCTGGAGGAACGCGATCTTATCCTCGTCGCGCTGCGGCCCGTAGACGACGGTGAGCCACCAGGGCGCGTTAGTATTGGCTGGGGTCGCCACCTGAGCTGACAAGGTGTTGGTGGTGAACTCAGGGTCGGTGATAGTCACCTCCCGGCTCTTCCAAGCCAACAAGATGCCGCCGCGCGTGCCGGCCGCAGGCAGGTAGACGTAATCGTCGAAATCGGAGCCGAGCGCGTCGAGGACGACAGAGGAGCAAATGAGCTCCATCTTGGTTTCCTGGAAGCATACGATGGACGCATCGGTGGTGTCCATCAGCGATCGAATAGCAAAACGTCTCGCGCGAGAGTTCAAGCCACGCACATTCCATACAATGATTTTGAGGCCGTGATCCATTGATACATAGATCGACACGAGTGTGCGGAGGCACAGCTAGACCTCAATCGGGCTGCCAGGGATCACCGTGGTGATCGGCGCCGTGGCCGGGTCTGCAGGCAGGGTGTGACCGAGGAGCGCGGCGATGGCCGCAAGGGCGGCGTCGGGGATTGGCGTAGCAAACATCCCGTCGTAGGCCTTCATGGCCTCCGCCGTGATCACTTGGTCCACGCCAATGATGCCCAGTGTACGCAGGATCTGGATATGCATGCGTCTCTCAGCGGTAGGCGGAGCGGCCTGCTTGGTGGACGTTGAGGCAGTGGCGGAGCGACCACGTCGGGGCGTGAAGTTGAGGGGCAGCTGGCGCTGCTTGCGGCCTGGGGTCGGGAGAATCGCGCCCAATGGCTTGGTTGCGGCGGCGAGGAAGTCACCCAGAGTCCAGGTGGTGACCGGCATTGGTGCTGTACGCTGGCGGGGCCGTCGGAGCGTGATCGGCGGCGAAGCGAAGCGGGCGGCGTCGCGAGAAGGGGTGACGGCGGGTGCGCAGCTCCGAGACGTGTGCGTAGCTGGGCTGGGCGACAACGGGGCCACGTCAGGCCCGGCATGTGGAGCGGCCCGTTGGAGGAGGCGAATGTGTTCCTGGGCCGGCGCCGTGGTGGGCAGGTGGCCCAAGATGGACGCAGCTGTGCTGGAAACTTCCAGAGCATTCTCGTCGCCAGGAGAAGGGTGGGCGAGCGCGGCAATTTGAATTTGCTGCGCCGTTTCCCCCTCCACAGCGGCGGGCTCAGTGTCCTGGTCAGCTTGGTCCACCACCGCGTCAGGGGCAGACGGAGGCGAGACCGCACTTTGCCCCGACAGCCGATCAGCCTCGGGAGCAGAGGTGTGCAGAACTGGCATCGAATCAGGAACCTCGCTGGCGAAGGACTGGCTGTCCCGCTTGTCTTGATCCCGAGGCGCAACCGGGTTGGTCAGGGATGGCTCAGCGCCTGCGCAGCTGTCTCCTGGCAAGGAAGGCGACACATGCGACGTGGTCGTGGCGGGCCCCACCTCCAAAGCGAGGGGGCTCCCAACCAGTGTGCGGCTGCCAGCTGGCGCAGGGTCGTGCGCGTCCGTCCGCTGGGACGCTGCGGGCGGCGTGGGATCAGCTGCAGCAGCGGCAGCCTTGGCCCGTGCTGCCGCAATTCTTGCACGCTTTTTCCGTCCCCCGCGCTTCCCTCTTTTAGCTCCGCGACGAGGAGGGTGGGACCCAGCTGCAGGGGTGGGCCACGCCTCCATGCAACGGTGCCTATCTTGTACGGCCGGCGGGGGTTGCGCAAACGCGGCGGTGCCAGTTCCCGACCAGCCGGCGGCAACGGCCAAGCCATCAGCACGCTGGCGGCCAGAGGAACGCGTCCAACCGGTGGCGTCCACCGCCATGCCATCCGCCCGCCCAGCCTGGGCGGCCGTCGAGCGCCGGCGCTTGCGGCCGCGGCGACGATGCCGGTCGCGCCCGGGCGCAGGATCGTTGCCAGGGCCGGAGTTGCCGCCGCTGCCGCCGCCCTCAGGGCGCGAGGAGGTGTCTCGGACGTGGGCGCGGTCAGCCACAGCACGGACGAGCGCGACGGAGATGGGGTACGTGAGGGTCCTGACCGTCGGAGCAGAGGAGCCGGTGTCGGCCGGGATGAGCTCGACGATCTCCAGCACTGCGGCGCGACGGATGCCGGAGGGATCGTGCGTACGTCCAGAGAGCCTGAACGTCGCGAGGTCAGCACGGGAGCGAGTCTGCGGGTGGAGGCGCTCGATCCACACACTGTCTCCGAGTACGTGCTCAGCCGTCGCAAGGTGCCAGGCCTGGGCAGGGATGCCGCGGAGCTCGAGCTCAACGCGGTATTCGAACCCACCGGAGCCGGCGTGGGCGAGCTTGCACCAGGGGCGGATCGACAGGGAGAAGTGTGGGCCGCGGACGTGATGGTCGCCGTTCATGCGGTCCATGGACGCACGGGAGTTGAAGACGATGAGGAAGTCTTCAGGTGGTGGAGGTGGATGGTGAAGTCGCCTTCCTCGAGCCCAAACATGGAGTAAAGGAGCAGGGCGACGTCGTCGGCGGACACCGGAGGCCGCGTGCCCGTGACAATGGCCACCATCGCGCGGGACAGCACCTCCTCTGCCTCTTCCATCTCGACAGAGTGCGACATGATGATACGCGCTGGAGCAGCAGCGTTCGTCTGCACTACCGGAGCTGGGGGCGGAGGCAGGAGTGCGGCGCGGGGCGAGGCCGGGGGGACGCGTCCAACGCGCTGGTGGTAGTCATCACAGCCGCGGGAGTCGTGGCCGGAGATGAGGCATCGACGGCACCGGATGTCGTTGGTGCAATCGCGGACGCGGTGGCGGTGGTCGAGGCAGCGGAAGCACAGCCCGGCGAGCGCCTCCGGCGAAGGGCTGCGCGGACGCGGCGGGCTCGGCGCGGGCGCGCGGCGGGGACGGCGCCTGTTCCTGCGGCGAGGCTGCTGGAACCCGTCCGCGTCCACCGCGGCTCCGCCCGAGACGCGGTGCACCTCGGAGCGAGGACCGATGCGCGTGGAGATGGGCAGCCGTGCTGCGGGCGCGGAGGCCTGTGGCGCCGGAGTCGGGGCGGCGCGGCGGGGGGAAGGAGGGGTGCGGGCTACCTCGCTGTAGGAGCGCGCGCAGGAGGACTCTCCATCGGACCCAGGCCAGCGGCCGCCGCCCAAGGAGACGCGGTCGCCGGAGAGGGAGTTGCTGCTGCCGGGGGACGCCATGGCGGGGAGGGAGAGGGGTGGGGGGAGGGGAGGGGCTGGGGAGGAGGGCTACCGGCGGGGATCGACGGCGGCGAGGCTAGTGGGGGCTGGGTCAGGCTAGGCTAGCGGGGGGAGAGCGGAGCGGAGCCACTCTGAGGATCACCCTGGCCCATAGGCAAAACAATTACTCCCTCCCTCTCATAATATAATATATGTTATAGGTTGTAATAACATCTTTTATTATGAGACAGAGGGAGTATGGTTTTATGAATTCCGTTTCAGAAGGATGGAGCAGTAGGATTAACTCATCTAACCATGTACGCCAAACTGAGAGTGATGAAACTCCAGAACTTACTTTAGTGCCTCAAGGGGACGGGTTGAAAATGCAGAGGCGAGATCTCCATCCAAATCTTCGACTTCTTGTATCTCATCCTATTATTCGTCGCAAGAATTAGGCCACGATATAATAGGCCTAGGCTAGCTCAATTAAATCACAGCACTAACTAAGACCATAGTACCTCCTCAAGCCTTGCAGAAGCACCATGGTTGACCCTTTCCTGGTAAACGTTTTCTGCTCCATTATAATCATCTGGTAGCCCGTCCTTATCTTTGTTGTTGGCATCAAAACAATATGTGCCATTTGAACTGTCTAACTGCCAACAAATACACTTCAAGATTAGAGAACACATGTTTCTCGCAGACATTTTATTGTGTCTTTGTAGACGGCGGGGTGGGGGTGGGAGGGGAGGCCGATTAACACCCAACCCGTGTTAGCTAGAAGAATAAGGAGAAATGAGCTCTTACAAGGGCAGCTGCTGTTTTTAAGTCCTCCAGATTAAAATTCCAGCCACTGATGCCCCTTATGTATTCTTTCTGAAAGGCAAATATTTGCATAGTCTATCAGATCTGTACTGATACTTCAAATCAAAACAAAGAAAAACCAAACGGTCTTTGCATTCCAGAAGATTAATAAAGAAACATGAAAACTATGACCACGCACTCAGCTACCATCACAGTTTCAAGTTCTAACCAACTGTAGTAAAATATTTCTTTTTAAGATCCCAGAAGGAGATCACCCATTAGTTAACAGATACAAAAAGAAAAGGAAAGTTCTCGTAAAAAGTCAACCAACACCAAACAAAGCCTAGCATAAATAGATTGGCACATGCAGAAATAAAAAGGGAGTCAAAATGCAGAAAAGCGGTTTAAAATATAATCAGATCAAATAATGTAAGAAATCAGCAACAACAGAAAAGATAATTTCCTTCCTTTTAAGCAGGCAAAACCTCAAGTCAACCTTATATAACCATCTTAACACCAATCTAAAACATCTCCGATAAAACATCGTACAGCAGATCGGCACTGATTTCCACATTTTGAGACATAAGATTTAAAATATCCAAAGAGCAAGCCTTAACCTGTGATAACTGTTCCTTGCTCTCTGGACCAAGCTTGTTATTGAGAAGCAGGTCAGCCTCTTTTGCCTACAGAGGAGTAAAACATAGGTCAGGCTGGTTATGAAATGTCCTGCCACTCTGTATAACACAGTTTTGTACCTTTAAGGCCCTAAAGCGGTCACCCAATGGAGTGAGTCCTTCAAGAATACTCCGTGCTACAAAATCAGATGTTCGCGCTTGCTTAAAAAACGAATGTTTCAACAACTTTTCTGAAGAGGGACGCTTCTGTGGATCCTTGACTAAGCACGTAGCAACCAAGTCTTTGAAAGACTGCAAATAAGATGCACATGATTAATATAAAATCTCAATTATCTACAATGGGAACACTATCAATAGAACAAACCTTTGAAAATCGCTTGTCTCTCTCATAATCTAAACCTGGTGGTGCATTTTGCAAGGTCATAAGCAACACCTGCAAGGGGATAAGGGTAGCATGCAATGTTATCATTCTGTAAGAGAGTAACTTGAACGAAGTTAATTAACAGAAAGCAGATATACTTAAGTCGACCTTCATCGGAGGGTATTTTGAGAATGGAGCATGACCATGTGCTAGCTCTAATGCCGTTATCCCAAATGACCAGATGTCAGCTCTGTTTGTAAATTGTGATAGAAAGTATAAGAGAAACAGCTTAATCAGCTAAAACAATTAATTAGTCAAATTTAAAGTTACTAGAGTTGGACTTACTTATAATCATAACCATGCAGTTGTTGCATGACTTCAGGAGCCATCCTGCAAGATACATGAGGTTATGTATGCTTTAACATAAATATGTTCACATAAGCAGAGGACCAAAGAGAATGATAGACATGAGACACCGAACCCAAATGTTCACAAAATGTATGATGAAGAATATTTACCAGCAAGGGGTTCCAACGAATGTATTTCTTGCTCGTTGCCTATTCCCTGTGTCAAACATGCAGGCAGATACTCCAAAGTCTCCTAGCTTAACAGCTCCATTTGTATCTATTAGGATATTTCCAGCCTGAAATGGATTAGTAATTTCGAACATAATTTAGAATATGTGGACAGAGATGGTCTAAGTAAATATAGGAATTAAAACATCTAATTTATCATTGTTAGAGTATATATATATATATATATATATATATAGTTTTTATATTACTAGCTGTACAAGATGACATCGAATGCCACAGGAGAGGAAGAGATGAAGAAAATCAAGATGACACTGAATGCCACATGGCAAAACCAATGATGTGAAAACAGGGTTGCAAAACCAGTGCCAAAAACTGGTCTCGGTGGCGGTGGGTGCAGTTAACAGTTGAATGGGTAATGCAAGGGCAGTGCATCACACATTTTGGTATTAAATACAAAGTCAGCAACACTTACAAGGCTGTTAGTTGGGTGCGCATTTGCCACATGACAAAACCAATGATGTGAAAACAGGGTGAGCAAAACCAGTGCCAAACACTGGTCTCGGTGGGTGAAGTGAACAGTTGAATCGTATTGCAAGGGTAGTGCATCACACGTATTTTGGTATTAAATACAAAGTCGGCAACACTTACGAGGCTGTTGTTGGGTGCGCATTTGTGCCCCACGAACAGGTGCCGGACAAAGAAAAATTGACCTCAATTTGGATCAGTCCCAACATTTAGCAAGCCTATATTTCACAGCCAATAGTTGGCAAAGCAAATAAACGCCAAGGCTTGTAACAGAATATTGGGTGTGTTTTTTTGGTAGAAACAATCACTGTGCATGCATTTCCTTATTTGTGCAACGTTGTCTTGCCAACTAGTGACTAGGCACAAAAGGAACTACAGCCCCTTGTCACCCCGGGCAATGCTTGGGAATCCCAGCCAGGCGACTAATCGTCACTGGGCTAAATGAGAACACCGTAAGGGACTAGTCGTTCTCTAAAACAACACCTTAGTCTTTAGTGACACTATTTGGCAATCTGCTCTATCTTCAATAGCATTAGAATTGTTCTGCCCTCAACATTATTCTCACTCCTTTCATCACACTGTTCTAGTAGCAATCAACAAAAATGCATTTATGTCCCTCTCTGAACAAAAATCTTACATTTCAAGCCACAGTGGAGAAGTCGTAACCACGGACGCATAGGGTGACATGCCGTCTGACCCAAACCTAACCCATGGACCGGCTCATAGCTCAAGGCAAATGGAACAACTGAACAGTTCAAGATTCAATACAAGGCTACGTTGATAAGAAATTCAACTAATAAGGTTGCTCGCAATGAAGGAAATGTAATTTGACATTTCAGCTGCTGAAATAATTCTGGATGATGAATAAAGTTTGTAAAGTGGTATTTCTCTACAGAAATAGGTGGACTGTATCTAACTTGTTATTTAACCAGAAAAAGATGACTCAACTTAATTCTAGTATGTCAAATGCTTCAAAATATAAGTACGGATTCAAAGAACACTGGAGTATTATACCTTTACATCTCTGTGAATATGTCCTTGAGAATGCAGGTAGACGAGAGCTTTGAGAACTTCCCGCAAAAGAGTGGCAATGACTGCCTCCTCAAACCCATCTGGAAAATTAGTTTTTATAATGTGCAGCGCAGATCCAGCAGCCATGAAAGGCATGACAACCCAAAGTTGATGGTCATTTGCAAATGAACAACATGCGCGTAGAAGATTTGGATGATCAATCAGGCTCATGGTTTGTACTTCCCGTCTTATTCCATCCTACAGAATGATAACTCCAAAAGGTGAGAAAGATAGGCAAAGAAAGGTAACGAAGAAACCAACAAAATTACATGCAATTGGTTTGAAGTTAACATGTTCATATTGAAGATAGGCAGTATGCACATAACTGTCAAGGAACAGAATTTATACATATGTCACTTGTCAAACATAAATAGAACCATATCACAAACAAAACAAAAATGTAACTAATAGCATCATTAGAGACAGCAATTCCAAACAGAATCTAAATCTATTAAAATATTGAATGATGGGATTTTTCTTTAAGTTATAACATAGAAAATTTCCATACTGCCAAGAATGTAATTTGCATTTCTATAGTAGTATTATTCAATGAAATAACAACAAAATTACAGGAGTTTTTCGAAATGTTGCATTTGCTGGAAGAACAGCATATCTAACAATCAGAGGGAAAATTATAGCATTCTGGGAAGGATGGCCCATCGTTAGTTTTATATGCGCATTATTTTGTGCTTCCAGTGTATCCATTTTTGGCAATTTTGTAATATGTGTACTGCCCATAAAACTGGGTTCTAAAATCACAATAAAAACCTAATACCCAAAAGAATGAGTTCTATCCACACGACCAAACCATGTCATCAATACAGAACAACTAGAGCCTTCTAATACGTTGGCATTTATTTCTCTAGGTCTTTGGATTTTTATTGTATGATTGCTATGATATGATCGCCGTAAAAATTTTATCACAAACAGTAAAATTTATCATGAAAAGACTGATAGACAAGGCAAGGTCATGAAACATAATTGATCTACATGCTTTGTGGATCACAATAAATTGCAAACTACTCACCAGGTCACTGCTGCATTTCTCAAGGTCAAGAACTTTGATGGCAACAAAAGTATTGAGCGGGACACAAAGAGCCCTGTAAACTGTGGCACTAACTCCTTCTCCAACTTCCTCATATAACTTATATTCCTTGGGATCAGTTGGAAATCCCCTGTTACGTGGTGCATGCTCCATGGTCCAAATTTATAGAACATCATAAGCAACAGCCACAATCTTACAATTTGCACAGCTCTGCAGCACAGAAGGCAGGGTCAAGAACACCGTATAGGTGTGCCCGAGAATAACCATCGACATGGCTGTGTTTGTAGATCACTGCATGGACCGTTGTATGATTTTTTGTTTCGTATTGTAAATTACAGACGGCCTCTGGTCCAAGGCCAGATATTGGCTAAGACGATGAAGAAGAAGATGCCCGAAAGCCACCCAAGCTGGATCGCACCAAGCGTACCTTGGCAGTCTGGTGGAATATTATGACCTGTAAATCAAAGAATAGGAAGTCTTCAACATTGTGAAACGCAAATACGGAGGATATAGGCTAGCTGTGGAGTAGAGATCAATATGGCGCGGACATAAAATGACATAGGAGATGCCCAAACCCTATACATGTACATTCACTCTACTGGAGTGAGAAAAAGACCAGCGGCACATGAGAACGGAAACTGAAAACTAGGAAGCAAAGTCCAGAGCTCCATAGCCATAGAGTAAGCTGTACTGAACACAAGAATCATGAAAGATTGCACAATCCTTATTAAACAGAAAATTCAGTTCAGCATTCCCAACCTAAGCTTGAAAAAATACCCTAGCCTCCAGATTCCAATTCAGCACAGCTGGGCAGAGCTCAAGCCAATCTTATCAGGCTCAGGCCCCTCGCATCATGACAGGTTCCCTACGGCGCTGAGTTCATGGCACTGACACTGATTAGCTGGGCCGTCGCTAGGGCCACATGACTCAATCTGGTGAAGCATTTGTCTGCTAGCAGCAACCGAATTACTATGCTCTAAGCTGCCATAATCTCCACTGGGTTGGAATAGCTACCTTAACGTGCCAATGCTTGGCGTTCCACCCTAAGATCGAGCTGTCGGGAAGCCTTGCCGCGATACTACCGAGGACAAACACAGGGAATCCCTTGGCAGCGGCGTTACCTAGCCGGCTCGCCGGCGGGGCTTCGGGCAGCGGGTCGCCTCCGACGAAGGGGCTGCGGTGCCGAGACGGCGCAGTGGTGGATCTCGTGGCGTAGCGTCGCGGAATCTGGGAGCTGGGCTGGCGGGGAACGAGCAGCGGAGCGGATCTAGAGAGCGGCGGAGGAGATGATTGCGGCGGCGGCGGAGGAGGAGGGCGGCGGCGATTGGGACGACGGGGAGGAGCGGGTAGGGAGTAGGCAGAGTAACGGGCTGGGGGAAGACGAAGAGGAGAAGGCGGAGTGGTGGTCTTGCTCGAGATTTTCTGTGGCTGTTAGACGGGGCGAATTTTTGGTGGGTTTTTCCTATATAAAATAAAAACGTTATTAACAAAATGGATTTGTTTTTGCTGTGCATGTGGCATCTGGTTGGGTAGCCAAAGATTCCCATGGTCGACGGCGCACCGCGAGTTCCTGTACCACCGGAGCACCGGGGAGAGGGTGGTAAAGGGACATGGTTTAAACAAGAGTTGTTTTCAAAATCTCTCGGAGCCATCCGGAATCCTAAGAGCATCTTCAAACCGGACTGGACAAATTTTAACCACCTATACGTCCTACCAATAGGGGGTTCAACAACTATATTTTTAATATTCAAATCCATGTAACTATATGCAAACATTCACCTAGTGCATATAGATAAACATACATGATGATTATAATCACGACTAAGATAACTAGCGCTCCCAGTGTAACGTGGAGACGCTTCTCCTTCTTGACAGCATATCTCTTAATCTTCTTTATTTTCAACCGAGTCTTATCCGTCTTGATCTTCTAATCAACGAAGATATCGGCAAGATGTAAATCCATTTTCATCTTCTCTTCTTGTATTTCTCACTTCTTTTTTTCTATCCTCTTCTTGTATTCTTCTATTTTGTTCTTCTCGTCTTCAATCTTCTTCATTGTCTCCTCTAACTTCCGGTGTGTTTCTTAAGCTAGCTCTAGCTTATAATCCTTTTTTTATCGATTATGAAGTTCAAATCTTTCAAATAAGCACTTCAAAGGCAACTACTCAACTCGGATATCACACCTCGGACGTTGCACTCACATGTCGATGGATCCTAAATGATAACAATGTGCAACTCAAATCAAATCCAATAGCAATTTCTTGGAGTGAACAAATTTTTGAGTAAACCCTAAATCATACCATGATGGGATCCAAGGAGGACTTGTTCCCGTTTCCGGTGGCGGAAACCTCGTCCTCGTTGGTGTCCCAGGAAACCATGGTGCCCCGACGGCGGGATGGAGAGCTCGGAAGCAGCGGCGAGCGGCTCAGACAATAGAGGCGTGTGAGACCTCCGGGTCGGAGGAACCCACAGATCGAACAATCGGGCATTCGAGGAAGCCGTGGGAGACCCCCCCCCCCTTTGGCCGTGCGTGGGGCCCACCTAGGGGCCCTGTCCATCGCCTCGCACCGCCCCTTCGCCTATAAATTCTCCTCTGACCTAAAAACAGAGGAGGCGCGATCATAATCTCCAGAATACGTCTGAGGCCGCCGCCATCTTAAACCCTAGTTCGGGAGGGTTCAGAAGCTCTTCCCGGCACCCTGCCGGAGAGGGGAATCGACGCCGGAGCCATCTTCATCGCCGTTGCTGCCTCCCATGATGAGGAGGGAGTAGTTCTTCATCGAGGCTGAGGGCTCTACTGTAGCTATGTGGTTATCTCTCTCTCCCATGGTGTGATCTTTATGTGATCATGAGCATTGTTAGTACGGCTGAATTCTTATGTAATGTTATGCTACTCAATTGGTTTGTCTAGTATAATTTCCGAAGTTGTGACAACACAAGCCTTGGTGACAGACGGGGCGCGCGTGTGACTCCTTGACAGATTATCTAGAGTGATATTTACCATGTTTATTCTTTGTGGAATTGTGGTGTTTGTTTACTCAGACTTTGAGGTGTGCTTTTGTAGCCCTACGCATAGTACCCTTGTTATATCAAGGAGAAGGATAATTCCGAGTAGCACTTGCATGCTTTCAGTTGTGCTAACATGTTGAGAGAGATCCCTAGCGAAAGTAGGATCCCTAGGCCTTGTTTCCAATCATCGAAACACCATTTCTAGTCACTTTTGTTACATGCGTTGCTTGCTGCCATTTTTATTACATAATTACAAATTCACCTTTTACCATCCATATCACTTGTATTTTACCGTCTCTTCGCTGAACTAGTGCACATATACAACTGACAATTGTATTAGGTGTGTTGGGGACACAAGAGACTTCTTGTATCTTAATTGCAGGGTTGCTTGAGAAAGGATACGTTCAACCTCTTCCTCCCGTGGATTCGATAAACCTTGGGTTACTCACTTAAGGGAAAATTGTTGGTGTCCTACAAACCTCTGCACTTGGAGGCCCAACACTGTCTACAAGAATAGAAGCGTGTAGTAGACATCAAGCTCTTTTCTGGCGCCGTTGCCGGGGAGGTAAGGTAACCGACACTCAAACTCCGGCAACGAAGCTCTTTTCTTGCCGGGGAGGTGAGTGCTTGAAGGTATCTTCTTTAGATCTTGCAATTAAATCTTTTTGTTTCTTGTTTTCACTAGTTCGGTTTAATGGAAAACAACAAAAAATTAGAGAGTTTTACAAATTTATCTTGAAATTGGTCATGATGCTTTTGAAGAGAAAATTAAAAAACCTACGGAACTTTATTTGCATAATAATCATGCTAGTAGCAATGTTATTAGTATGATTTCTTTGAATGCCATTGTTGCTAATCCTATGAAAAATTGCAAGCATGGGGATGCCGGTTTTGATGAATATGATCCTTTTAGCCCCCCAAGCTTTGAGGAGGAAATTTGCTTTGATGATACTTTGCCTTCAATATATGATGATTATAATAATTGTGATATTTTAGTTCCACCTACTATGGAGGATAAAGTTTATTTTGATTATGATATGCCTCCTATATATGATGTTTACAATGATGAATGTGATATTTTCAGTCCATCTATTATTGAGGATAAAGTTTGTTATGATCATACTATGCCTCCAAATTATTATGATTACAATGATGGTTGTGATAGTTTTGCTCCCACTATTACTAATGATAATGACTATATTTATGTGGAGAGTAATAATAATTTTATGCTTGTATATCATGATAAGAATGTTTTATGTGATGGCTATATTGTTGAGTCTATTCATGATGCTACTGAGAATTATTATGAGATAGGGAAATATGGTTATAGAAATCTTCATGTTATTAAATTTCCTATCTTTATGATGAAGGTTTTGAGCTTTATATTGTGTTCCTTTTATATGCTGGTTGCTTTAATACATAATGGTCATTATGAGAGAGGGAGACACGGTTTCATATATCTCAACAATATTAAGTCTCCTCTCTTTATGTTGAAAGTTTTGAAGTTACACTTGTTTTGTCTTCCTATGCTAGCCACTTTGTGCTTCATTGATTTGTTTTGTTACAAGACTCCTATGCATAGGAAGTGTGTTAGATATAAACATGTTTTATATATGCTTCTTGATGCTCTCTTTTATTTTCAACTCTTATTCTTATGAGAGCGTCATTAAAATCTTTTTGCCTAGCTAAAAGGCGTTAAAGAAAAGCGCTTATGGGAGGCAACCCATTTTATTTTACCTACTATTTCTTTTTGGTTTGTTCTTATTTTGGGGGATTTTACCTCTGTAACAACTGAAAGAGCATGGTTGCCCCCATGTGTTGTTTTGGTAATTAATGACAATCTCTATGGACTAATGTGTGCTTTGAGTTATATTTGTAGTGTTGGTCCATAAGGAATGCTTGAACTCCATATGTTGGAGTCAAGGCTAAAGAAGAAGATTATATGTTGATCAAGGCTAAGTGCAAGTTGATCAACATACAAGATAAGCGCATGTGAAGGTATGCGAAGAAGAAGATTATATGTTGATCAAGGCTAAGTGCAAGTTGATCAACATACAAGATAAAGGCCAAGTGAAGATATGTCGAAGAGTGCCTCTCCCATCTTGGTGTATGGGGGAGCAATATGCGAGTCTTCACCAAGCGGAGCAAAATCAAGAAAGGTGATCCACTTGAGATTAGATCAAGATCGTCATCATCTAGCTCAAGTGGAATGCGCAAGGAAAAGGTATGATCTTGATAGGGTTTCTATTTCACCGGTCTCACGGTGTAGTTGGGGAGACCGGGTTTTTAGATAGGTAACCGTACTATCAAGAGGGTCTCTCGAGTGAGCTTTAGCGTATCGGTCGTAGAGAGCTCAAACCTTTGAATCCTTGGCATCATCTTGATTGGTTCCTATTTGGCTCTTATCATGGTGTGGTATTGGTGCTTGTCGTGCTTGTCATGACAAGGCCAAGGTCACCGAAAACGGTTTTCATATGTGTTCCCTATTGAGTTTTCGGTGTCGGAGATTTTGCCGGTCCATCTATGCGGAAGGTTTCACTCTTCCGTTTAGTAGCAAAATCTCCCTTGCTTGGTTTCAATATTTTCACTTGTTAGTGGGTAGCATTTGTCGTCCTCTTTCCAACAAAGTTGGTTTCACTTCATTCGGACTTCATTTGCAAAAGATATGGTTTTCCGGTTTTCAATAGAAAGGTTTTACCTTTCATCTTTTGGTTTACCATATCCTTTTGAACAATGATGTTTCTCTGCATAATCTTGTAGTGCTCGTTGTGACGATTCCAACGAGTCCAAGATTATCGAAAACGGAGTTCGTATGTGGAAGATATTGCATTTTCGGTTTGCAAGAAAGAGGTTTAAACTTTCCTCATTTGTTATTATAATATATTGTTGGACTATGATGTTTTTCTGCATAATCTTGTAGTGCTTGTTGTGGTGATTCCAACGAGTCCAAGTTTATCGAAAACGGAGTCCGGATACAAAAGTTATTGCATTTCCGGTATCGGACGTTTCTAGACAGAAAAAGAAAAGAAAAGAAAAGAAAGAAAGAAAAAAGGGGAAAGAACCTGGCCAGCCACTTGGCCGGCCTGGCTGGGCAAATGGCCGGGGCTCCTCTGTAGGGGTCCGGCCATCATGGCCGGGCTACTGGCTGGGCTACGCAACGCTCTGGCCAGCCATTTGGCCAGCTTGGCCGGCCTCGTGCAGTTTGCCTTCAACGGGCAGAATTTTACCCTTCCTATTTAAGGGGTTTCTTCCCCAAATTAACTATACTTTTTGCCCAACTCTTGAGCTCATTTTCCTCTATTGTTGTCATACCTTTGAGCTTTGCTATCTCTCAATCCCTCCAATAGTTCTTGCTAGTTTTTGAGGGAAAAGAGAGAGGAGGTCTAGATCCGCGTTTCCACCGATCGATTTCTCCTCTAAGTGAGGGGAACCCTTTGGATCTAGATCTTTGGAGTTTCTTAGTGTTTCTCCTTTGTTCTTCCTTTTAAATCCCTTCATAGCATTAGTTGCTTTGGTTGGATTTTAGAGAGAAGGATTTGACCACTTAGTATGTTCTTGCCATTGCATTAGTTGCATCGGTTTGAGTTCTCCACGGTGATACGTGGAAGTGAAGTTGAGAAGCTTATTTATCTTGGGTGCTTTGGTGCCCTAGAGCTTGTTCCTCTAGGGCACGTTGGTACCCTAGACGGTTGTTGATATCTCGGAGTCTTGGTGGCTCACGGGATTTGTTGGGAGCCTCCAATTAGGTTGTGGAGGGTGGCCCAACCTTGTTAGCTTCGGAGCTTTGGTAGCTACGAAGACATTGTCGGGAGCCACCAATTGAGTTGTGGTGTGTGCCTCGGCCTTGGGCATCGAGTCTTGGTGGCTCGGTGCATTTGGTGAAGACCCTCCAACTTGTGGAGTGAGCTTCATCCTTGTAAAGGTTCTAGTTGTCAACCTCAACGGCAACATAGTGACAAGTGCCTCGCCACATTGGTGGTAAGACACAACGGAGATATGGTGTGCCATATCAAGGCTACTCGGTGTTTCACTTTGGTGAACACCGCGCCGCTCCAACGGAGACTAGCTTCCATTGGGAAGTGAACTTCGGGATAAATCATCGTCTCCAAGTGCCTCGGTATTTCTATACCCGAGCTTCTTACTTATGCTATTTACTTTGTGATAGACATCGAGCTTAAAGTCATATATCTCGCTATCACCTAGTTGATTATATTGCTTAGCACAAGTTGTTGGTGCACATAGGTGAACCTAGCTAGTTTAGGTTTTGGCTTGATAAATTAAACGTTAGTTTTATTCCGCATTTATTCAAACCTTAACCATAATAATTTTAAATCGCCTATTCACCCCCCCTCCCTCTAGGCGACATCCGTGTCCTTTAAATTGGTATCAGAGCGGTTTCTCTCTTTATAGGGCTTCATGGCCTAGAGAGTAAAGATGTCGTCTAGTGGTTTAGTGCACAATGCCTCTTTAATATTCGATGGCACTAATTATAATGATTGGAGAAATCGCATGCTAAATTATTTCAGGGACATTAATCCATATATAGAGCAAATTCTAGATACGGGTTTTTCTCCTCTAGAGGATGAGGAAAACTCTTATCTAGATGCTCAAGCTTCTAAGTGGTTTTCATGTCTTTGAGAAATGCAGTTGCTTTGTCGGTTTCTCCTTATCGGAATGCTCATGAGCTATGGACCAAGCTTCAAGACAATTATGGTATGTCCATTGATAGTGAGAATGATTGTTCTCCCTCCACCTCCGGGCGTAATGAGTTCTCAACTTCTCCAATCATGTAATGGTGAGTAGGGATAAATTTTGCAATGATGATAGTGAGCTTCCTATAGATGATATTTCATCTCTATCTTATTGCAATGATTTATCTTTGGACTTAAACACATCTAGAATTATAAATGTTTCACATGCTTGTGTTGATAGTCCTTGCATATCTTCTAAATCGTCAAGTAGTGATGATCATGACAATAATTATGATAATGAAGAAGATGATGCTTACTTTAATAAGAAAGGTCTAATGGTTCTTGATGCTCTTTCAAAGAATGAAAATGCTTGTGAGAAACTACATGAAATCATGAGCACCCTTGTTGAGCGAGGGCTTACTATTGAAAATTTGGAAGGTCGTGAAAATGAAAGTCTTAGCCGCGAACGTGATTATGCGAACACGATTGCGAATCTTGAGGAAGCTCTAGAAGAAGAACAAACCACCAAGAAATCTCTTGAGGAGACATTTACTCTAGAGTTATCTAAAGCAAATGAAACCCATGATAGAGCTCTCAAGGTGGCTAATGGTTTTAAAATAAAAAATGATGAGCTTGTTGTTGAAATTGTTAGACTCCTTGAGGCTAATGTGAAATTTGAAAAGGATGTCAAGTCCTTGGAAGATTCTCTTGCACATCTCACTAAGTCTCATGATCAACTCCAAGCTCAATTACTAAAAGAGCTTCCTACTTGTTCTCCCATCTATCTATCTATCTATCTATCTATTATATAATTAAAACAGAAGACAAACAACGGCTGGGATTTAACAACAATAAGGAGCGGTCCAGATCGACGTGGGAAAATAATAACGATCGTACCAGCAGTCCAGATAAGAAGGAAAGAAAACGTTTCTCTGTAGCAGTCCGGTATACACACGTCGGCTTCCAACTTCCTCAAATCCTCTCAGATTTTGCATCCGCCGCCGTCTTTGTGCTGCGAAGCTCATGCCTCGGGTTCGTCGCGACAAAGCACCCGACCACATGTGCCTCCAACCCTACGTGAGCATCGATTGCTCCTTCCATGGTGGGAGAGGCCGGTTTCTAGACTATCCAGATCGCCAGATGTGAAGTAACCCTGCATGAGACAACAGCATAGCTAGCGCGCTCTTCGGGATTGTCTAACACCGGCAGCGGCAGGGTTGATCCATACCCTCGCTGAGATGCAGCTGCAGGTACGCATGCATAAACCACGGCCTGGTCTACGATTTTCTTTAACCATCACATGCTATAGCCTCGGTGAATTCAACACCGGCAAGCTGCTGTAGTTCGTTCAGTGATATTATGTGCTAATGTATCAGCTATCCATTAAAATTATTTTACGGATCTAGAATAGGAGGTAGTACAGTACGTATATATCATGAATCAATTGATTTGTATGGACATAAGAAAGGAGAGACGAAGTTTGTTCAGTAACAAATTCTTAGTATTTCTAAATTCTTTCAAAAAATCATTAAGTTTGTTGCACCCTTCTCATGTACAACTCAGTTTATACCCTGCCATTATGCTGGCCCAGTTAGAATCGTTCAGGTTGGATCGGAAACTTATATGAAATCAAGGCGTTCATGAAAATGATATATTATTTATCCGCTTAAATCAGGTCTCTAGATAGAAAAACAAAGTGAATATTTTTTACCATAGCAATAGAAGTCTCTGATCATTTGATTCTCAAGTACATTGGCCAGGGTCCGGATTATTCCTTACAACAAAACCACCTGATTCAGACTAATAATCTAGATGGTGTTTAGATACAATTATGAACATCTAAAGGCTATGATCAATTATAATAAAAACCACTAGATCATAGGGTCATATATGTTTAGATACATTTGTGCAGTAAATTTTCAACACATGGATTCAAGTTTTGAAGGTCTGAAATTTAGATTTATAATTATACTATCTAGATTCCCCTACTCCTTCAGTATTTTAAAATTGTGTTGCGGATACAATATTTTGTAGGGGGATAAAGAATGCATTTAATTTCATATATACAATTCATTCCATGTGAAATCCACAGACAAGTAAATTTCAGAATAAAATATGTATAGAAACTAACCGGTGCAATTATCTAAGAAACTCGCCTTAAGAAAGAAATGTTGATTAAATAATACAACTATGTTAGATGTACTTGGGATTGAGTGTATAAAAAATATGCTCACACTAATTGAAGATGCGGAGGAAATGTATGGTGGAGTTGATGCATCGATTTTCACTGCAAAATTCATAGATTTCAAACAAGAAAAAAGTATAAACCTTTACAAGAACCGCGTAGAAGGCTTACATATTATTGTGTATGAAGAGTTGGGGTCTAGATGACAGTGTAACATAATATGTGCAAGCTAACATGTCATGTGAACTAAGGAAACATAATAGTGTTATGACTACAAACTAATGAGATTGGAAATAACAATAGTAACTAAATGAATCTGCGGAACAACAAGAAAGGACTGAGTAAACTATAATGTAATTTTTTTCAGCGTTAGTCTTGACAATTACAAAGGCTATGAGATTAAGCTACGCCCAAGTTGAATCATACAAAGGCGTGATGCTGCATAAAACAAAAAAAATGCAACTGCAATACCCAATAAGGTCAATGTTCAGTCGAGTAAAGGAAGATAGCAGAAGGTTTAAGTACGGGCAATCGATGTAAAATTCTTAAAAATAAATATTTGTGGAAAGAGAGAAATAATGGGAGGAGAACATAGAACTGAAAATTAGTATGTCAATGGTTCTGCATGCATATGCAGATGTCAATGCTCTTATGTATTTCCACTCAAAGGTCTTTATCAGCAATCTAATAAAATAAATGGAAACATATTTATATAAAAATACAATCACTATAATTCTAGCAATTAATTCAGTTAAATAATAATTCTTCTGATTTAAAATTGGTCAAATACCATTTCAAATATGATACAAGGTAAATCTAGCCGCGCATATGCGCGGGCCACCCAGCTAGTTAAAATATAATAAAAGATTTCTCAAGAGTATGAATACACATATCATAACAATTATCACAAGCAAACAAATACACATATCATCATAATCGTCGCAAGTCATATCATACACATGTAGCAAGAGAACATAACAATTACACAAACTTATCACGTGTCCACATTGAAAAATTACAAGTAATGTGTGTGGTTTCGGAAGGAGGAGTATTCTTTGATAATATGGGAAAGAACTAACATGTATTTCGTCCTAGAGGGCTTGATTCTCTTATGCGTGCCTTGTCCCGGCTTCCTGTCTTAGCCTTCTTTCTTCTTCTCCTGCTCACCAACGCAGCCTCCCTTCTTCCTTGAACTTAGTTGCCAAACAAAGGAAGGCCGCAAAGAAAAATAAAGGGACTACTCTCGCGGCATTACAGAGCTCAATGCTTTCGCACCCGCAAAACCCCGAAGGGATGCCTCACGTTTAACTTTACAAAACACCATTGAGGGCATAGAAAAAGAATGCCTAAACACTCTAGCATTTCGTTCCTGCCAAATCTCCCACGAGACAAGCATGAGAAGGGAAATGATCGCCTTGCGCCTAGTAGATTGGCTATTTCCCACCGCACTCCACCACTCTTTGACTGTATTGAACTTGTGCCAATCTTTGACTTTAAGATCCTGAAGACCCATCCAATCTCTTTGTTGGGAATATGCCCTAGAGGCAATAATAAAATGGTTTATTAGCATATTCATGTTTATGATAATAGTTTATTATCCATGCTATAATTGTATTAACCGGAAACATAATACATGTGTGGAATATAAACAAACAGGTGTCCCTAGTAAGCCTCTACCGGACTAGTTCGTTAGTCAAGAGATGGTTAGAGTTTCCTAACTATGGACTTGTTATAGTCACTTGATAACGGAGTCATATCATTAGGAGTAATGATGTGATGGACAAGACCCAAATAATAAAGAGTTGCAATTGATCGTGTCACAACAGTTTCATTGCCAACACTTTTAGTATGCCAAGTATAGTTTCCTTATACCATGAGATTATGTCACTCCCGTTTACCGGAGGAATACTTTGTGGACATCAAACGTCACTTCGTAACTGGGTGATTATAAAGGTGGCTTTCAGGTATCTCCGATGGTATTTGTTGGGTGACATGAATCAAGACTGGGATTTGTCCTTCCTTGTGACGGAAAAGATATCTCTGGGCCCTCTCGGTAATATAGCATCAGAAAGGTTGCAACCATGTGGTTAAGTGTTAATCACGGAGATCCTATATTATGGACGAGTAAAGAGAATTTGCCAGGTAACGAGATAGAACTAGATATGGAGATATCGACGATCAAATCTCGGGCAAATTAAATATCGGTGAGACAAAGGGAATCGTATACGAGATTAAGAATCTCCGGCATCGTGGTTCAATCGATAAAGAACTTCGTTGAATATGTAGGAGTCAATATGGGCATCCCGGTCCCGCTGTTGATTATTGATATGATCATGTCTGCATGTTCTCGAACCCGTAGGGTCACACACTTAACGCTCCGATGTAGCTAGAGTTAGCGATGAGATAATTGATGGAATGAACGAATAGTGATTCGGAGTCTCGGATGGGATCCCGGACATCACGAGGAGTTCCGGAGTGGTCCGGAGAATAAGATTCATATAAGGAAAGTGGTTTCCGGAGGTATCGGAAAAGTTCCGGGATTTTCTGGAAGGGTTCCGGAATATTCTAGAAGGTTCTAGAGGAGTCTAGAAGTGGGGCCCATAGGAGTATGGGGCCCACATGGCATGAAGGGGTGGTGGACTGGCCTCATAGGCCAGCCGCACCACCAGGGCATTAAAGGCCCATATGGGCCAAAGGGGCCCATAAGGGGGGGCCGGCCAAAACCCTAACCCTAGGGGCTGGCTTGGGGGCTAAGGCACCCCAGCCGCCGGCCCTAGGGAGGCCTTGGAGCGCACCCCCCTGCCACCTATATAAGGAGGGCAAGGGGAGGGGTGCGGCACACCTTTGGGAGCCCTTGTGGCAAACCCTAGCCGCCCCCTCTTGCTCCTCCACCTCCTCCTCTTGCGCCACCCCTCCCGGAGGGCTGCCGCGAGTTGCACCTCCTCCCAAGCCGCACCTCCCCTAAGCCCTAGGGCTGCTGCGCCTTGTCCTCTCCCTCTCCATCTCACATGGCTTGGCGAAGCCCTGTCGGACGGAGTACTACACCATCAACGCCACCACAACCGTCGTGGTGCCGAGATCCATCTAGCCATCTCCACCTTGCTTGCGGGATCAAGAAGGAGGAGATCTACATCGAGCCGTACGTGTGGATACCGCGGAGGTGCTACCCCTTGTGGCACTTCATCGAATTGGACTTCGAGGAAATACATCTCCTCGCGACTAGATGAGTCTAGTTGCGGGGATCGACTAGCCAACCCCTGCACCGACAAAACGCGTTTGTTGATCTTCAAGGGTAAGAGATTGGATCTCATCTTCGCTACCTCCATCTAGTAGATCTAGATCCTTGGGGTTTCTTCCGCTTGTTTCGTAGGAAATTTTTTGTTTTCTATGCAACGACCCCATCAGTGGTATCAGAGCCTAGATCTATTCGTAGATGTTGGTGCGATTAGAACACAAGTGTTGTGGGCGTTGATATTTTTTGTTGCTACCTTCTCGCGTGCACTTTGCGTCTTTGCGGTATTGTGAGATGAAGCGGCCCGGACCAACCTTACTCGTCCACGCACGAGAGACCGGTTCCACGATTGACATGCAACTTGTTTTGCATAAGTGGCTGGCGGGTGTCTGTTTCTCTTACTTTAGTGAAGATGCAATTTTCAATGGAAGGCCTTTCAAAAGGATGAGTAAATAAGCAACTACTATATCACCGTTGTGGTTTTTGCGTAGATTAGAACGGTTCTATCTCGTTGACCCAAGCCACGTAAAAATTGCATAAACAAAGTAGAGGACGTCTAACTTGTTTTTGCAGAGGGGGTCATGTGATGTGGTATGGCCAATATGTGATTTGTGATAATGTATGCAATGATCATGTTTGTAATCTTTCGCGACTTGCATGTCGTCGAGTACGGCAACCGGCTGGAGCCATATGGTTGTCTTTTATTTTATGTGACCTGCGTGTCATTGAATCACCATGTAATTGCTTTACTTTATTGCTAAGAGTAGCATTAGTTGTAGTTGCAATAGTTGGTGGACAACCATGGTGATGGCGCCACGATGATGGAGATCATGCCGGAGATGGAGATCTTGCCGGTGCTTTGAAGATGGAGATCAAAAGCACAAGAAGAAAGGCCATATCATATCACAATTATGAATTGCATGTGATGTTAATCCTTTTATGCACCTTATTGTTATGCTTAGATGTGATCGCGACGGTAGCATGATAAGGTGATCTCTCATGTTAATATCAAGATGTGTTCTCCCCTAGTATGCACCGTTGCCAAAGATCTTCGTTTCGAAGCACCACGTGATGATCGGGTGTGATAGATTCAACGTTCACATACAACGGGTGTAAGCCAGATTTACACACGCGAAAATACTACGGTCTCCTTGACGAGCCTAGCATGTACAGACATGGCCTCGGAACACAAGAACCGAAAGGTTAAACACGAGTCATATGGATGATATGATCAACATGACGATGTTCACCATTGAAGCTACATCACCTCACGTGATGATCGGTTGTGGTGTAGTGGATTTGGATCGTGTGTCACTAAACAACCAGAGAGATGTTGAGTTTAGTGGGAGTTCATTAAGATGAACTAAAATTATCATAAACAAAAGTCCAGATGTCTTTGCAAAAATCCTTGTAGATCATGGTTGACTACGGTAGTCAGTTCGTTGCTGAAAAACTGCGTCTCGATGGGTCAAAGTTGTTGAGTAGTACCTGCGTCCTGAAAGAAGTCCTACACACCAATGATGAGCTCAACATGTTAGAAGAACCAATAGGAGATAAACCCAAACTTTTCTGCAAGCGATGAAGAGTACATGGAGTGGTTTTGAACCACCTACTTGAAAGTCAAGTGGATGATGTGCACCTTCATGAATTCTGACCTAAGTAAACAATTCAAGAACTTGATTGCAATGGAGATTGTTGATGAGCTGAAAAATAGTTTTTCAGCACAAGTTAGAATTGTAAGGTTCGAATGTCTGAACGGTTTTCTTTCACTCAAGATGGAAGAGAACACTTGCTTGGAACAACACCTGAGGATAATGCATGAGATACATCATCGTCTAGTGCTTGTTTGGAACCACAAGATGAATGACGGTTTCGCGATAGATGGGGTGATACGCTAGCTTCTCCCCAGCTTCAAGAATTGTGTCGGAGACTAGGTCATGGGAAGGGATTTGATCACTTTCTGTGAGTTTGTGTCTCGGCTGCGTCATGTCAAAGTGGAACCCATAGCAAGAGAAGTTGACAAGGCAGAAAGTATATATTGATATACATGTTATAAGTGTTTAAGTCCAAATTGCAGTTGTGGCAGTTCCGATAAGTATTTGATACTCATTCTGTTTTATGAAAACAGAACCTGCTGCTTGAGATTTGCATAAAGGATATGGGAAGACGTTGCGGAATGGTGGCAATCAAGGAGTTGATGCTGGCAACGATCTGTCTCTACATTTATCATTTTGATTAAAGGATTTGAATAAGTTTTGTAATCGAATTAAGTGTGATTTTGATTAGTGTGTCTTGCTTATGTGAGACGGTTATTCATGTTAAAGACAATGGTTGTTCTATTTTCATGAGTGATCCTTTTTGGAAATCACAAGTTTTCGATTATAAGTGTGTTATTCTTATTATAATCTAGATGATAAATTGGTTGAACATTTATAAAATATGTGACATACTAAAATATCCAAAACTTAATAATGACAATTGTTTTAGTCGTGCTAAAGATTGAATAAACATTTTGATGTTTTATCAATGCGCCTTATTGAAGGAGTATGACTAAAATGCCACCCTTTGGAAGAGTGACAGGAGTTGCTAGAAAATAAACACAAGTGTTGGTTGTATTTTCAGCAAATGTTAAATGTCATTATTTTGTGTACTCCATCATAAATGATTAAATAGGTGTATTTATTCGAGTTATGATATTTGATGAGATCAAATAAATTTCTGGAGTTTAGGATATTAAGTTAACAAGAAAATTGAGTCTTTATGATTTGATCAAAAGAGACAAAATATTTGAGTTATATGTTAGTATGTGGACTTGTGAGAAGTGTTATCACAAATTACAATGTTTAGAATATTTCAAAGGCGTTTGATATGTCCTAAGATATTGTAATCACACACTATTTGATATTGTGTGGTCTGATAAATAAAGGGGTTTTCTTATTAGGGTTTATTTGTAGCATTTAGATTTATTTGATAAACACTCTGTTTTAAATAAGGGTCTATTTAATGATTTGCATTTCGCATATGAGTTATGTGAAATAGTGGTTTCATTAATTATGAGATAATTAGAAACTATTGCAAATAAAGTTTGTAGTATATTCATATGTGACTATGAATAGAGATTCCACAATGAGAGACTAAAAGGGACAAATCAATTGTTGATTGTGTTAAATGTTTTAGTGGATTTATCGTGAAAAGGTTTCATTGATAAAAGAATTGATGGAATGGAAAAGCTAAAACCTTGCTTGTTTATGTTTCAAGTGGCACATATGTAAAGTGCTATGTTGGTTAAAACTTGACACATAAAGGAATTGATGATGGTGATCATTGAATTTCGGTTTAGCTTGTCTAAACAAAAGTAGGATTCAAGAATATAAAATTTTGTCAGGTTACAAAATAATATTCATGATTTACTTGTCATGTTTGAGAAACAAGACATACCTACGAAACTACAAAGAAGAAATAGAAACCTTAAATACGAAAGTGACTAAGAGTCATTCGATGTTAAGTTTAAATCACAAAGTAATTGTTGCTTGATTTTGTGAAAGTGATGTTTCACATATTTATTCCTCAAAAGGTGTTTTGTAGAGAATAAATAAAACTTAAAGCTAGTAGAGTACTAGTGTTCGTATAAAGAGTTCTCGATATTAATAGTTAATTAAGAAATTTGGAGGTGTCCAAAATATCGAGAAAATACACGAGTGTGATCTAATTAAGATATGTGGCGACATATATTAAGTTAGAGCAGAAACTATTTTCCAAGATCAAAATATGTGGTGACATATGTTTGAGTGGGAGCTAGTTAATCATGGTCAAATATATGGATAACATATTTCTGAGTGGAAGCCAAAGTGGTTTCACAATTTAATATGTGTATGGTGTATATTTGAGTGGGAGTTTACAACATCTTGTTTGAGTGAAATGGAGATTTCATAAATGTTGTAAATGAGTCAGGAACCAACGTATAACTTGTGAAGTTAGTTTGAAACGTCAAATATCCATGGAGATGGATGTATCTATGGAGGATAGATATGTTTGATAAGCATTATGTCAGGATGTTTAACCTAAGTAAGATTTTGAAGGAGTTCAAAAATAAAACAAGAGAAGAAAGGTTCATCTGCTTGTGAGAAATAGGTGAAACATCGAGTTGATAACTCAGTACAAAATGATGGTTGGAGGATATGTTAGAATTCGCTATGAATCGTTCATAGGACTAAACATATAAGAACCATGTGTTTGTATTTGACGATATGTGACCCAAGTTCTTGGTTAGAAGAACATGTTAAATGAGGAGTCATTTTTCTATGGAGTTGAGATAATAGAATCTAGAGATTGGTAGACTTGGTTGAAGTCATAAAACCAAACTAGATTGGGGATCTCATAACAGCAGAAGCACAGCGAAAGCATGATCGGAAATATCGAAGTGACATGATTGCACTGTCGATTTGTGAGTCTACAACATATAGGAGTATATGATTAATTCAAGGATTAAAAGATATAATATTGTGGTTTGAGAAATTTTATTTCAAGACTGAGTGAGTTCCGGGTGCACATGCTATGTGAAAGTTCTCTTGACTGATCATACGTCATGTAGGCATAATGGGAAACAAAAATCTCACTCTCTAACCAAATATATTATATTCATCATGTGATGATGTGAATTATCATGTGATGATAATAGGTTTATCATGAGATGATAAAGTAATGTCAAATTAGGTGACATTGACGTTTTGCAAAGAACATAAAGAACTGTATAGTACAGAACACGGACAGAACCTCTTCCACGAGCAAACATGATCATCACTGAGACTCCATGAGTGTTAGACACCATGAGTGTTGGATCGAGAAAATGTAAACTAGATTATTGACTCTAGTGCAAGTGGGAGACTGTTGGGAATATGCCCTAGAGGCAATAATAAAATGGTTTATTAGCATATTCATGTTTATGATAATAGTTTATTATCCATGCTATAATTGTATTAACCGGAAACATAATACATGTGTGGAATATAAACAAACAGGTGTCCCTAGTAAGCCTCTACCGGACTAGTTCGTTAGTCAAGAGATGGTTAGAGTTTCCTAACTATGGACTTGTTATAGTCACTTGATAACGGAGTCATATCATTAGGAGTAATGATGTGATGGACAAGACCCAAATAATAAAGAGTTGCAATTGATCGTGTCACAACAGTTTCATTGCCAACACTTTTAGTATGCCAAGTATAGTTTCCTTATACCATGAGATTATGTCACTCCCGTTTACCGGAGGAATACTTTGTGGACATCAAACGTCACTTCGTAACTGGGTGATTATAAAGGTGGCTTTCAGGTATCTCCGATGGTATTTGTTGGGTGACATGAATCAAGACTGGGATTTGTCCTTCCTTGTGACGGAAAAGATATCTCTGGGCCCTCTCGGTAATATAGCATCAGAAAGGTTGCAACCATGTGGTTAAGTGTTAATCACGGAGATCCTATATTATGGACGAGTAAAGAGAATTTGCCAGGTAACGAGATAGAACTAGATATGGAGATATCGACGATCAAATCTCGGGCAAATTAAATATCGGTGAGACAAAGGGAATCATATACGAGATTAAGAATCTCCGGCATCGTGGTTCAATCGATAAAGAACTTCGTTGAATATGTAGGAGTCAATATGGGCATCCCGGTCCCGCTGTTGATTATTGATATGATCATGCCTGCATGTTCTCGAACCCGTAGGGTCACACACTTAACGCTCCGATGTAGCTAGAGTTAGCGATGAGATAATTGATGGAATGAACGAATAGTGATTCGGAGTCTCGGATGGGATCCCGGACATCACGAGGAGTTCCGGAGTGGTCCGGAGAATAAGATTCATATAAGGAAAGTGGTTTCCGGAGGTATCGGAAAAGTTCCGGGATTTTCTGGAAGGGTTCCGGAATATTCTAGAAGGTTCTAGAGGAGTCTAGAAGTGGGGCCCATAGGAGTATGGGGCCCACATGGCATGAAGGGGTGGTGGACTGGCCTCATAGGCCAGCCGCACCACCAGGGCATTAAAGGCCCATATGGGCCAAAGGGGCCCATAAGGGGGGGCCGGCCAAAACCCTAACCCTAGGGGCTGGCTTGGGGGCTAAGGCACCCCAGCCGCCGGCCCTAGGGAGGCCTTGGAGCGCACCCCCCTGCCACCTATATAAGGAGGGCAAGGGGAGGGGTGCGGCACACCTTTGGGAGCCCTTGTGGCAAACCCTAGCCGCCCCCTCTTGCTCCTCCACCTCCTCCTCTTGCGCCACCCCTCCCGGAGGGCTGCCGCGAGTTGCACCTCCTCCCAAGCCGCACCTCCCCTAAGCCCTAGGGCTGCTGCGCCTTGTCCTCTCCCTCTCCATCTCACATGGCTTGGCGAAGCCCTGTCGGACGGAGTACTACACCATCAACGCCACCACAACCGTCGTGGTGCCGAGATCCATCTAGCCATCTCCACCTTGCTTGCGGGATCAAGAAGGAGGAGATCTACATCGAGCCGTACGTGTGGATACCGCGGAGGTGCTACCCCTTGTGGCACTTCATCGGATTGGACTTCGAGGAAATACATCTCCTCGCGACTAGATGAGTCTAGTTGCGGGGATCGACTAGCCAACCCCTGCACCGACAAAACGCGTTTGTTGATCTTCAAGGGTAAGAGATTGGATCTCATCTTCGCTACCTCCATCTAGTAGATCTAGATCCTTGGGGTTTCTTCCGCTTGTTTCGTAGGAAATTTTTTGTTTTCTATGCAACGACCCCATCACTCTTGTCATTGCCCAAATCCTCCTGTTGTATCGACAATGGAATAACAAATGCGATGCGGTCTCAGTCTCTTGCTTGCATAACTGGCAAAGGCCACAGTTAGGCCAACCCCGCGTTGAAGTCTGTCGGCGGTCCAAACCTTGTTTTGGAGCACTAACCATGCAAAGATCTTGCATTCAGGTGGCACCCAGTTGCACCAAACCGCCGGTCTCATTGTAGTGGGAGGGATGCCCGCGAATGCGCAAGGTAGGAGGACTTGGTTGAATATATGCCCGACGAGGAAAGGTTCTAGGAGATGTTATCTTTCAGGTCCTCGTCTAAGTGAATCTTGGCCACCAAGTTCCATAGGGAAAAGAACTCGGTGATGTTTTGTAGCACGATTGGGTATGTCCCGATCTTGTTTATCCATTGACCATTCTGAGGCACCCTATACACGGAGGAATTTTTGGCTTTGGATACGATAAAAATAGACGGAGTTATTTCTTTGGGATTTCTCCCTCCAAGCCACTATGCATGCCAAAATTTTACCCACTGCCCATTGCCAATGATGACGGTGGTAACATTATAAAAGAGTTCAATATCTTCTCCATTGCATGGGTTGCCCATCCCCACCCATGTGTGCGTCGGGTCCTTCCACTCGTACTAAAGCCAACATAGACGTAGCACATGCGAAAATTTCTCCAGATCAAACACGCCCAGCCGTCCCAGTGCATTTTTCCTACACACCATGTCCCATTTTACTTTGCATTTGCCTCCGGAGACGGCTTCCTGTCTGGCCCAAAGAAAAGCACGCGTAATCTTATCAATGGCCAGAATCAACTCCCTTCGGTAGGGGTAGTGCCATGATGTGGTAGATGGCAATGGCGATTAACACGGCTTTGGCGAAAATACACCGCCCCGCCATGGTCGCAGGCTTGCCAATACCCCCATTGAGCTTCCCCGCAATCTTTCTAGAATGTGTTGAAAATCAACGGACCGCAGCCTATGAACTGAGAGCGGGAGGCCAAGATATCTGATCGGGAAGGAGGATCTCACCGTCGGAAAGTCATGAAGCACCTCATAAAGTTTAGTACCACCACAGCAAATAGGAACAACCGAGCTTTTGCATCAAGGATGGACGCTAGATTGGATATGTCCTATCGAATAGGTTTGACAAAAATAGCCGCATCATCAGCGTAGAGAGAAGTACGTAGGCAAGGACAGGTCCCCTGAGCCGGTGTAGAAGATCCAAATGTGTGTCCAACTCGAGGAGCTGCTGCTGCAATGGGTCAATGGCGAGCACAAATGGGAGCATTGAACTCTCATAAAGGTTGCAATGCAAGTATGTAAAGATAAGGGAGGATGAAAAGCTACTAAACCTTGAATTGCGGAATCATAGAAAGAGTAGGTGACAAGCAATACGTATGTAAGAAATTCATCTTGTGCCTAGATATGAGAGAGAGAGAGGAGGGGTTGTGGAGATACTGTCATTGACAATATAGAATTGGACATGTTTATTCCCTTCTCTTGCCTCCATGAAAGCCACCAGATCAAGGGGATGTTATCTCAAATCAAACTCTGGCATGTGAATCTCCCGGAACGCTAAAGTGTATCCCTCAATCCTTTCCTTAGTGTGGGTGTTGTAATAGTACTCTTGGCCCGATAGTTTTCCCTAATGGCCATGTACAGACGCCTCGACTCGGTGATCTACTAACCATCATATTCTTTCTGCTACAACAGAAAGCGTGAAGATTCATAGAGGTAGGTGAACATAATGAAGAACATGACGATGCTATTGCATACCTATTTTTGCTGGACACCAATCACATTGAGGCTGACCTAATGTTAAGATCTACCATCCATCAACAAGTGGTGAGCCCTTATCTCCAAGTGTGTGTCGTCTGCCATGCATGATTGCACCACATATCCACCGTCTTCTCCTAGCACGCGGGGTGGTCTTGACACCATTGTGGAATCACCTACGTAGAAAAAATACATCATATCAAGAACACAAATAAGTGTTAGTCATCTAAGTAATAATAAGGTGCGATGTTACTTAATTACCAACAAGTAGGCGTACCGCGAGATGTGTGGTGCAAGCAACTTTTTTATTCATCTTATTTAAAGACTGGTCCAGACCGTGAAATCTGATGAAGACGTCCATTTTGCATCACTATTTTATATTATAATTTACTGTTATTCATGGATATATTTAATATTATAATGTAATACTTATATTATTTTATCTTATTTTGCATGTTTGATGATTGTTGGTGATTTGACTGCCGGAGCCCAGAATCAGATGGAAAAAGCACCGTCAAGATAATGTATTTCTGCAACTCCAAAAATTCCTAGAAAATTAAACGGTTATTATTTAGCGAGAAGACGAGAGGAGCCAGAAGATGGGGTAGAGAGGAGCCACCAGGGCGCTAGATGCCACCTGGCGGCCGTGGGATGCCTCCGGCTCCCCCCTTTTGCCTATATGACCCCTCTGACCTAAAAACATCGGGGGACGCTTCGAAGAAATACTCCGCCGCCGCCTCGGGGGCGGAAACTACAAAGAGAGAAAAGCTCTCCGGCAGGGTGAAATCTGTCGGGGAAATTCCTACCCGGAGGGGGGAAATCGTCGCCATCGTCACCGTCATTTCCACGGGCTTCATCAGGATCATCATCCACATCATCCTCACCGACAGCACCATCATCTCCATAGCCCCACTTTGTTCCGCTGTTACAACTGGGGTTATACTTGTTTTAGTTCATTGGGATCACTTTTCCGGTGTTGATTGCCTTGTGTAGTTGATGCTATTGAGTTTTATCGGTGAAATACTTTTATGTCCAGATTGTTATTCATACATTTATCACCTCTGATCATGATCCATATGATGTCTCGTGAGTAGTTCGTTTAGTTCTTCAGGACATGGGAGAAGTCTTGTTGCTAGTAGTGGAATTATGCTGAGTAGTATTTAATGGTTTGATATTTAAGTTGCGGTGTTATTCTTCTAGTGGTGTTGTGTGAACGTCGACTACATGACACTTCACCTTTATGGGCCTAGTAGAATGCATTGTGTATTTAGTTTGCTCGTGCGGTGGTTGCGGGACTGACATAAACCTAAACCCCTGCCGGTAAATTAATGCATGAGGGACTGTAGGATCTTAGAGTTTAAAGTTGTGGTTAGTTAATTCTTAAATACTTCCTTGCACTTGCGGATGCTTGTAGGGAAGTGTAATCACAAGTGTGTAGTGGTCCAAGTAAGGACGGTTCATTAGCATAGGTTCACCCACACAACACTTAGCAAAACATTAAACATTAAGCAGCGGTATGAAGCGAAAGTGACTTGACATAATTCCCGTGTGTCCTCAGGAACGTTTTGGCCATCATAAGTAACATCACCGGCTTGTCCTTTGTGCTAAGAAGGATTGGGCCACTTGCTGCAATTATTATTGCTCTCTTTTATTTACTCGCACTTTATTTATTTGTTACTATAAAAACCCATAAAAACTTGTCTGTTAGTATTTGCAGTGAAACCTTGCGCGAATCTACAAGCCAACACCTTCTGCTCCTCGTTGGGTTCGACACTCTTATTTATTGAAAGTACTACGATAGATCCCCTATACTTGTGGGTCATCAAGACTATTTTCTGGCGCCGTTGCCGGGGAGTAAAGCGCTATTGGTAAGTGGAATTGGTAAGGAAAACTTTTATTACAAGTGCTGTTTTTATTTCTGCCTGTTGCTCTACTTCATTATGAAGCCATCTGAGTTTGAGTTGACATTTGGAGACACTCTCTCCACTGCTCTTGTAGCAGCAAGGGGTCCTCCACCTACTGAAAGTTTTTCATTTAAAATACCTATGGGAATTTTTGATCGTGTTATGAGTAACCGCTATGCAGGAGACGGGACTGTTCATCCTGGTTATCACTTGTTATTTATGAAAGAAATATGTGGTTTGTTTAAGATTGAGGTGTTTCTATAGAAGTAATCATGAGGAAATTATTTTTATTGTCACTGAAAGATAAAGCTATGGAGTGGTATAGGTTATTGGATAATTCTCATTTATTGGATTGGAAAAAAATTGTGCCTCTCTTTTATGCTAAATTTTATCCTCTGCATGAAATTCACCAAGACGGGAATTTTATTTATAACTTCTAGCCTCGCAAGGTGTAATGCCCGGGGTTTTCCCCAAATTAGATTTTTGCTTGTTTTTGTTTTTGCATCATCATGGCATCAGCATCATCGCATCGCATGTTTTGGTAACAAAAATTATTTTTATTAAACCCTATTTTAATTTTTCTAAAATTGCCGAAAAATATTTTACCGAGACAGTCGTTTCCGTTTTCTAAAATTAATTGCCAAAATTAAATTTGCAAAATAAAAATGTTTTGAGTTAGCGAGATAGCAGCCCAAAACCTGGCCCAAGCCCACCTAACCCCAAACCCTAGAAATCCCCTGGCAGTTTTGTTTTCCCACCCCCTGCATTTTTGCAGCCACCCTTTCCCTGTTTCCTGTTTTCGCGGAAACGCCCTTCCACCCCTCTTTTTCTTTTCTTTTTCCCCTTTTCTTCTTTTTCCTTTTTCTCCTTTTCTTTTCTTCTCCTTTCTTTTACTCCCCATCCCCATCCTGCACGCTCTCCTCTCTCTTCCTCCCTGTGCCGCACCCGAGCTCCCCGTCGAGCTCCTCTCCTTCCCCTCTGGCCACCTCCCACTCCCGGCCTGCCCCTGCTCCTTCTTCCTCTCTTCGTCCCCCCGACCTCGCCTCTCTCCACCGTGGCTCCTCTCCCGAGCCTCACCTGCATCTGCGCCTCCCCGAGCCGGACGACATCGTCCCCGAGCCCGTGCTCCCGCGGCTAGCTCCGGCGACTCCCTCCCACCACCGCGACGGCGCCTTGCTCTTCTCCCCGCGCCGGCCGGCCCCTGATCCCCTCCTCTCTCCCTGGCCGACCTCCTCCCGCGGCCCGAGCTTCCCCGTCGCCATCCTCCACCGCACGGCCGGCTTCGCCCCGGAGCTCCCCGCGCGTCCGCGCCGCCTCCTCCCGTCGCCGGCCGGCTCCTCCCCCGGCCCCTGCTCCTCCATCGTGGCCTCCTTCTCCTGCACCCCCTCGCTGCCTCCCGAGCCGACCACCGCCACCCGACCCGTACTCCTCTCCCCTTCGCCTCTCAGCGCTGCATCCGGCCGAGCCGCTACTCTGCCTCCTCCGCTTTGGCCTACTCCTTCTTCCCCGGTGCCATGTCCGTGTCTCCAATCCGAGCTCCTCTCCGTCCTTGCTTCCCGTACCTCCCGTGCCGTGGTCGCCTGCTGCTGTTGTCTGGGATGTGCTCATGCCCGTTGCCGTCTTGTCCCGTGATGTGCCGTGTTGCTGCCTCCGGGAGGGTTCCCCGTCTCCTGTTTCCCGGTTATCCCCGTCGGGAAGCCATCCCCGATGTTCACGTTTTGAGTTCCCGGTGCGTTCCCGATGAGTTCCCGACGGCCGCTTCCCGTTCCCGGTGTTTGCAGACGTGAATCTGTTTCCCGGACGTTCCCCGATTCCGTTCCCGGTGCGGTTTCCCGATGCCTTCCGTGAAGCCGATCCCCGTCCCCGTCGTGAAGTTGCTTCCCGATGTCTCCGGTGCCCGAGTTCTCCGTCCGTGAAGCCCGGTGCCGTGCAAGGACAAGATCTTCCCCGATGCTGTGTTCCCCGACCACCGTGGACCCCGTCGACCCCAAAGCCCGGAACGCCAAGGTCCGCAACGACGACGACCCGAGTACGACTACCTCCCCGACGTCGACTACCTCGACTACTCCGACTCCGGATGAACGACTACCTCGACTACTTCGACTCCGGACGAACGTCTACTTCGACTACGACAACTACTTCGACTACTTCGACTACAATCCGAAGACGACGGTTCCGAATCCGAAGATCACCGAATCCGATGTGTGACCCCAACCCTAACCCTATACCATATATATCCGTATCTTCTAAAATCATGCATCATTAATCAACATCGCACCTTTATCCATTTAGTCGAATTAAATCAATTTAACTATGGGATTTGTCCGGTGCATCTATATTGTGCACCGATTCCATTTAAAATGCTTTGCCATGTGTTAGGGAATAAAATTGGATCACATTTAAATTGTCATGCATCATGTCATCAACATGCCGCTTCTTTTGCTGTAGAGTAAAATGCATCTTTTCCGTTGCCCAGTGTTCGTTGCTTCTTCGGGATAGGCCGTTGAGTTGATGTGAGCAACGACAGGTTCTACTACCTCTACCGGATTGCAGGCAAGTGATACTCCCTTGCTATCTTTGCTTGTTTTCTGTCTCTTACTCGTCCTATCTTTTGTTCCTTGCTAGCCTTATGTCACGATGCTTGTGTCTCGATCCTATATGCATGTTTACCTTGCAGCCATGATATAGCCACACCCCCACATCCTATTAACCTGTTGTTTGTTTACCTTGTTAGCCTTGCGAGTCATAGTGCATGCTTAGGTGCTTTGCTTGAGTCCTGTTATCTCTCTTGCTGTTAACATGATAGCTAGGCTCAACTAAAATGGTAATCTTTATTTTCTGTTGCGATGGGAATAACTTAATTAAAGATAAGGCACCGGCGGAAGGCCAATCGTGGTGATTTGTTCTGCTAGTGTCGCCTAGGACCCGAGTTCTTTTCCGCTGATCCAAGACTGAGCGCACTAACCACATGTGGGAGTTCTATGGGCCTCCCCGCAATCTATTACCGGATCCTCAAACTTGTCCAGGATGCCACAAGTAGTTCGGGTGTTTCTACGGTTACAAGCGCGGATGATATGGTAAGATGGATACGTGGTTACTTACGGTAGGGCTTGCGGTATGATGCGAAGTGACCAACTCATGGTAGTTTGTGTCACCTAGCCGTAGTCGCAAACGGTTAGGCCCACCTCGAAGCTTCGGCCGGACTCTCAAGGTGGATCAGTCCTAGCTAGGTGGCTCCCTGGACTTGTTTGTAGAGAAGGGAAGTATTGCGTCGAAACCTCCACCGGTACACCTCTAAGCGAGAGTTTCGATGCGTGTGGGTTCATTGGTGCATCCCTGCAGGGTTAAATCTTTTCGAAAAGCCGTGTCCGCGGTTATGGACGACTTGGTGAAATGCGCTGGCTAAAAAGATCATAGACAACTTGCACCTTATGATGATAATAACTTGACTAGTAAGATAGATTACTTGAATAATAATCTGATTAAAACTTGTCAACCGTGTGAGTGCCCGGACTTCTTCCTCGTGGGTTGAGGATACGAGGGAGTCGTTTTAGGGCGGGTTTGTTTGGTGTGTAGTATAGATGGTTCCTTATGCGCTCCCTTACCTTGTCTCTATTAGACGTAAGTTGTAGCGTGTCTCTATAAGTTGTTAGTGCTGCTTGCCGCCTCAATGCTAACCCTCTTTTTCCGGAATTCCAGCTTTGATATCTTGTGAGTATTACTTGCCAGTACTGTTTATAGTACTGACCCCTTCGGGGCTGCTATTCCAATGCAGCCAACAGGTTTGAAGTCTGACAACGTTAGCTTGGGAATCCCTCCGGCTTGGCCTGGGCAGGGATATGGTGCCTTCGTTTATCTTCAGGACTCTTAGTCCAATTTGTTTCTTGTCCGTAGCCGGACGCTACCCGCTTCCGTTATTATTTGGATCTTTGTATTGTATCTTTGCTCTTGACTCGGTGAGTCGTTATTGTATATATGTTCTTTTGTGGGTTCCATCGAGAACTGTTGTAATGTTATCACTATTCCACCCGCATAACGTGTGTGTTGCGATGTGCACGTTATGCCTGGTGGGCGTCCTTTAGGATCGTTATTATGCGGATTTGGCTGGAACGCTAAAATCTGCATAGTACCGATCTTGGGGCGTTACAAAGTGGTATCAGAGCTTTGGTTTTTCGATACCCCTCGGTCCAGTCTGCCTGTAGGATACCCTAGCTAATGGTCGTTGTTGTAGAGTGTCCAAAATATTTTTGCTAAAAGTTATTTGAAAAGATCTCAATAGGACTCTTGTTTATTTCTTATCCCTCTGCTATTCCCCCTTTTACCTTATATGATTTAAATCTTCTCTCTTATCGATCTTCCGGTTATAGAATCTTCGTGGGTGGACGATCTATTGCCTTTTAACCTAATAGGATCGATCTTCAGAAGAATCTCGACAAACGGTCATCGCCATCGACGTGAGCAAGAAACTCTTGTTAGTGGTGTCGAGAAGATCAGCATGGCGCAAGAAGATTCGATAGTTTACCTTGCTCTTCTTCCCCCTGACGGTAGCGTGGATCTCGGGGCGAGATCCTTTGTTAGTGGTGTCGGTTGTAATGCCCGGGGTTTTCCCCAAATTAGATTTTTGCTTGTTTTTGTTTTTGCATCATCATGGCATCAGCATCATCGCATCGCATGTTTTGGTAACAAAAATTATTTTTATTAAACCCTATTTTAATTTTTCTAAAATTGCCGAAAAATATTTTACCGAGACAGTCGTTTCCGTTTTCTAAAATTAATTGCCAAAATTAAATTTGCAAAATAAAAATGTTTTGAGTTAGCGAGATAGCAGCCCAAAACCTGGCCCAAGCCCACCTAACCCCAAACCCTAGAAATCCCCTGGCAGTTTTGTTTTCCCACCCCCTGCGTTTTTGCAGCCACCCTTTCCCTGTTTCCTGTTTTCGCGGAAACGCCCTTCCACCCCTCTTTTTCTTTTCTTTTTCCCCTTTTCTTCTTTTTCCTTTTTCTCCTTTTCTTTTCTTCTCCTTTCTTTTACTCCCCATCCCCATCCTGCACGCTCTCCTCTCTCTTCCTCCCTGTGCCGCACCCGAGCTCCCCGTCGAGCTCCTCTCCTTCCCCTCTGGCCACCTCCCACTCCCGGCCTGCCCCTGCTCCTTCTTCCTCTCTTCGTCCCCCTGACCTCGCCTCTCTCCACCGTGGCTCCTCTCCCGAGCCTCACCTGCATCTGCGCCTCCCCGAGCTGGACGACATCGTCCCCGAGCCCGTGCTCCCGTGGCCAGCTCCGGCGACTCCCTCCCACCACCGCGACGGCGCCTTGCTCTTCTCCCCGCGCCGGCCGGCCCCTGATCCCCTCCTCTCTCCCTGGCCGACCTCCTCCCGCGGCCCGAGCTTCCCCGTCGCCATCCTCCACCGCACGGCCGGCTTCGCCCCGGAGCTCCCCGCGCGTCCGCGCCGCCTCCTCCCGTCGCCGGCCGGCTCCTCCCCCGGCCCCTGCTCCTCCATCGTGGCCTCCTTCTCCTGCACCCCCTCGCTGCCTCCCGAGCCGACCACCGCCACCCGACCCGTACTCCTCTCCCCTTCGCCTCTCAGCGCTGCATCCGGCCGAGCCGCTACTCTGCCTCCTCCGCTTTGGCCTACTCCTTCTTCCCCGGTGCCATGTCCGTGTCTCCAATCCGAGCTCCTCTCCGTCCTTGCTTCCCGTACCTCCCGTGCCGTGGTCGCCTGCTGCTGTTGTCTGGGATGTGCTCATGCCCGTTGCCGTCTTGTCCCGTGATGTGCCGTGTTGCTGCCTCCGGGAGGGTTCCCCGTCTCCTGTTTCCCGGTTATCCCCGTCGGGAAGCCATCCCCGATGTTCACGTTTTGAGTTCCCGGTGCGTTCCCGATGAGTTCCCGACGGCCGCTTCCCGTTCCCGGTGTTTGCAGACGTGAATCTGTTTCCCGGACGTTCCCCGATTCCGTTCCCGGTGCGGTTTCCCGATGCCTTCCGTGAAGCCGATCCCCGTCCCCGTCGTGGAGTTGCTCCCCGATGTCTCCGGTGCCCGAGTTCTCCGTCCGTGAAGCCCGGTGCCGTGCAAGGACAAGATCTTCCCCGATGCTGTGTTCCCCGACCACCGTGGACCCCGTCGACCCCAAAGCCCGGAACGCCAAGGTCCGCAACGACGACGACCCGAGTACGACTACCTCCCCGACGTCGACTACCTCGACTACTCCGACTCCGGATGAACGACTACCTCGACTACTTCGACTCCGGACGAACGTCTACTTCGACTACGACAACTACTTCGACTACTTCGACTACAATCCGAAGACGACGGTTCCGAATCCGAAGATCACCGAATCCGATGTGTGACCCCAACCCTAACCCTATACCATATATATCCGTATCTTCTAAAATCATGCATCATTAATCAACATCGCACCTTTATCCATTTAGTCAAATTAAATCAATTTAATTATGTGATTTGTCCGGTGCATCTATATTTGCACCGATCCCATTTAAAATGCTTTGCCATGTGTTAGGGAATAAAATTGGATCACATTTAAATTGTCATGCATCATGTCATCAACATGCCGCTTCTTTTGCTGTAGAGTAAAATGCATCTTTTCCGTTGCCCAGTGTTCGTTGCTTCTTCGGGATAGGCCGTTGAGTTGATGTGAGCAACGACAGGTTCTACTACCTCTACCGGATTGCAGGCAAGTGATACTCCCTTGCTATCTTTGCTTGTTTTCTGTCTCTTACTCGTCCTATCTTTTGTTCCTTGCTAGCCTTATGTCACGATGCTTGTGTCTCGATCCTATATGCATGTTTACCTTGCAGCCATGATATAGCCACACCCCCACATCCTATTAACCTGTTGTTTGTTTACCTTGTTAGCCTTGCGAGTCGTAGTGCATGCTTAGGTGCTTTGCTTGAGTCCTGTTATCTTCTCTTGCTGTTAACATGATAGCTAGACTCAACTAAAATGGTAATCTTTATTTTCTGTTGCGATGGGAATAACTTAATTAAAGATAAGGCACCGGCGGAAGGCCAATCGTGGTGATTTGTTCTGCTAGTGTCGCCTAGGACCCGAGTTCTTTTCCGCTGATCCAAGACTGAGCGCACTAACCACATGTGGGAGTTCTATGGGCCTCCCCGCAATCTATTACCGGATCCTCAAACTTGTCCAGGATGCCACAAGTAGTTCGGGTGTTTCTACGGTTACAAGCGCGGATGATATGGTAAGATGGATACGTGGTTACTTACGGTAGGGCTTGCGGTATGATGCGAAGTGACCAACTCATGGTAGTTTGTGTCACCTAGCCGTAGTCGCAAACGGTTAGGCCCACCTCGAAGCTTCGGCCGGACTCTCAAGGTGGATCAGTCCTAGCTAGGTGGCTCCCTGGACTTGTTTGTAGAGAAGGGAAGTATTGCGTCGAAACCTCCACCGGTACACCTCTAAGCGAGAGTTTCGATGCGTGTGGGTTCATTGGTGCATCCCTGCAGGGTTAAATCTTTTCGAAAAGCCGTGTCCGCGGTTATGGACGACTTGGTGAAATGCGCTGGCTAAAAAGATCATAGACAACTTGCACCTTATGATGATAATAACTTGACTAGTAAGATAGATTACTTGAATAATAATCTGATAAAACTTGTCAACCGTGTGAGTGCCCGGACTTCTTCCTCGTGGGTTGAGGATACGAGGGAGTCGTTTTAGGGCGGGTTTGTTTGGTGTGTAGTATAGATGGTTCCTTATGCGCTCCTTACCTTGTCTCTATTAGACGTAAGTTGTAGCGTGTCTCTATAAGTTGTTAGTGCTGCTTGCCGCCTCAATCGCTACCCCTTTTCCGGAATTCCAGCTTTGATATCTTGTGAGTATTACTTGCCAGTACTGTTTATAGTACTGACCCCTTCGGGGCTGCTATTCCAATGCAGCCAACAGGTTTGAAGTCTGACGACGTTAGCTTGGGAATCCCTCCGGCTTGGCCTGGGCAGGGATATGGTGCCTTCGTTTATCTTCAGGACTCTTAGTCCAATTTGTTTCTTGTCCGTAGCCGGACGCTACCCGCTTCCGTTGTTATTTGGATCTTTGTATTGTATCTTTGCTCTTGACTCGGTGAGTCGTTGTTGTATATATGTTCTTTTGTGGGTTCCATCGAGAACTGTTGTAATGTTATCACTATTCCACCCGCATAACGTGTGTGTTGCGATGTGCACGTTATGCCTGGTGGGCGTCCTTTAGGATCGTTATTATGCGGATTTGGCTGGAACGCTAAAATCTGCATAGTACCGATCTTGGGGCGTTACACAAGGGAGAAAGTATTGCTCAAGCTTGGGGGAGAATGAAAGCCTTGATGCTTAAATGTCCTATTCATGATATCCCCAGAGACATTATAGTTACTAATTTTTATGCAAGACTCTCTCGTCATGACAAAGATTTACTTGATGATTCATTTGTTGGATCTTTCACAAATAAGAAGATTGATTATAAATGGGACCTTCTTGAGAGAATTCAACGCAACACTGAAGATTGGGAAATAGATAAAGGTAATGAATCAGTTATAATATGTGATTATTAATGCATTAAATCCTTTGGTGAAACTTCTGATTTTCACGAGTTTGGTGCTAAATATGGGCTTGATTCTTAAATCATTGTTGATCTCTTTAATGCTTTTTCCTCTTACATTGATACTCCTAAGCAAAACTGGAACAAATTTCATGAACCATTTAAAGAAATTGAAATTATGCCTATTCCTGAAAATGCAATACATGTCCATACATCTGATCCTATTTTACATATTCCTTATGTTGAGAAATTGCCTTTTCCCATTAGAGTAAAAGAACATGTTGTGATTGCTAAAGTTGTTAAGAAAACTGGAAAGAAAGCTAAGAAACCTTATGAACAACTAAAAGTTCAACCTTCAGTAGCTTTAGTTAAAGATTTAACAGGGGAAAATGTAGAGGGAGGCCATATAATTTTTTGTGAGGATGCTTCTAGTATTGTTAGAACTCCGAAAGGAAAAGCTAAAAAAGTTGGCACTCCTGTTATTTCTATGAAAATTGGTGATCATTGCTATTATGGTTTGTGTGATATTAGTGCTACTGCTAGTGCAATACCTTTTTCTCTATATCAAGAAGTAATGCATGAAATTGGGACTTGCGAAATTGAAGATGTTGATGTGGTTATTCAACTTGCTAATAGAGATACTATCTCTCCTGTTGGAATTGTTAGAGATGTTGAAGTATTGTGTGGTAAGATCAATACCCTGCTGATTTTCTTGTACTAGGTTCGGTTGCAGATAAATCTTGTCCTATTATATTTGGTAGACCTTTCTTAAATACCTGTAGTGCTATTATAGATTGCAAAAAGTAAAAGGTTTACACTAAATTTGACGTTGAAAGTTGTGAATTTATTTTTTCCAAGTTTGTTAAACAATGTCATGAAAAGGAATTGCCAAATGAGGAATGTAAAATTGAAAAACTTGCTGCTATTGCTGTTGCTCCTAATGATCCTTTGCAGCAATTTATGGAAGACCATGAGAGTGGGGTATTCATGCAGGAAAGAAATGATTTGGAGGACATCTTTCTCCGTCAACCTGCAATCCTTAAACATAATTTACCTGTGGAATCTTTAGGGATGACGATCCCTTCTGAAAGAGCATGGTTGCTCCCATGTGTGGTTTTGGTAATTAATGACAATACTTATGGGCTAATGTTTGCTTTGAGTTATACATGTAGGTTTGGTCCATATGCCATGCTTGATCTCCTTATGTTGTAGTCAAGGCTAAAAGAAGAAGATTACATGTTGATCAAGGCTAAGTGCAAGATTGATCAACACACAAGGCTAGGGATGTACCATGAGGGATCGTTTGATCTCATGGTATGGTAAGCAATTGTCAATATAGCCTTGTGAACTAGCCCGTCATCTATGTGCGTGTATCTCCATGTGTGGTTAGATGTTTCTCCATGAGCATGCAACGAAAGGGATATCCTATGTAGCCCATGGAGGATGGAGTCATGTGGTGATCGTCATCAAGATAAGGGCTGGGTGAAGATATGTCGAAGAGTGACTATCCCATCTTGGTGTATGGGGAGCAATATGTGAGTCTTCACCGAGCGGAGCGCAATCACGAAAGTTGGTCCAACTTGAGAAGGTCAAGATCGTCATCATCTAGCTCAAGTGGTTTATGCGCAAGACAAAGGTATGATCTTGATAGGGTTTCTATTTTACCGGTCTCATGATGTTAGTTGAGAGACCGGGTTATAGGATAGATAGCCGTACTATCAAGAGGGGCTCTTGAGCGAGTATCTTGATCGTATCGTCATAGAGAGCTCAAACCTTTGCATCCTTGGCATCATCTTTATTGGTACTTATTTGGCTCTTATCGTGGTGTGGTCTTGGTGCTTGTCGTGCTCGTCATGACAAGGCCAAGTTCGCCGAAAATGGATTTCGTATGTGTCTTCTCTTGCGTTTTTGGTTTTGGAGATTTTGCCAGTCCATCCGTGCCGAAGATTTCACTATTCCATTTGTTAGCAAAATCTCCCTTGCTTGGTTCCAGTAGTGCCGCCAAAGAGAGCTTATGGTTCTCCTCAGTGGTAGTACCACTGCTGCGGGATCTTTTGCTAGCTGTTGGTTGGCTGAAACGCATGAGGCGGCAGTACCGCCAACACTAGCGGTAGTACCGTGATGCATGTAAAATGCATACATGAACTTTGCATTATATTACTCATATTTCAATCATATTTGCATCATATAAGGGTTATATCATTGTTTTATAATGATTTTGGGAAGATTTCATAGTTTTCCTATTTTTCTGGAATTAACCCTGCTCTGGCAGAAAACCCTATTTTCTATATTTTGAGTTTCAGGGACCCAAACGACGTCCAAATGACCTGAAAATTTGCGGGGATCATTTTTTGGAAGGAACAAAGCGTAGGAGCCAAGGAAGCGCACGAAAGGAAGTCCGAGGAGCATTTTGGGGGGTCCCGCGTGGCCAGATTCCCTGGCCGCGTGAGAGCACCTCTCTCCCCCCTCGTTGCTCCGATGCCGTCCGTTTTCATCCCCACGCCTCCTGTCTTGACCTAAAAACGCCTATAAAAATAGCCCCCCGACATTTTCCAGAGGAGAGCGCCGCCGAAACACAGAAACCACGAAACAGAGACCTGAAGCTGCAGATTGGAAGGGGAAAACTCCGGCGGGGCGCTGCCGGGGTGGCCTCCATCTCCCCCAACGACATCTCCACCGTCTCCATGATGAAGAGGGAGTAGTCTCCCTCGGGGCTAAGGGCTCATGCCGGTAGCTATGTGGTTTATCTCTCTCTCCCATGGTGTGATCTTTATGTGACCATGAGCTTTGTAATCTAGCTGAATCCATAGATGTTACTCTTCATTATCTTATGAATTATGCTACTCAAGTGGTTTTATTAATGTAATCTCCGGAGTCACCTTTGTCCCATGGTGCGAAGTTGACAGTGTGCACACCGTGTGTGGCTCTTAGTCTATAGATTACAGGAATACTTATCATGAGTTATTATTTGTGTTGGATGTCTCTATGAAATTGTGGTGTTTGTCTAGTACTATCTAGGGCGCTCAAGTTGATAGTGTGGGGTTCCCTAGATGTGGAATGCGACTTTAAGGTGTGCTTTTATAGCCCTACGCAATGGATTGGTGTTCGTTATCCAACCGGAGGATAGTTCGGGGTAGCATAGTGAAGAGGAAATATTTATGTATTCAATTATATTATTATTGTTGAGAGTGTCCACTAGTGAAAGTATGATCCCTAGGCCTTATTTCCAAGCATTGAAACACACACTTGAGCTTGTCCTCTTGCTGCATAGAGGATTGGGCTTTCTCTCTTTGAGAGCTTTTACTTGCTACCATTTACCTTCAGCATTTTTACCAAAAATCCCAAAAACACTTGCATCTTTCATTGTTTTATTTACCATTCTTGTTAACCAATACCTTCAGCTCCTCCTGGGTTCGACAACCTTTTCTAATCGAAAGGTACTACAATTGATCTCCTGCACTTGGGAGTCATCATACCGCCCCTGCGCGAATCGCCCCCCCCCCCAACGGTTGGTTTTTGAGGCAACCTATTTAAGGGGCTTTCTTTCCCAATGGTTGCCAAACTCTTAGCACTCTCTCTCTCCTCCATTGTTGACCTTCTTCAGAGCTTGCTTCCTCTCCATCCCTCCATGATTCTTACCTCCTTTTAGAGGGAAAAGAGAGAGGAGATCTAGATCTATATTTCCACCAAGCCATATCTCCTCTAAGTGAGGGGAACCCTTTGGATCTAGATCTTGGAGTTGCTTTGTGTTTCTCCTTTTTTCTTCCTCTCAAATCCCTCCCTAGCATTTGTTGCTTTGGTTGGATTTGGGAGAGAAGGACTTGACCACCTTGTGTGGTCTTGACTTTTGCATTTGGTGCATAGGTTTGAGTTCCCCACGGTGATACGTGGGATTAAAGTTCGAGAAGCTTGTTACTCTTGGGTGCATAGGGCTCCCAAGAGCTTGTGCCTGTTGGGTGCATTGTGTACCCTAGACGGTTCGTGGGTGTCGCGAAGATCTTCAAGTTGTGAAGATTTGGGCCCATTGTACGGGTTTGGTCAACACCCTCAAGACGACCACATTGTATAGGTTTGGTCAATGCCTTCAAAAAGACCTCATAGTGGATGAGCAAATCCCCCATCGGGTATTCCCCATGGGAGGAGCTCACGGAGAATAGGGTGAGCACGGCCGTGCTTGTAGGAGGGCCAAGGAGCCTCCACACCCCTCCAACGTAGACGTACTTCCATTGGGAAGGAACTACGGGAAACAAACCTCCGTCTCCACTTGTGTCGGTTATCTCTATAACCAAACCCCTTTACTTACGCATTTACTTTGTGATAACCATCGAGCTTGAACTTATATATCTTGCTATCCTTGTTGTTAACTTGCCTACCATAAGTTGTTGGTGCACATAGGTGAACCTAGTATATTAGGTTTTGGGCTTGATACATTAAACGTTAGTTTTATTCCGCATTTATTCAAGCCTAAACGTAAGAGTTTTAGATCTCCTATTCACCCCCCCCCCCTCTAGGCAACATCTCGTTCTTTCAATTGGTATCAGAGCAAGGTCTCTCCTTCTTAGGCTTCACTGCCTTGAGAGTAAAGATGTCATTTAGGGAATTAGTGCACGATCCCACTTTTATATTTGATAGCACAAATTATGTTGTTTGGAAATTTCGCATGCTTAATCTTTTTAGGGACATAAGTCCAAATATAGAAAGAATTTTAGATATGGGATTTCGTCCTCCAAAGGACTCCCAAAAGGTATCTTTAGAGGATGAGGAAAACTCTTATCTTAATTCTTTAGTATCTAATGCAATTGTCCATGTTTTGAGTGATGTAGTTCTCGGGTCAATCATGCCTTATGGGAATGCTCATGAGCTATGGACGAAGCTTCAAGATAAATATGCCATGTCTAAGATTAATGAGGATGATTGTTCTCTGATGACCCACAAGTGTAGGGGATCGCAACAGTCTTCGTGGGTAGTATAACCCTAATTTATTGATTCGACACAAGGGGAGCCAAAGAATATTTATAAGCCTTAGCAGTTGAGTTGTCAATTCAACCACACCTGAAAAGTATTTCTCTCGAAGCAATTTATCAGTAGTAACAGTTATTTGACGGCAGTAGTACAACAATAACAGCACTAACAAAATAAAGGCAGCAATGGTGACAGCAGAAATATTGATTGTAAACAGCAGGATGTAAAAACACCGTAGGCATAGGGACAGATAGACGGGCGTTGCATGAATAAGATAGCTCATGAAATAAACATAACTAGGCACGAAGCAAAATAAATATAGCATCCAAGTATTAAACGATCATAGGCATGTATTCCTAATTTAGCCGTACGTGCTTGCAATAAGAACTTGCACGACATCTTTTGTCCAGCCATCCGGTTTCAGCTGGGCCAATTAAGGAGCAAATGGCAATTAAGGTGTTCCTTTTAATAGAACACCGGAGCAAAGCATTAACACACAATGAATACATGTAACCCTCGAGTTACCAACCATTCCCATCGATGTCCCCGTTTCTGTCACTCGGGGTCTCCGGTTCCGGTTAACAACAAGTGCATACAATTCGTAGATAAGACCCAAAACATCAATTATATTCATGAAAACATAAAGTGTTCAGATCTGAAATCATGGCACCCGGGCCCAAAGTGACAAGCATTAAGCATAACTAATTGTACCAACGATGATTAACACAAATAGAGGATACTAGGCATCATGCCCTAACAATTTGGCATCGAATTACATGAGCAATCTTATTCAATCCCTTCCATCCCCTTGCCTACAGCAGGGAACTACTCACACATGGATGGAGATGTCATGAATGGTTGATGGAGAGGCGTTGGCGGTGACGATGGCGACGATCTCCACTCCGGCAGGGTGCCGGAACAGTGATCCTGGACCCCGAATTTAGGTTTCGGGATGGCGGCAGAGCTCCGTAAGGTTTCTAGAAAAAGTGATCGGGGATTCGTCATTTTTAGATCAGAGGGGTCTTATATGTGAAGGGGGGCGAGAGGCGATGTCCCAGGGGTAGGGGCGGCCCTCAGCCGCGGCCTGGGCCCCACCCACGGGTGGGACCCGCCCCTGCTCCTGGGGTGGCCCCCCTCGTGGTCTTCTGGCTCCGTGGATATTTTCTCTCAAAAACCCCTTTTCTGATTTTTCTGGAATTTTCTGCGAACTTTTAAACCCTGCACAAAAGAAAGACACCAAATGCAATTCTGCTAAAAATAGCGTCAGTTCGGGTTAGTTCCAAACAATTCATTAAAAATCAAAGGCAAAACAATAGTAAAGTGTTTGGAAAAGTAGATACGTTTGCAACGTATCAACTCCCCCAAGCTTAGCTTATTGCTTGTCCTCAAGCAATTCAATTGACAAACTGGATGCGATAAAAGAAACTTTGACGAACACATTTGCGTCATTTAGAGCATAGAGGTTTAAACCATGACTAGTATTTTAACAAGCATACGAAAAAGGTTGCAGAAACAATAGGACTTGAGCAATCATGGAGACTCATGCAAAACTCACAATATGCTAACAAATAATAATTTAAACATGCAAACAAATAGCACCAATGCAATGCCTATAACTTTGGCATGGTGTAGTGATCTCTCACTTGCCCCTTTTGTAGGGCAAAACATAAATGCCGGGCACCTCTTGAGATATTAACCGGAGACTAGATATAAAGTTTTCAGAACTGAGAGAGCATCTCAAACATGCTTCAATCATTAAAACTTTGGGACAAAGCACATTATACTCAGAATGACAGCAATGCTCTATAAGATGGTGCTCAAAGAAAGGTGATGACTCAGCATAAATATAAAAGAAAGGCCCTTCGTAGAGGGAATCATGGATTAGTCATGTGCTAGAGATTTTTATTTTTATAAGACATGGGTAAATTTTTTTTGAGAGATGCATGCTTTCGTCAACGATTTCACAACAGAGAAGCTATCTAGTCCCCCATAACAAGCAAGGCTTTTAGACTTGTGAGAGCATCTGGTTTTTAGAGGAGCGAGTACGCTCCTCTTTCTCCTTGGTTTCACCACTGTCCAATGTTTAGAGCTGATTTCTCAGATTTTCATTGCGCGGAGGAGAAGGGTGAGTTATGTTTATATTTTGCTTAAGCTGCTCTCGGGTTGATTCAGGTGAGGACGTAATCCATCAACACCGGGTGAAAGGGGGAAATGACCTTGCTTGTCACAAGTTATATCTAGCTCTCTACTGCTCCCTTATGAGCTAAAAGCAGAGACAAGGAAATACCACATGTCAAATTTACTTGGAGTGGCAAGGACATACCACATGTAGGAAGATATAGTGGACTCTCATGGAATACTTTTTGGCTCATGGTATTGGATGCACGATCAGAGTTCCCACTCAGTACAGGTGAAGGCTAGCAGAAGACTGGGGAGCGACCGATCAAGAGCACTACTATCATAATCATGCTTTGCGACAAAATTAATCAATGAATAGAGCATATGAGTGATACTACAATTCTAAGCACAATAAACCGTCAAGGCATAACAAACTGTATTTTTGGTCTTTTGACATGTGTAAACATGTGCCAAGTCAGTCCAATTAAATCTTTTGGAGGAGGATCTCACTTCACCATACCATGTTATAAACAATGCAAAACATGCTCATGTCTACATGACAAATTATTAACTCTTAACAAGTTGAGGCCAAGCATAAGAATCCATAAGAGCTAAGCAATATTATCTACACAACATCCTATCATAGCAAACTAAAACATGAGCACGAGGATAAACATCTGTACACAAATGAAAGCAAATAGAGTTCATACCAACTTTCCTCATCATATCCGTGCTGCCAAATATCGTCATTATTGCATAGACACTTGCACATCCGAAAGATATAGAGATAATAAAAGTGTGCAAGTGTCGTCACCAACACAGGTTGAACTCTAAAACAACTATACAAAATAAAGAAGAAGAGAAAATATTTTGTGTTTTTCAAATAGTGAAAAGGGAAAAATGCAAAAGCTAAAAGAGAAATCTTTTTGTTGTTTTCAGTTTTGGAAGGAAGCAACTTAAAACGAGAGAGAGAATGACTGAATAAGAAACAAAAGAAAATATTTTTGGTCTTTTTTATTATAAGAAAGAAAAGCAAACAAAGAGAAAATCTTTTTGGGTTTTTAAGTAGTAAACAAAAAGAGCAACAAAAGCAACCGAGCAAAATGAAAAGAACAAAAAGAAAGCAATGAATGTACAAAGAAATAACGAACACACCGACATATAATAATTGAGTGAACGAAATAAAAAGATGTCAGTGAGAGATACGTACTCCCCCAAGCTTAGGCTTTTGGCCTAAGTGGGATTCATCTACCACGGGGGCGGCACGCCCCAGTTGGCGCCCGGCTGTGGCTGCCACTGCAAGTCTTGTGGCTCCTCGTGTGGCTCCTCCTCAGGGACTAGTGAAGCGAGATACTCCTCCAGCACCTCCTCAGAAAACAAGTATCCGTCCCTAGCAACAGTGTTAAACAAAATAGGAGCATGCAATCTCACAAAGCGAGGGTTATCACAATCAAAACCAAATAACAATCTATACTGGAAGTTCTCTAGAGTGGAATCATAAGTGACAAAATGATGAGATTTCATTACAGCAAGATCAAGCCTAATAAAATCCAACTCTAAATCATCCTCTCTAGGAGGAAGCATGGCAGTAGTAAGCATGATTGAGGCAATGATACCTCCATAAATAGTTCCTTTAACTTTATTAGTGCTAAGACGACGAGCAATAAGAGCACCAATGTTATAGGAATCATCATGATTAATTGCAGCGGCAAGAATAGCAAGATCAGGACTAGACATGTTACTCGTGTTATCCCGGGGAAGGATACAACGAGCAATGACATAGCCTAAATACCTCACAGCTGGAAACTGAATGATCCCAAATTTTGCACGCGTAGAGTCCCTCCAATCATCATGACAGATTCCGGCATAGAGCTCCTTGAGGTACTGGGGCTGCTTGTTCATCTTGCTTGTGAGCCCCGTGTTCTTCACACCCAAAGCACTGCAAAACTCAGTCAAAGGCATTCTCCAAGGTTGTTCATATAACATGAACTCCACACTTGGGTGATATTTATCATCAATGAAATTAAAGCTTTGCACAAAGATATTAGTGAGCTTAAGATATTGGGGCCTCTCCATTAATACAATATTCGTCAAGCATGCATTATTAACAAGTCTAGTAAATTCATCGCGTATACCCACGGCTTGTAGAAATTCATAACAAGGGTATACCAATGAACGCACATCCGTCTCACGGGTAAGCACAATAACACCAAGTGGCTCCAATTATTCATTGCATGAGGGCCTCATGGGTGCACTAGAACTTGCCCCTCTCGTTTCTCGACGAGAAGAGGGCTCCTTCTTCTTAAAGATCCCACCTAAATTGAACTTAGGCATATTCTTCCTTTTCTGAAAATTTTCAACAAACCTCATAAAACTTGAAAATAAAATATAGGAAGTGCATTAAACTACTCTCATAACATAATACCAACTAATACATGCATCAAAACCATCTAGCGAATTGCAAATCAAGCATGCAAGCTCATATTAAGGGTCATATACAGTGGCAAAATACTCAACTTACACAAAACCATTCAAGATTCTAATTGGAGGGGTGAAGGAGTCACATACCGGAGAAGATTTGCACCAAATTTCAGCAAGATTGATGGGCTGAATAAAGAGATCGAAAATCCCAGCACTCAAGAGCAAGAACTCGGGTTTGAACAATGGTGGAGTGATTTTTCGAGAGAGAGAGAGAGAGAGAGAGAGAGAGAGAGAGAGTGGGAGGCAGCTCACCTGGTGGGGCCCTCCACAGGGCAGAGGCGGCCCTTGGCCGCAGCCTGGCCCTCACCCGCGGGTGGGACCCGCCTCTGGCCCTGGGGGGTCCCCCAGGTCAGCCTCAACCACTTTTGTGGCTCTTTTGAAAAAATACAAATTTTGGAATTTTTCTGGAATTTTTCAAAAACTTTTCCCGAAGAACTTAAATGAGATTAAAATAAGCTAATAAAACAGGATATTGATATTCAAAAGAGATAAACTAAGCAAGGAATAAAAATTGCGGAAAAGTAAAAGATAATTATCAGAGGAAAAACTAATGGTTATTAAAGTCTTTATGTTGCTAAAATTGATTTGTTAGCAAGGTTGATCAAGTCTTGCTACCACACCAAATTTATTTGACATAAAGAATTCAATTTCCAAATGACAATTATGTTACCTCATATTGTATAGCAATTGTCCCAATCATAAGAGTTTCATATTTTCTATGATGCATAAGAATAGGACAATCAATAGCTCCAACCTTGATGGCTTCAATATTTTCGATGGAATTCAAAACCAATCTTAGTATTAATCTTCTTTGGGAAATATACCGTGTGCTCTTTATCATCGACATTAAAATTAACTTTTCCTTTATTGCAATCAATAATAGCCCCTGCAGTATTAAGAAAAGGTCTTCCAAGGATAATAGACATATTATCATCTTCAGGCATTTCCAACACCACAAAATCAGTTAAGATTAAACAATTAGCAACTTTAACGGGAACATCCTCACAGATACCAATAGGCACAGCAGTAGATTTGTCAGCCATTTGTAGGGAAATATCAGTAGGAATAAGCTTGTCTAATAAAGGTCTCTTATAAAGAGAGAAAGATATAACACTAACTCGTGCACCAAGATCACATAAAGCAGTTCTAACATAATTATTTTTAATGGAGCAAGGAATAGTGGGTATACATGGATCACCAAGCTTTTTAGGGATCTTGCCATTGAAAGAGTAATTAGCAAGCATAGTAGAAATCTCTTCATTAGGAATTTTTCTCTTATTAGAAACAATATCTTTCATATATTTTGAATAAGGAGGTAATTTAATAGCATCAGTCAAAGAAATTTGCAAAAAGAGAGGCTTCATCCATTCATAGAATTTATTATAGTGTTCCTCCTCTTTGGTTTTATGAGATTTTGATGGAAAAGGCATGGGCTTTTGCACCCATGGCTCTCTTTCCCTACCATGCTTTTTAGCAATAGGAGGTGCAGTGTCCTCCTCCTGTTCTTCAGATTTATTGATATCATCCTCATGCTCACTACCACTTTCAGTTTCAGCATCAGAAATAGAAACATCATTAGGATTATTAACTAATGGTTCTTTATCAAGTTCAATATTACTAGTTTCTCCTAATTCTTCATGTTTCTTCTTTTTCTTTTTCCTTTTAGGGGAGCTAGCAATATTGTTTTCAGCCAATTGAGACTATTGTTCAATTCTTTTAGGATGTCCTTCAGGATATAAAGGGTCTTGAGTAGTGATACCACCTCTAGTTGAAACACCATAAGCTTGTTTATTACTTTGTATAGGAATACCAGCAAGCAAATCTTTTTGTACTTTAGTTATTTGTTCAAGTTGAGTTTGAACCATGTGAAAATGCTTAACAAGACCTTTAACATCATTAGCAGTTTTCTCCAAGACAGAATACAAATTTCTAATAACCAGAGTGTTATCATTTAATTGTTCTTGAATTTGCATATTAAAATGAGTTTGTTTAACAATAAAGTTATCAAATTCATCCAAACACTGACTAGGAGGTGCTATAGGGAATCTATACTTCTTATAAAGCAAAACCCCACTAAGTGCAATTAATATTTTTCTATCTTCACATGCAAGCTATCCACATCACTTGCTCTTTTAGCCAATCAATTGTCCATGTCACCCCACTAACATTTATTAATTATTTTCTATCTCTACATGCAAGCATCCACATCATCTTTGTTTAGCCCATCAAATTGTCCACATCATTTTCTTTATGTTCGAATGATAAGATCGCACCATGGAGCTATGTAGTTATACAAGTAAATCATGTGCAAGTAGAACACCGGAATAAGTTTTGCCCGTGAAATTTTTGCCAATTATTTTCAGGATGGAAATCATACAATTGTTAGTCGAAATTGTGGGCTCTTTTATATGTATTCTCTCAAATAGTTTCTAGAAATATTATGCGGCAATGTGCATGTCATTTTCATGCAAACCATCCACAACACCTGCTTCTTCAACCTGTTGATACAATCTTATCTATATAAATTAGATACACCCCTAAAGCATAACGATCTTTAAATTATGAACCACACATATATTTGATGTCTAAAATTTATAGCATCTTGACTGTCATGATTAACTAAATCTTGCATATATTTTTGTCAACTTCAAGTTTCATAAATTTTATTAAATTTCTCAAGAGAGACCCGCTGCAACGCGCGGGGTGTCGTTCTAGTATCATTGACAGTAAAATCATAAAGGGAATGTACCTCTACCATAGGTGGGTGAGTGGTAGGCTCAAATATAGTTTCAATTGGAGGTAAATTCTTCACATCTTTAGCTCTAATACCTTTCTCCTTGATAGATTTCTTGGCTTCTTGCATGTCTTTTGGGTTTAAGAAAAGCAATCCCCTTTTCTTCGGGGTTGGTAAAGAAGGAGGCTCAGGATCACTCCATTCATCATGATTTTGGGCTATCTTAGCCATTAATTCTTCAGCTTCAGCTACAGTTCTTTTCCTGAAAACACAACCAGCACAGCTATCTAGGTATGTCCTAGATTCATCAGTTAATCCATTATAGAATATATCGAGAAGTTCATTCTTCGGTATATCATGCCCTGGCCGAGCCCTGGGTAATGAGCCAAATCTCCCCCAAGCTTTAGGGAGATGCTCATCCTCCAGTTGTCTGAAATTGAAAATTCTCTGCAAAGCCTTATGCTGCATATGAGCGGGAAAATAGTTTGCAAAGAAAACATCAAGCAATTCACGAGGACTTTTAATGGAACCATAAGGTAAAGCATTATACCACACTTTAGCATCACCTTTTAATGAAAAAGGAAACAACTTTACTAAAGAGTAGCGCTGTATCTTCTTGTCATCGGAAAATAGTAAGCTAAGCGAAGCTAATTTATTCATGTGTTCTATAGCATCATCATTCTCAGTTCCACAAAAAGGAGCAGATTCAACATTTGATATAAGTGAGAGATCAGCGGAGAAATCAAAATCATCATCTTTAATGCATATAGGAGAAGTAGGAAATTCAGGATCAGGTGTAAAATGATTTTTAACAACATGTTTTTCAACCAATTTCTTTAAAGCATCAGGATCTCTTGAGGCTTCACAATTCATATATTGTATAATAAATTCATCATTAACATCAATATAAGAATCATCAGGATACCTACTTTCATAATTATATAGCTCCGGAGAGCTAGCAGGTGTAATAAGTCTTTCATCAAGATTTGTAATTTTCTCATGATTAGAAATAAGAGTATCCAGAAAAGGACCTAAAGAACCAGAATCATCAAGTATAATAGAAGCATCATCAAACTCATCAGAAACAGTAGCAGACTTAGAAAGTGACGCATCAACAGTAGGACCAATGTTTGCAGGTGGTGTAACAAGTCGATTTAAAATAGTAGGTGAATCAAGAGTAGCTTTAGAGTTCAGAGCAGTACCTTTCCTTGTTGTGGACGGTAGTATCGGAAACTTGGGATCACGGTTACCCTTCATAATGAAGAATAAATTATAGCAGACAGAAAAACTCCCAGGTGAACTTATAAATAGAGCTATGCTCCCCGGCAACGGCGCCAGAAAATAGTCTTGATGACCCACAAGTGTAGGGGATCGCAACAGTCTTCGCGGGTAGTATAACCCTAATTTATTGATTCGACACAAGGGGAGCCAAAGAATATTTATAAGCTTTAGCAGTTGAGTTGTCAATTCAACCACACCTGAAAATGATTTCTCTCGAAGCAATTTATCAGTAGTAACAGTAATTTGACGGCAGCAGTAGAACAATAACAACAGTAACAAAATAAAGGCAGCGATGGTGACAGCTGAAATATTGATTGTAAACAGCAGGATGTAAAAACACTGTAGGCATAGGGATAGATAGACGGGCGCTGCATGAATAAGATAGCTCATGAAATAAACATAACTAGGCACGAAGCAAAATAAATATAGCATCCAAGTATTAAACGATCATAGGCATGTATTCCTAATTTAGCCGTACGTGCTTACAATAAGAACTTGCACGGCACCTTTTGTCCTGCCATCCAGTTTCAGCCGGGCCAATTAAGGAAAAAAGGCAATTAAGGTGTTCCTTTTAATAGAACACCGGAGCAAAGCATTAACACAGAATGAATACATGTAACCCTCAAGTTACCAACCATTCCCATCGATGTCCCCGTTTCTGTCACTCGGGGTCTCCGGTTCCGGTTAACAACAAGTGCATACAACTAGTAGATAAGACCCAAAACATCAATTATATTCATGAAAACATAAAGTGTTCAGATCTGAAATCATGGCACCCGGGCCTAAAGTGACAAGCATTAAGCATAACTAATTGTACCAACGATGATTAACACAAATAGAGGATACTAGGCATCATGCCCTAACAATTTGGCATCGAATTACATGAGCAATCTTATTCAATCCCTTCCATCCCCTTTCCTACAGCAGGGAACTACTCACACATGGATGGAGATGTCATGAATGGTTGATGGAGAGGCGTTGGCGGTGACGATGGCGACGATCTCCACTCCGGCAGGGTGCCGGAACAGTGATCCTGGACTCCGAATTTAGGTTTCGGGATGGCGGCGGAGCTCCGTAAGGTTTCTAGAAAAAGTGATCGGGGATTCATCGTTTTTAGGTCAGAGGGGTCTTATATGCGAAGGGGGGCTGAGAGGCGATGTCCCAGGGGCAGGGGCGGCCCCCGGCCGTGGCCTGGGCCCCACCTGCGGGTGGGACCCGCCCCTGCTCCTGGGGTGGCCCCCCGTCGTGGTCTTCTGGCTCCGTGGCTATTTTCTCTCAAAAACCCCTTTTATGTTTTTTCTTGAATTTTCCGTGAACTTTTAAACCCTGCAGAAAAGAAAGACACCAAATGCAATTCTACTGAAAACAGCGTCAGTTCGGGTTAGTTCCAAACAATTCATTAAAAATCAGAGGCAAAACAATAGCAAAGTGTTTGGAAAAGTAGATACGTTTTCAACGTATCATTCTCCCTCCACCTCCGGACGTGATGAGTTCTCGACTTCGTCTACTTCACCTACATGTGGTAAGCCACAAACTAATGATATGGTGAGTAGTGATGAGTATTACGATGATGATAGTAAGTCCACTATTGATGATTCTTTGTCTCTATCTCATTACAATGCTTCATCTATGGACTTAAACACATCTAGCAGAATAAATGATTTACATGCTTGTGTTGATAGTCCATGCATATCATGTAGAAATTGCATGAATAAATCTTACGATGATATGCTTGCTATATCTTGTTGCCATGATCAAAATGATTGTATTTCCTCTAGTTCTTGTGTTCTTAACAATGTAGAGGAAACCCAACTCTTTATTAAACAAGATATGAATTTAAGTGATGCATCAACTAATGGTTCATCCTCATCAACTATATTTTGTCTTATGGCTAAATCTTCAAGTGATGATGATGACACTAATAATGAAGATGTTGATAATGATGCTCTCTTAAATAAAATGAGAAAAGTTGTTCTTCATGCTCTTCATAAAAATGATAATGCTTCCTCTACTTTCTTAAACATCATGTCTATTGTTGATAAAAGTAAAAAATGTTATTGATGAGTATGAAGACACCATTGAGAAAATGGAAGCTCGTGAGCGTGATTATGCCAATGAGACTGCGGACTTCTCTATTTCTCTTAAAGAAGAGCAAAGTCGTAGGTCTACCCTTGAGGAAACTCTTGGGCATCTTGAGGAGTCTAATAATCTAGATATGTCTAAATTAAGAAAAGACCATGATCATGCTCAAGCTCTTCCTAAAATCATCAAAACTAAAAATAGTGAGCTCGTTGTCGAAAATGTTAAGACTTATTGAGAATAATAAGAAACTTGAAAAGGAACTCAAAGCCTTGGAAGGTTCTAAACTAACCAAATTTTTAGCTGTTGTATTTGCCTGTGATAAGTTTAGACCTTACATTGTTGATTCTAGAGTAACTATTCACACTGATCGTGCTGCTATTAAATATCTCATGGACAAGAAAGATGCTAAGCTTCGGCTTATTAGATGGGTTCTTTTGTTGCAAGAATTCGATTTGCATATAGTTGACAGGAAGGGTGCTGACAATTCGGTTGCTGATAATTTGTCTAGAATGGAAAATATACTTTATGATCCTATTCCTGTTAATGATAGTTTTCCGAATGAACAGTTGGCAGCCATAAAGGTAAACACTCGTGATAATCCTTGGTATACAGATTATGCTAACTTTATTGTTTCCAAGTTTTTGCCTCCAAACTTTACTTTTCAGCAAAGGAAGAAATTCTTTTATGACTCGAGGCATTATTTTTGGGATGACCCCCATTTATATAAAGAAGTTGATGGTATTATTCGACGTTGTGTTCCTGAACATGAACAAAGGGAAATTTTGAGGAAATGTCATAGTAGTCCTTATGGTGGACATCATGCTGGAGACACAACCGCACACAAAGTGCTACAATCAGGTTTTTATTGGCATGCTTGCTGCTGTATTAAAATAAGTTGGGTGGTGCCCCAAGCGAAGGCGGAACAGCTAGTAGCAGTTTTCCCTCGTTTAACGAATCGAGGTTTATCGAACCAGTAGGACTTTGAAATCAACAACGAGGTGAATGTTGAAGATCTCTGGCGCTTGACCTTCAACAGACGCGGACCTGCACACACTCAACAAAAATACTTTGCCCCCAACGGCGGAAAGGTTGTCAATCTTTCCGGTCTCGCAGAAAACAAAGCGGTTAATTGTATGATGAAATAGATAAAATATGAAAAGTGACCAGAGGAATAATCATAATTAAAATCAAGTAAATGAGGTTGTAAACAATGTAAAAAGATGGACCGGGGGCCATGGTTCACTAGTGGAGTCTCTCAAGTAAATAAAATATGCATGTGATGGGTGAACGAATTACAGCTAGGCAATTAACAAGATCATGACACAAACCCAATTTAGCTATGACAAAAAGGACATGATAATATTTATGGAGGCATCACGACAAGGAACAAAGACCTTTGAGTCCAACTGCGTCTTTGTCTAAAAAGTCCACCGTGGGATCGCTATCCAGCCCGTCACCCAACGGTATTAAGTTGCAAGCAATGGATAATTGCATTAAGTAAAGTGCATGAAGTAAGCAATACTAATATCAAAATAGACATTAACACCGCTGTTTTACCCTTAGTACCAACAACACACCCTCGTCCTTAGACGTTTCTGTCACTCGTGCCCAGGAACAAAAGGGGGCATGAACCCACTATCTAGCATAAATACCCTCTCTTGGAGATACACACAATCACTTGGCCAAAGTAACTACACACATCGGAGAGCATGCAAGAACATAAATTACTCATATAAGAATCATGCACAATCTGAACATAACTTCATAATCCATCGAATCCCAGCAAACACACCACATAGCATTACAATATTCGATCTTGATCATGTTAGGCAGCTCACAAGATCATAAGACATGAAGCACAAGAGAGAGAGACTACCAACTAGCTACTGCCATGGACCCGTAGTCCAAGGTGAGACTACTCACAAATCATCCCGGAGGAAGGCATGGCGATGAAGAGCCCTCCGGGATCGATCTCCCCTCCGGCAGAGTACCGGGATCAGCTTCAGATTGGACCCCGAACTAGGGTTTTCGGTGACTGCGTGCCGGGGTCGAGTTTCTGGAAAATAATGGCCGCCTCCACATTTTTAGGTTTTTAGGGATTTTATAGGCATCGGAGGGGGCCGAGGGGGTGCCCCAGGAGCAGGGGTGGGCCCCACCTGCGGGTCCTAGGGGGGCCGTGACAGGAGGCCGTCTGCGCCTTGTGGGTGGCCCCTCAGGCTCCCCTTTGGTCTTATGGTGTCTTTCGTCGAGTAAAAATTCTCCGTAAATTTTCGTCCAATTTCGAGAATATTTCCAGAAGTAAATTTTCTGAAATACAAAAACAGCAAAAACAGGGAACTGGCACTTGGCATCTTGTCAATAGGTTAGTCCGACAAAATGCATAAAAATAATATAAATGACAGTAAAAACATGTGACAATATCACAAAACTAGCATGGATCACTCAAAAATTATAGATACGTTTGAGACGTATCAATGCTCTATTTAAAATGCAAGAAAACTATTTTATCTTGCAATGAATGCCAAAGAGTTGGTAATATTAGTAGACGTAATGAAATTCCTATGAATTATTCTTTTGTTATTGAACCTTTTGATTGTTGGGGATTTGACTTTATGGGTCCTTTCCCTAGTTCGCATGGTAATACTCATATACTTGTTGCTGTTGATTATGTTACTAAATGGGTAGAAGCTATTCCAACTCCTAGTGCTGATCATAAAACTTCCTTGTAAATGCTTAAAGATGTCATATTTCCTAGATTTGGTGTGCCGAGATATCTTATGACTGATGGATGTTCTCATTTTATTCATGGCACTTTTAGAAAAACTCTTGCTAAATATGATGTTAATCATAGAGTGTTTTCACCCTATCATCCCCAAACTACTGGACAAGTGGAATTAACTAATAGGAAGACTAAGTTAATCTTGCAAAAGACCGTTAATAAATCTAGAAAGAATTGGGCTAAGAAACTTAATGATACTTTATGGGCTTACATAACTGCTTACAAAAATCCCATGGGCATCTCCCTATAAAATGGTTTATGGAAAGGCTTGTCATTTACCACTAGAATTAGAACATAAATCTTAGTGGGCAACTAAAGAACTTAATGATGATTTTAAACTTGCCGGTGAGAAAATATTGCTTGATATGAGTTCTTTGGATGAATGGAGAAGTGAAGCTTATGAAAATGCCAAATTATTTAAAGAAAAAGTTAAGAAGTGGCATGATTTTTTTTTTTTTGAAAATGTAATTTAATGTTGGAGGTAAAGTATTACTGTATAGGTCCCGTCTTAGATTTTTTGCACGAAAACTCCTATCAAAATGGGAAGGGCCCTTTATTATTGAAGAAGTTTATCATTCCGGTGCCATTAAAATTAATTTGCTGATTGAGATAAACCAAAAGTGGTTAATGGCCAAAGGCTCAAGCATTACATTTCTGGTGATCCACTTGAAAAAGATGTTGATGTAATACAAGTTGTGACTCCGGAAGAATTCATCAAAAATAAATATCGGAAGGATCCATAGTCAGAATTGGAATAGGTATCAGTTCTAGTAAGTAAACTTCCTCGGAAAATTCCAGAAAATTTATATCGTCGTTTTTTAGGAAATATAATAAATTTAGAAACAAAGAAGAGACAGAGTCGGAGACCTGGGTACCCAGGTGTCACCTAGACGCGGTCCAGCCCTAGACCGTGTCTGGGCCCCACCTGGAGCCCCAGGAACTCTCCTCCGACTCCGCCTTGCCTTGTCGCTTTCCTTTTGTTCGGAAAATTTTCGCTATATGCAGGAACCAGAACCAGTAAACTTTCTAGCTTGAGATGAAAAAAAACCAGTACTCCCTCCAATCCGAAAAATCTGTCGGGAAGTTACACTCTAGCTTGTACATGGTTAGTTTATGACTGGCGACATTCCGGATCGGAGGAAGTAACACTTTTAGGGCTCCTTTGATTCATAGGATAGGAAAATTGTAAGAATAGGAAACCTATAGGATTGGGATAGTATGTCTAATTGAATCCTATAGGAAAAGAGATCCCTTTTGAGGGCTCCTTTGATTCAAACGAATAGTATAGGATTTGTGAAGGATTGGATCCTATTGAGAATCTATACCTAATAATAAAGGCATTAAGCCTTCTTTGGTTGGTCCGGCTTTTTTGGTTGGTACGTTTTCGTTCCTACGTTATCGCTTGCATACCCGTCTGCTTCTTTTTCTGTTCGTACACGTTTCTTCCTGTCCGCTCCTTTTTTCAGGTTCGTACACGTTACAAGTTTCTGTTCGAATATATGTGTACGTCTGTCTGCGGCCGAATCCCCGTCCGATTGCCGTCGTTGTCACAGCCTCGCAGGCCAGCTTCCTCTCCTCGACACCGAAGTCGTGATTGTCCGACCTGCGGACGGAGCTTCTTCTCGCTGTTATCGTCCAAACTGCCGGCGCCGGACGTGTTCACAAGATACATGGTCTTCTGCTTGCAGTCTTTCCTACATTGAGGTCGATATCTCACAAGGACGAGTAATCTGGCAGCGAGGTTATATCCTGAGAAGACTCCATTTATTGGTGTAACACCCGTGGAAGGGAAAGGCCGTCTGCGTCTTCCTGCGCTCACGCCTCTGCGGGCAGACAGCGCCGGTCTAAAGTGCTGGATGGATCTGGGACTGGGAGTAGTCCGGCTGAGCACGATCAGGTAGCCAATGCGCTCTCTTTTTTCTGATCAGAATATCAGATCTATAATAAGCAGCTTAATACACCAGGATGATTGATTGCATTGCATGCATGCTAGGACGGCTAGATTACATGCATGCCAGGAGCATAGCTAGCGATTTTGCACCTTGCTGCTCAGGTTGAGTTGCTGCATAGCATAACTGCATAGCGACACTTGGTTTTATTCCCATGATGGTACATTTTGCATGCTCAACACCGTGCAATTAGTTTTCTATGAAGCCTTTCTAGCCAGTTGCCTTTGTAATTTAATTAAGATGTGTGATGGATGTGCTAAAGCTATATGTTTTTTCTAGATAACTGACCTCATTACAGAAAAAAATACTTATGTTCATTAAGAATAGATAATTTATCTGGTGGAGTTTATGCATCTGAATTAATCTTATTTTGCACCCATGTCCAACATTATAGTATAATTGTTTCTAACAAGGAAAATATTTGTTGTGCTACTGTAGCATCCAGATCTTGAAATAATTGTAATTCTTGCAATTCTCTTTTAAGCCCTTAGGGTTATTTCAGTATTCTTTTCATGTGTGTCCCGTCGGATCGAACGTACTCGGTGTATTAGGGGCGGTAATAGTTTTTTTTATAAGGAGCATATATATTGATTTCGTGGGGGCAGTAATAGTTAAGAGAAAACTTATTCATTGTATGTATGATATCTTACCCCCATAATAAGAATCAGCGTAACTAAAGTAATTTATAATTAGTTACATATACTTTATGTATAATGCAATATGCAAACAATTTCTTCTTTTTTATCAACGACATATTCATACCGTGTAGAAAACTCTCATGCAACAAGCAATTTGGGGCCCCGCAAAAAAAAAGCAATTTCAGGTGCAATCATCAATCATGGATGTCAAGGAGCAAAGAATGAATATAGATAAATATTGATATGCACTGATGACCAATGAAGAAAAACAATAAAAACTAAAAGCGCCGCGAAGAATACCAGCAAAACAAAACAATAAAGATTCAACCCAGTTGATAAAAAATGCACACAAGGGAGGAAGAAATATGCAAACTTAGAGCCAGAACAGAAGACAAAAAAGATGCACAAACAGAACAGTAGAAAGCTAGAATAGATCAAATTATAGCCAACCTTGAATTTAAACGCAACAGACCATTGAAAGAGTCAATTGTGATGGTGAATACTGCATACATCGCAACTTAAAAGGAAGTTAGTACGTCTAGCTTCAGCGTATACCGAGATTTTACATGAGATAAAAAAATATCAAGTTATCACCGAGATAAAAAAATGTATTAACATATAGTATCTTTTATCCATCAAGATATTTTTTTACTGCAGTGTCAACTTGATGCTCATTTGGGTAAGAAAATAAATTTATTCTACGCCAGTGAATCGACTTTGGAGCAAAATTTGGTTTTGCCAACGTTTTTCGATCAAATTGTTTTTCACCCGTTGCAACGCACGGACATGTTTGCTAGTTTTCTTATAAAGATTGTTTGATTCATAGGATCACATCACATAGGAGTTAATCCTATAGGAAATTTTCCTATAGAAATAGTGCAAATCTTATAGGAAAAAAACATGAGGTCTAACTTCATGAAAAAATTCCTTCACACAATCAAAGGGGATCTCTCTTCCTATAGGATTCAATTAGACATACCATCCCAATCCTATAGTTCTATTCCTACAATTTTTCTATCCTATGAATCAAAGGAGCCCTCATTATGTGAAGGAATTTTTCCATGAAGTTAGACCTTATGTTTTTTTTCTATAGGATTTGCACTACTTCTATAGGAAAATTTCCTATAGGATGTGATCCTATGAATCAAACAAGTTTTATAGGAAATTCTATAGGATCCAATCCTTCACAAATCCTATACTATTTCTTTGAATTAAAGGAGCGCTCAGATAAATCAGTAATAACCTACTAGAGCACGATGACGGTTTGGCTCAGCAAGAGTCGAGAGAAGTCTGGCCTCTACACGGCACGGCACGGTCCAAGCCAGGCCAGCCCAGCCCAGCCCATATATACGTAGCCCACCTTCATACCAAGCTGCTCGGTTAGCGTCGCCGTCGCCGATAGGTACACTAGAAAGGGAAATTGACTCCGCCGCCGTCTCCGCCGCATCGTCGCCGTCGCCTCTCCTTCCGCTCTCGGACAGGTATGCACCCCTCCCCACCTAGCTCAGCCAAATCCTGGTCTGGTCCGTGTGCCGTGGATAGCTGTATCCTAGGATGATTTGGAAGAGAAATATTGGGCGGCCATGCGCGGCATAACGCCAAGCAGCAGCAGCAGCAGCAGCAATGCCGGTGCTGTTGAGTACCGTATCATCTGTCCGTGTTGTGGCTGCCGGCGAAGAATCTTGACTCTATTATGTCGATCTACTTGATTTTTCTGATAATTTCTAATGTGATAGTATAATGATGGAGTAATACAGCAAAAAGTGTAAATGGAGCCCGAGCTACATGTATCTCGTTTTTTTTTGCAAAATTCAAAATCGGCCCTCTTTAGTTTCCAAAAATCGATAAAAAAATCTCCGATGTAGATAATGTCTAGATCTACAAGCGTGCAAAATTTCAACTCTAAATTCTTTATATTCTTGGCTACACAAAAAAGACAAATCGTACAAATTTCAATTTTTTGAACTGCGTACTGTTCATCATCCAGATCCACCTATTTGTCATTTTTTTCCCAGCCCACAATACAACCAATTTAGAGTTGAAATTTTACACACTTTTAGATCTTATCACTATCTACGTTTGGAATTTTTTCTCCGATTTCTTGAAATGTAAAACTGCAAATTTTGAAAAAACGAGCTACATGGAGCTTGGGCTCCAAAACGCCTCTACAGCCGTTTTAAGGTTTTAGGCTGCAGGGGAGGCTGGCTGGAGGAGGCAGCTTTCAGAAACACTGTTGCATCAGGTTATTATTATTTATCTTAGCCATATTAGGATTTAGGAGTGATGCTACTAGATGCATATCTAATGTTACCGATGTCTTGCTGGTTTTTCGCGCCCTATGATTTGTGTATGTTTTAATCTAACGCGTCTCCGTGCTCATAACTAGCATCTCCAGGAATCATATCCTAGAGAAAGATTGCAATGATGTTGAGTAATATATAAAGCTCCTTAATGCGCAAAAAAAAAAAAAAAAATCCAGGAATCATTGCATACATTGGCCAACTTTCTACTTTTTGTAGCTCTTAATGTGTCAGCAACAGCTCCTTTTCTGATATCCAATTTATATATTCTTCTAATGCGTGTATTTTATTTTTGTACTGTGTTGCAGAGGAGTTGTAGCTGTTCGCAAGAGCAACGGCTGCTATCTCTGTCTCTGCGCCATGCATAACAGATTCCGAGGTTGGGCAGACCTTCCGGATGGCCTGCTGGACTCTATAATTACTCGGCTGGGCTCCTTCCATGATCTTCTTGCCTTTGAGGCCACCTGCCGCTCTTGGCGTGCCGCGATTTCTTCATATCCATTTAAGCATACCTTGGCAGCACGCTTCCCACCTCTCCTTATCCAACCTGATGTGCCTTCTCGGTCTCGTCGTCCTCGAACTTTTAGAAAGAGCCTGGTGCCCACACGTCCATGCCGTGTCACTGATATAGCCAACCAAGACACCTACCAATGCTGTGAGATTCCTGAGTTTTGTACTCCTGGTGGAAAGAATGCCCAGCCAAGTCCTCTGGAAAGGTTTTGCTTCAGGGGTGCTTCCTTTGGTCATCTTATTTTTTCCAGAAATAAATCGTGTGCCATTTTTGATGTGCTCACAGGTGTCAGTGTCGTTTCATCTCCAAAACTGCCAGTCTTCGATGACACTAAGATCTTGTATGGTGCCCTCACGGCTCCTCCAGCATCACCTAACTCACATCTCATTGTCGATACTGGATCACGAAATTTGTTTTGGCGTGTTGGTAGTCACTCTTGGGTGGGACGTACTCCCGAGGATGGACCAATCAAGCAAATTGTGGTCTTCAAAGGGCGGGTCTTTGGTGTGGATTATAATCGCAGGATCTTCAAAGTGCACTTAACACCCCATATAAGAATACAAGAACTGCCAGTTATGGATTCGAGCATGGTCAGTATATGGAAACTTTCCAACGTATGGCTGGTGGCATGTGGCAATATGCTTCTCTTGGTCGGTATTCGGGAATCTATTGTAGTATCAGGGGTAACCTTTGAAGTCTTCCGCCTTGACCTATCGTTCGAACCTGCATTATGGCTGAAGATGGACAAGCTAGACAATTGGGCGATATTCATCAGCACGGACAAGAGAAGCCAGCCATTGTCTTGCATGAACCCAGAGATATGGGGAGGGAGGAGCAACTGCATATACTGCTATAATCATGAGTCTAAATGTTGGACTGCACTTGAGTTGGGCAAGCCACTGCAGGGGGATGGCTCTGAATCCAATTCAAGCGTCTTCATTTACATGGGCTGTGACAGCAAAGTGCAACCTATGTGGGTTGTCCCTAGCATTCTCTCTCTACGTCGGTGATGGTGATGACCATGATTATATCTTATTTGGAGCAGATTATATTGTGATGATGTGTAAGGATCTCTTCGGCTTTTGTAGTTGTCAATCGTTGAATCTCGTAACTTGGGTGGGGAGGAGTTATGTTGGGTTCGAGAGATTATTAATTTCAGCATTATAACTCTGAACTTGTTTTGTCTCTTGGTTTTGCATTCGTGGCAATGTTGTTCATCATGTGCTATATTTGCTGATCCTCAAGTAGTGAATCGCTTTCTGTGGTAAGCAGGTGTTTTACAGATTTGCGCCCCCATCGGTTGTGCTCTAGTCCGAGTGTATTTCAGTGGGTTTCATGTTAATGCCTGAACTCGTCCTCCATTTACCTTCTTACCCTGTGAGACTCTGTATTTTCATTTTAAGTAATGGAAAATTGTTATTTCAGTGAGCTGCACAATGTTGTAGCAGGTGTGGTTTTGTCTTTCATGTTGTTTCCTTCTTATTACACTTTTGGTTTGCTGAAAATTTTGGTTTCCGACTGAGCGATAACCCCACAAAGAAATATTGCAATAAGTTCATATTCCTATTACTATTTTGTTTCCTGATTTCGTAGTTTTCAGACTCTGAAAACCCGAATAAATGTGGTGGCTCTAGTGGATTGTTTCCTGATTTTAGATTAGAAAATGCTCTGTTGATGTACTGTGAATTGTTACATAAATGTGCTGCCGCGTTGATGCTTACTGTGTCGCACAAGTCAGACACTAGCTGCACCATCTCTCCACGGCTCCACCTCAATCCGCGTGGACTAGAAGTTACCCTGATTTCTCACTGTGTCCTCTCCCTCCTCTAAACCTAGCCGCACCATATCTCCACCTCAATCAATCTAATCCACAGGTTGTAACATGATACAGGCGATTTTTGTCGTGCTTCTTTATGGCCACAACTTCATGTAAAACATTGTAACTGATCTGGTTGTGATTATCTGTTATAGCTAGCTCTTAAGTTGCTTTCAACTTTGATCCAACCTTCAGATTCCTCAGGAAAGAGGCACCATGTAGACTGATGGCATCCAGCACATCCCCAGCTTCAGATTCCCTGCCTGAATGTTCATAAAGATGAAACGCAGCACTAAGGATGAAGCTGTCAGGTTTCAGAGACCTGCATGTCGTCTCAAAGAGCGATATGCCTTCGACGACGCGGCCATGCTCCAGGTACGCCCTCATCATGGTCCGGCAACAGGCCAGATCAGCAGCCACACCAGCATCCTGCATCTGGCTGCAGATCCTCCGGGCTTCATCGATCTGGCCTTCCTTCAGATAGGCGAAAATGAGGTGGTTGAAATGAAGGCTAGAAGGGGTTATGTTGCTCCTACGCATCGTCTGGATGGCTTCCTCTGCTTTGGAATAGCATCCACCCTGGGTGTATGTCCTGATCAGTGCATGGTACGTAAGCGAGTCGGGAACGTGACCACTTGATAGCATCTCCTGGAATGTAGTCTCTGCCTCGTCATGCAGCCCAGAAGTGGCGTAGGTATTGATCATGGAGTTGAAACTGATCTGCACATTGCAAAGTTAGGTCCAGATCAGTCACATTGGTCAGTCTCAAGGCTGATAAAGGTAACTTCAAAAGTCAAACGACGATGAAAGCATACCTTTCCAGGCATGATACCATGTTCCTTCATTCTACTGAATAGCAAAGATGCCTCCTGATGCCTCCCTGCAGAAATTGAACTTCAGAGACCAGTATGAGGAAAAATTCGTTGATAGTGGAAAAAGGATTGTTTTTTTTATTCTTCTACACAAGAGAGAAGAAACTGACCAGCCTTCCCGTAGAAGTTGAGCATGTTTGTGTATATCTTCTCATCGATTGGCAAGCCTAGCTCTTGTGCAGCAGTAAACATTTCAGTAGCCTTGTCCAGCTTTCCTCCTAGGCCGTAAACACTGAAGCAAAAAATGAAGCTAATGACAAAGTAGTCTCAAGTCTCAATACAAACATAAAGAAGGAAAAAAAATAACTGCATGCTTCCAGCTCCAGTTTTCCTACGTTTTATCTACCTTATCATTATATTGAATGTCTGCAAGGACCGAGGAACGCCAGAGGATATCATGCGATCATATATGCCGACAGCTGAGTATAGTTTGCCTGCTTGGGAACTAAAGCTGAGGCAGTTAGCCATGGAACCCTTGGACCTGAAAACATTGCTTGTCCATCTAATGGAGAGGAAAAGATGTTATCCAGACCTGACTCGAGCATTGACTTGATAAAAGTGTTGTACACGACGGTATCAAGCTCAACTTCACCAACGAAACAGCCATGTATGATGTTTTCTGCCTCCTGAAATTTCCCTGGGAATAATTCGACTATATGAGTATACACAGCAACAAAATGTATCACTAAACTTACTGCACAAGGATTGGTAGCAGTTGAAAAAAAATGCTTACCATGCTTAGTCAGGTGAGTGACAAGTATGCTAACTGTCACAGCATCTCTGATATGGCCTCGATCAGCCATTTCCATAGAAAGATTATATGCCTCCTCTGTCTTGCCGCACTTACATAATGCATCAACCATGGCATTGTAGACAGGCCCTCCTACTGGAAATGATGCCGATGCCGACTCAAACAGCTCCTCTGCTTTCTGTAACTTCTGTTCCTGGCCATATTGGACAATCAAAGTAGCTGTTGCGGAATCTTCAGGCTTGACTCCCAATGCAGTAAGTTGTTCATGAAGGAATTTCGCCTCATCAGTACTTCCTGTAAAAGAAACATTTTTAGACATCAGTAAGAGAAGTATGCTTAAGAATGAACACCAGGTTCTTCTGTGTGGTACCTAGCTTGCTCACCTTCCCTAGCGAATTTTCTGATCAATTGGCACGCGATGGACAAACCCCCAGGTGTGCCCAACAAGGATTTCAACGTCGTGCGGAGCGCTGAACTGTCGGTCCGACAGTCTGATGCCTTGGACGAACTATCTTCTTCCTGGATCACACTGATCCTATTTCTAGCATACATATCTATAAGAGAAACCATTGTTGACTTCTTCATGGCCACTCCATTGTTATGCATCTCTTTCAGTATCTTATCTGCACCCGCCGTCATCCCGCTTTTGCAGCAAACTTCTATCACAGTCATACAGAGGCTCTCATCAAGCTGGACATCTTCTTTTCTCATCTTCAGAATGAGTACACTGGCCTTCTCTAGCTGTCCCATCTTGACATATAACCTGAGGAGGTCATTGAAGCAGTACACATCAGGGACGCCATATTTCAACAGAACTCTGAAGGCATCTTCAGCAGCAGCTACGTCTTCCTTGGCGACATGGCACCGGAGAAGAGCGCCATAAGAAAACGGCGATGGCGTCACACTCCTCGACCTCATAGAATCCAAAACTAGCAATGCTGTATCATAGTTTCCGGCATTCACGTGAACCTGAGCCATAGCCACATAAGTGTGCTCATCACTCAGAAGACCCGCCCTTTCGATTTCCTCGAAGGTGCGCTGCGCATCGTCATAAAGCCCGATCTTACCATAGATCCTGATGAGGATCCCGTAGATGACCTCATCAAGGACAACCCTGCTCCGCTCCATCTCCGAGAAGAGCGAGAGCGCCTTCGAGTAGTCCTCATTCTTGTCATAGAGTGCCAGGAGCGATGCACAGGTGTAGTTGCTGGGGACAATGCCATGAGCCATCATCTCCTCATAGAGCATCACTGCTTGCTCCCCTCTGCCATGCCTGGCACTCAAGCTGATCAGACCGCTATAAGTCGCCTCCTCTGGTATGAAACGTGACCGCTTCATCTTCCCCAAAACATCCATGGCATCGTCCAGGAGACCCTCCTTGACAAATGAGCCGATCACAACTGTATATGTGAACTGGTTTGGCATCACATTGTCTTCTTCCACCATCTGTTTCCACAGGTGGATCACCTTGCCATGGAGCCTGTGCTTCTGCAGGGAGGAGAGCATGAAGTTGAAGGCGGAGCCCGGCGGTGCCACACCGCGCTTGCGTGTCGCTGCATAGAAGAGCATCATGTCGTCGTGCCGGCCCCAGCGCGCGTACGCGCACAGCAGTGTGCCGCACGCCACCGCGTCCGGCTCGACGCCGGCCTCCAGCATCTCGAGGAACGTCTCCTCGGCGAGCTCGATTTTCCCTATCTGGCCGTACAGCCTGAGGAGGATAGTGTAGGCCACCACGCTGGGCTCGTAGCACAGCTGCATTGATAGATGTTCGCGTTAGGATTTGATCAATTGGGATCAAGAACATCGCATAGTTATGGATTAAATCATGCAATTTTGGGGAATTTTAGCTTCGAAGTTGCAATGTTTGGGGTAATTTTTTATTTTATCTGTACCTGGCGCTTCATCCAGGTGAAGAATTCTTGGGCCTGGCGCCACCCGCGCTGCTCGCGGAGGACGACGCACATCTCGCGGAAGGTGAGCTTGGAGACGAAGGAGGCCATGGCCTCGCGCATGGACCCTGGCGGACGGGACGCCGTGGCGCGGGCGGCACGGACGGCGGCGACGACGTGGCGGCCGTGCACGTGGCCGGCGCGGTCGTCCTCGATGTACCGGGCCATCTGTCCCTCTGTGCGGCGCACCCATCTTGGCGTCTCGGCGCCGGGGCCCTGGCCCCGGCGTTCGCCGCGGAGGCGCCGCGCCTCGTCGTGGAGGAGACGCCGGTACGGCGGAGGGCGGCGCCCCCGCGAGGGTGTGCCGGAGGAGAGGGACCAGGAGGCGGCGGCGGCGTCTTTGTCGTCGTCTTCACGGGAGGAGCAGGTGATGGAGACGGCGATGGCGGCGGTCGGTGCGGCCAGTAGGGTGTGATGAGTGGAAGCCATGGGCGCGGGAACGGGAAGGGATACGATGGTGATAAGGTTAGAATAGATTTTCACTCTTCGGTAACTCGTACTGGGCCCCACCTGTCAGTGGGAGGACTGATCTGACCAAACCAGAAACCACAGAAGTGGATTTTACTACTACCAAAATTTGGTTAAGGCAAACATGGGCAACAATTGGCATCAATCAATCAATATAATAAACTGCCCAAAGCATTCTAATTTCTTAAGAAAAGCAGAGGGGTTGATGCTCAATATCAAAAAGATTTTACAAACAAACTATGGTACATGTCCTTTGAACAATATTTATCAGGAAAATTGACTACTGCTACACAACAATGATCCATCCATTCTGAACAAGCTGCATATAAACGTTGGCTTAGCTAATACAACAACACTGTACAGTTAGGCAAGAGCAACAGCAATCTATGTGCTCTCAGGTCTCTGGCCGGCAGGCTGCTGCTGCTGCCACTCTGCCCCGACGAGGCGGGAGGAGCTGAGCTCCGTGGTGCTGTAGAAGGACTCCTCCGGGTAGAACCCCTCGTCCTTCTCATCCTCCCACTTGAGCACCTCCCGGATGTACCGGAAGGCCTCGTCGACGGTGGGCCTGTCGCGGGCGCGCGCCTGCCACACAAACAGCTTCCGGCCGTTCGTGTGTGAGGCGTACAGGTCCTTGAACTTCATCGCCACGTAGTAGAACGCCTGGTGGGCCATCGACTGGTTGTTGTTGTGGGTCCGGAGCGGGCCGAAGTCGCTGAACCACTCGCAAGCCGAGAGCTGGGAGCGCCCGATCTTCTCCTCGAAGAGGTCGAACTTGTTGAGCACCAGGACGAACGGCGTGTCACGGAAACATGGGTGCCTGGCCAAAAACATGCATTGTTCAGTTGATTTTCATGTCAGGAACTGAGCTTCACTGACTACAGTCAAGCTGTAACAATGTTCTCATTATTTATATTAGGGGATACGAATTGATAATGTGAAGTTTATCAAATTGTTAGCTTCAGTTGAAATGTAAATTATCAAACTGTTAAAATTACAAGGCTATTGGCCAAATGCAACTGGTACCTGATTGTGGCCTCGAACAAGTCCCTGCTTTGGATCATCTTATTCTGGAGGCGCCTACTGCCGCCACTAGCATCGAGTCCCAGCTGGTCATAGTCGCTGAGTGCTACGCAGAATATCACCACACGAACATCCTCAAACATTTCTACCCATTTGCAGCCCTCATTCATGCCCTTGGCGTTCACTCTAATCAGCTGATATCTGAGGGGAATAAAAGTAGATGAGACAGCTGAGCTTTCTGGGAGTTGTTTGAAACGAGAAAGAAGTCATAAACGCAGGCAAACACAAATAGCAGGCAGCCTACATACTGGGCTATGCTTTTTTACAGCAATCAACCCACAATACCAACACCAATGTTGCTGTCTTAGAGCATCCACAATGGGGGGCGCCTAAGGAGACGCTTAAGTGAGAGAAAAAATACCACGAAATATAATTACCAGCTTAGCATCCCTGTCCGCTGCGCTGAGTGCTTAATTAAAATTACAAAAGCATGGTAACCATCTGTGCATGCAGAACTCTCCTAGCGCCAAGGTGCCTCCTGTTCCCACGCCAGGAGAAAAGAAAAAGGAGTAGCACCGAGCGACTCTTTTCGTGTCCGGCGCCCAGGATTTAACGCAACAACTGCCGTTCGAGTGGGATTTTGACCCTGGCGTAGATGGATTAGCGCTGCGTTGTGGTTGCTCTTAAGGGTTTTGTTACAAGAAAGAGAGAAAATGGGCAAGTGTGAAAGGAAACACACTCGTATCTTTACCTAATAATAAAGGAAGAGTTGTTTCTCCCAAATTTTTCGTCCAACTTTCATATTGACCTTATTTTCAAACATAATTACGGACACTGCCACCGCTTTAGTAAAAAAACGGTTCGTACCACGCGAAGCCTACCAAACCCTTCATCCTCCCCACGACATCTGCATCGCTGCCACCACTCCACCCACGCGCCGTGTCCCCGCCCTTCCCTTCATGCGGCGAGCCACTTGCAGCATCCCGCCGGCGTCGAGCACCCGGACCGGCCTCCGCCCCATCTCCTATCTCCGGCAGGAGCCGCGCGCGTCCAGCCGGCCTCTGCCCCTTTTCCCACGTCTCGCAGGCGCCACGCGGGATTTCGCCGCTCGAATCGGAGGCTATCACGCGGAGAAGAAAAATCGCAAGCCGCAACCGTCGCCTATGACTGCCGCCGTGGCGTCCGTCCATGGCCGGCTGGAATAAGCCCGGACATTGGTGTGGACCTGACCTTCGGAGGTGCCAAGGTTTCAGATCTCGCCGGCTGGAAAAATGGAGCAGGTGGTCTCGACTCTCGATCCATGGCTTGCAGAATCACGCAAGAAGGGATTTTTTTTACTTGAAATATGGCAGGTTGGATAGGAGAGAGGAAATTACGGAGAGGAAAACTGCACACTGACACGAACACGTGATGGAATTAATGGGAATACGGATAAAGAATTAAAGACACACAACCACAGTCATCTTTTTTAAGGATAAAGAATTATGCCGCTGCACACTGTTCACACTACAATCATTATTGCTAAATTTGAGATAAATTAGCTTAACCCCATGAACTATTGGGTTTGGGACAAATCTCTCTACCCTTATTTTGTGACGTAATTAACTTCCTAAACTAATTAAAACAGACAAGTATTCTCCTAATCCTGTTTTGACATGGTGCCTGGAGTGTTCCTTGCTTCGGTTCAGCATGTGCCAGTAGTATTGATTTGCTACTTTCACTTTACATTTTGATATCTTGTACAAGATAATAAATCCATATGCTCACCATTATCACAAGTCAGACACCAATTACATGCACCCCAGAGACCTTCTCTCTCACACATCGCCCCTCACACTGGCTCCTCTCTCCCCGGGTATAGCGAAACCGTAACTCAACACGCGAGTGAGGGTTCCTCGTCTTCTCGAGGCCACACGCTGCCTGGCTGAACTCGCAAAGCGTCGCCGTTACCCTTAGCCCCGAGAATGCTGCCTTGGACGTCCCCACCCTCGTGCTAGCCGGTATCTCGAGCGAACCATGCTTCCGTATGGCCGTGCTCCCCGTCGCACCTATGTGCTCGTGCATGTGATTTTTAGCGAACCGTAGCAACGCATGGGCATATTTGCTAGTAAAGACATATACAAGGATTTCAATACAGTTTAGACATGAGCCAGGAAGAAAGAGTTTACTTGTTTAGTGCCTGGGAGGTCGGGTCATGACTGTCACCATAGAGTTCTGACATAGGGCTGCGTTCGTCCAGAGTGAAGTCGATAAAGGCCAATCCATTCCCTTGTGATACCCCTTCAGCATATATTACATCTTTCTCTGAAGGTTCATACTCATTACTCGATACTTCAATTGCCTACAGGGATGGCATAAAAAAAAGAGAAATCAGTTTAGGTACTCAAATAACAATTAGAGTGTACACACACACACAAATAAGTGACAGCTCATTGTGCTATGTTGGAGACCATTGTCGACAACAGAAGCGTGACAGTGGGTAAAGTCCAGAAATAAATAAATAAACACTTGCGGGATTAATAACTTCCAGAGTTCTATTTCTGAGAGACTAAACTGGGCATGTAATGCTTAATTGCCATAATACGAAGTGCTGGTGTAGCATAATCTATGAAATGCAAGATGCGAACAGGTTAAATTAAGGGGGAAATCTGCATGAAAAGGCTTTGATTTATACCCTGCTCAAGAAATATTCAGCAACATCAGGGAGAAAATGCAATTCGTCCTTCCTTTTATATGTTGCTTGTATAGCAGGATCCTTCCACAACTCATCAACAACTGGTGCATATTCACGCGTAGCTGCAGGGAAGAATGCATCTAGGTCTCCCATTGCTATGATGTCCAACAGCCAATCTGAGAACTTCTTCAGCTTCGCATTTATCGAGTATATGCAAGAACTTGAACTACCAGATTTGTTTTCATCTACAATTAAGGAAAACCAACTTCACCATCCTGCATATGATCTTGAAAAAAATATTAGAGGAACAAATATTAGCTGCTCTACCTTGCTGGGTATCATCGTCCTCTAAGTTTGGGTTATTTGATATAGCCAAAGCCTCTTCCTCGAAGCGCTCACGGCCCTCTAGCAGAATCCCTAGGTACTTGAACATGTTGCTTTGGATCATTAGTTTAATATTGTCAAGTTCTTCTGGGGTAAATCTAGTTCCGTATAGTAACTTAGCCTGTGTCATGAAACCAAACATCATGATTTGCATACAAGATAAACAAAAATGTTCAAAGTAAATGAATTGGACTGTCAGGAATCAGCTGGAGATTGCTTGATAAACTGATGATGAACAAATTGTATGGTGTGCCACAAAGATTGGGACATTTTATTGCTTTAAGCGAAGACACCTATGAGACTATGATGACTAGACTAATATATAAACACCCCTAGCTTGCAGAAGATTGTACCATAGCAAGCATGCAAGTGTCCTCTAGAATATTTACGTAAGTCAACAACTGACCAAACTCCAGAACAGCGAAAAAGGTTTATACATCACCAAAACAACGCACTACATGTAGAGACAAACTTTAGTAATCAACTTCAAGTCATATTTCACTGGAGGCCTATAGATAAGTTGAAGTCCACACCAAATAAGGATAAAATAGAACTTACTACAGATCATTTTCTACAAAAGCGCAGCCATTTATGAAATTTGGTCCAACCTGCTTAAATATGGTGCTTGTTCCAGCTCCGGGTGATCCAAGAATAAGAAGTTTTTGTACTATTTTCTGGTCTAAGTAATCCGGCACTGCTCTTGCTGAATAAGGACTGTCATCTCTGGGCTCATCAGAGTTTGCAGGAGGCACCGGTAGTGAAACCAAGGAGCACACAAAACGTGTGAAAGGCTGTATAACAGGGTATACAGAAGAATCTTGTTACAAAATGAAGGCGGTGCATTAATTTTGGAAAAGAACAATTAATTGAAATAAACAAGATACATACCGACTGCCATATCTTTCCTTTGATGTTATTTTGGCCTTCTTCCTCGTATCCACCATCATGATAAACCCAAAAGTGAGTATCACGGGGACATTGGACTTGTGCTATCTGCAAGAATGATGCAGATATTGTGTGAAAAACTCAATCAGAATAGCGACAAGGTATAATTAAATATGTACACAAAATGATAAGGAATCTCAATTTTATGTAGCTTAGAGTGGGCATCGATACCTTCAGAATTTTCAGTTCAATCTTGGTAATTTCCCTTCCATTCATATAACCCTGAGTGTTGCCATTACTAGCAATCAGCCTGAATCTTTCCATTGAAGTTCAGGTAGTGCTGACAATCTGATTTGGCTTTTCCCCTGACTAACAACATAAATGGAAGGTTATTAGCAGCAAGTTCAGGTTGCAAAGAAAGGTATGTTCTTCTACTACCAATAGGCTTACCTTTCCCATAGCCTGACTCCTTGTCATACCAATATCTCCGGCTTCAGATTTTGAGGAGGCCGTGGGCAACTAAGCAAGTCTGACATCTCTTCTTGACAGAGAGGGCAGCCATTGACGATGACTTGCTCGGGCCGGAGCTGGTTCGCCTGGCACTCCTTCTCGGCTTTCAAGATTTGCCTTACCTCAAGCGCACTGAGCAACCGTGATAATATCCTCGAGCTCTTCCCTAGCTTCGACCGCTTGCTCTCCTCGATCGGACGGCCAATGCAAGTGATGCACTTGCGGCCTTCTGGCATCGATCCCATAGCCCTGAGCAGGCAGTAGCCGAGTACCTCTTGTCGCATACGATGCACGACTCCTTGCTCTCCCACTTCCTCTTGCTGCAGCGGTCGCACGTCTTCCCCTTCTTTCCTTCTGGTGACCGCCACGAACTGCTCCGACCTGGTATCGTCAAGCTCGGAGCTGTCATCATACTTGCTGTCATGTGCCAACCGAAAGTCACCACATGAGATCTCCTTCCGTCCGGCGCAGCAGGCCTGCTGCCATCCGTCTGCCCCTGCCAGCTTCGAGCAAACTCACGCGACACCGGGCGGGAATCATCGCCGTGGTCAGAGTCCCCCTCATTCTGAAGCGCCGAATTGACCGGCTCCGAGCTTCCCCTAACCAGCGCAGGCGGCGCCGGCTCTTCACGCTGGGCACGCGCCCGGGGCGCCGGCCTGAAGACCGGCGCCACCGGCACGACGCTGTTGCCAAGCCTGTAGGAGCCGGACACCGGCTCGGCCGTCGGCACATCCGCCATGTCCACCGGGTCGATCGTGGGGACCTCGTAGGCCACCGGGGGCGTCGTACTCGAGCGCGATGGAGTAGTCGAGGTTGCCCTCCGGGATCGTGGTCCCCGGCGGCAGCATCCGCCGCAGCATCTCCTCCCAGTTGCTCCCTTCCTCCACCGCCCCCGCCATCTCCTCCCGCGCACGCAATCCGCCGAACACCTGCCGCGCGAGCCTCCTCCTACATCAGCAGCGAGAGCGAGCTGCCGCTCCCATCTCTCCCAATTTACCCCTCACTGAGCTCCGTGGACTCCAAAACTCTGTGCTTTCACCAGCGGAAGCTGGGAAATTTCTCCTCGGCGTCGCCGCCGCCTCGATTGGCCTCGACGACGGTCAAAGCCCAACGTCCCCCTGGCCAACAACCATCTACCGTCGCCCAAGACCCACCTCGCTGGTCAACCAGAGACCCAGAGCGAAAGCCAATCTTGGAAGGAGCAAAGCCGCCGGGGAAAGGGACCTGCCGAACCACCAACCACCCCTTCCGCCAATCTTCGAGTGGAAAGGCTCGGTTTTTTTTTTTTTGACCGGGAACGGTGTGGGGGAACGACAGGGTGGCTCACTTTCACACTTGGGAAGACGACGACCGCTTCGGATCTCTTTCTCGCCGCCGATGGAAAATCTTCAGATCTACTAGTAACAAAAGCGGTTAACTACAGATAACAACAGTTAACTATGGTAGAAGAAACAGGAAATCTTCACATAGAGACTCGTGGATTGTTGTTATCTGAGAGTAGTAGGAATCCATGATGATTAGTTAGTGTTGATGGCCATCTCCGTAGCGTGTAGCAGGTGTACTAGTGGTATACGGACTGAAAAACTGAAGTCTGAAGATGGCATGAATCGACGAAGGTGAGGCAGGTGACAGGCCAATGTTGCTGAAATTAATGGACGTGACGTTCTCTTTCGTAAAACAAAATT
>QRDG01000247.1:0-134216 GCA_012064385.1 Puccinellia tenuiflora | reverse complement strand
AGGGGGAAACGGGGAGACACGAAGAACACGAGGGGAAACGAGGGAGATTCGTGGGCAAACACAAGGATAACTAGCAAATCCTGCTAAGAACTCCACCCAACAACAAACCCTCAAAAAGGTAGCCTTTGGATCGAAGAATCAAAGCCAAACTTACTCTTGTTGAAACCGATTGCTCTTACCGGCCGGTCCACCGATCCAATAGAATCACCGCAGTGAAAGATTGGTTTGCACTACTAGAGACACCGCAGTGAAAGAGTAGCAACAACAAGATCTACCTCAACGAGGCACCCTAGCTACGAGGGAGGAGGAGCATAGCTCTCACAAGTCTCAGATTCAGTCTAACCTCAAATGGGGAAAGGGAAAGCTATTTATAGTCTTAGTACAAAACGAGGCAGGTAGGTGNTTCACGGATTTGAGGGGGGAAACGGGGAGAACACAAAGAACCGAGGGGAAACGAGGGAGATTCGTGGGCAAAACACACGGATAACTAGCAAATCCTGCTAAGAACTCCACCCAACAACAAAACCCTCAAAAAAGGTAGCCTTTGGATCGAAGAATCAAAGCAAACTTACTCTTGTTGAAACCGATTGCTCTTACCGGCGGTCCACCGATCAATAGAATCACCGCAGTGAAAGATTGGTTTGCACTACTAGAGACACCGCAGTGAAAGAGTAGCAACAACAAGATCTACCTCAACGAGGCCACCCTAGCTACGAGGGAGGAGGAGCATAGCTCACACAAGTCTCAGATTCAGTCTACCCCCGAAATGGGGAAAGTGGAAAAGCTATTTATAGTCTATTACAAAACGGCCAGAAAGTTGGGAAACCGGCCTGGGGGCCGGCCTGGGGGCCGGCGGGTTCTGTCGGGGTGCCGGCCTGGGAACCGGCCTAGGCCGGCCTGGGGCCGGCAGGCGCCTGGGGCTGCGGCTGGCGCAGGTGGAGCTCCGGCCTGGGGCCGGCCTGGCCGGCCTGGGGGCCGGTGGCCTCTGGAGGGTGGCCGGCCTGGAGGGACCGGCCTGGGCCGGCTGGGAGGCCGGTGGTCTCGGCAGGGTGGCCGGCCTGGGGTCCGGCCTAGGCCGGCTGGGAGGCCGGCCAGCACTGGAGGGGTGCCGGCCTGGGGGCCGGCCTAGGCCGGCCTGGAGGCCGGTCCAGCAGTCTTCGCCTCCTTCTTCTCGTTGTCCATCCTTGGATCTTCTCTTGGTCACCTTCTCCATCATCTTCGACTTCTTCTCGACTCCATTGTGGGTCATCATCCGGTTGGATCCTGAGTAAGCACACGGTACCGGCATGAAGTAGCAAACCATTCAAAGGGAGGTCGAGGATCACACATCGAGAGGAGCGAGTTCACCTTTTCATGAAGAGCCTTGACTCTTGATCTTGTCATTGGGCCAATCGGCATGGTGTCCATGGTGTTGTCCACATGTGGGGCTACATCATCTCCCCCCCCCCCTTCGGAAAGAGTCGTCTTCGACTCATCATCCTCTTGAACGCTTACAGTTCCGTGGAAAGGGGATAAGTCGGCGACGTTGAACGTGTCATGCACCAAGTACTTGGAGGTTGGGATATCGATCTTGTAGGCGTTGTCGTTGATGCGCTTGAGCACTTTGAAAGGCCCGTCACCTCGAGGAGCAAGCTTAGATTTTCTTTCATCTGGAAAACGGTCCTTGCGGAGGTGTAGCCACACAAGATCCCCTTCTTCGAATATCATGGGCTTCTTCGACTTGTTGATCTTGTTAGCGTGGCGCTTGGTGTGGTCCTCTAGAGTTGCTCGAGTTTACTCGTGTAGTGACTTCATGTAGTCGGCTCTCTTGTCGACGTCCATGTCGGTGCGCTCGTGTAGAGGAAGTGGTAGGATGTCTAGGGCGGTGTTGGGGTTGAACCCATAGACAATCTCGAACGGGATTCGCTTGGTCGCCCGGTGTGAGGCACGGTTGTAGGCGAACTCGGCGTGCGGTATGCATTCCTCCCAACCTTTGATGTTTGGCTTGATTAATGCGCGAAGGAGAGTTGATAAGCTTCGATTCACCACCTCGGTTTGGCCATCGGTTTGTGGGTGGTAGGCGGTGGAGAAGAGGAGCTTGACTCCTAGCTTTGCCATCAATGCCTTCCAAAAGTAGCTTGTGAACTTGACATCTCGGTCCGAAACAATGGTCTTCGGCACTCCATGTAGACGAACGATTTCCCTAAAGAACAAATTTGCAATGTGTGAAGCATCGTTGGTCTTATTGCAAGGAATAAAGTGTGCCATTTTAGAGAAGCGATCGACAACAACAAATATTGAATCTTTGCCATTCTTTGTGCGAGGTAATCCTAAGACGAAATCCATGCTAATGTCGGACCAAGGTGTGTGTGGTATTGGTAAAGGCATATAAAGACCATGAGAGTTCAACATGGACTTAGCTTTGAGGCAAGTTGGGCAACGGCGCACCAAGCGCTCCACATCACGCGTCATCCGTGGCCAAAAGTAGTGTGTAGATAGCATAGCGAGTGTCTTGTCACGTCCAAAGTGTCCCATGAGGCCTCCACTATGTGATTCCTGTAGAAGTAACAAACGGAGCGAGGACTCGGGAATGCATAGTTTGTTAGCCTTGAACAAGAAACCCTTGTGCAAATAGAAATCATCGCAACCTTTGTCAATTGTGCACTTGGTAAATATAGGGCCAAAGAAAGAATCGGAAGCATAGAGTTCTTTAAGGTCATCAAGACCCAAAACATTGATTTCAAGTTGGGTGAGTAAGATCATCTTGCGGGAAAGAGCATCCGCAACGATATTGTCCTTGCCTTTTTTGTACTTCACCACATAGGGAAAAGACTCGATGAATTCAACCCATTTGGCATGCCTTTTGTTCAAATTGGCTTGGGTTTTCAAATATTTCAAAGATTCATGATCGGAATGGATAACAAACTCTTTGGGCCAAAGGTAGTGTTGCCACACTTCCAAAACACGTACTAAGGCATAGAGTTCCTTGTCGTAGATTGGGTAGTTTAGGCGAGCACCATCAAGTTTTTCGCTATAATAGGCAACGGGACGGCCACATTGCATGAGGACGCCACCGATGCCAAGGCCACTAGCGTCACATTCAAGTTCGAAAGTTTTGGAGAAATCCGGCAAAGCAAGTAAAGGAGCTTCGGTCAATCTCTTCTTGAGTTCATTGAAAGCCGATTCTTGAGCATTGCCCCAAATGAAGGGTACATTCTTTTTGGTAAGCTCATTCAAGGGGCAAGCAATTGTGCTAAAATCTTTCACAAAGCGACGGTAAAACCCAAACAAACCAAGAGCGCTACGAAGTTGAGCAAGGTTAGTTGGCGGCGGCCAATTTGTGATTGCCTCAATCTTAGAATTGTCAACTTCAATTCCTTTTGAAGAAACTACATAACCCAAAAATACAAGCTTGTCGGTGCAAAAGGTGCATTTCTTGAGGTTGGCAAAAAGGGAAGCATTACGAAGGGCCAACAAAACTTGCTTCACATGGTCGACATGTTTATGCAAGGATTTGCTATACACAAGGATATCATCAAAGTAGACAACCACAAACTTGCCAATGAAAGTGCGCAAGACGTGATTCATAAGACGCATAAATGTTGAAGGAGCATTGGAAAGACCAAAGGGCATGACAAGCCACTCGTAAAGACCAAGTTTTGTTTTAAATGCGGTTTTCCATTCATCTCCTTCATGCATACGGATTTGGTGATAGCCACTTTTCAAGTCAATTTTGGAGAAGATAGTGGCACCACTAAGCTCATCTAGCATGTCATCAAGTCGTGGGATAGGATGTCGATACCTCACCGTGATATTGTTGATGGGACGGCAATCCATGCACATTCGGAGTGTGTCGTCTTGCTTGGGGACGAGGATGACCGGAACGGCGCACGTACTCAATCTTTCACGAACATGTCCCTTGGCGAGCAGTTCTTGAATTTGGCGCTCGATCTCCTTTGTCTCCTCGGAGTTGGTGCGGTATGGCGCTCTATTGGGTAGCGGGGCACCGGGAATGAGGTCGATGCGATGCTCGATTCCACGGAGGGAGGAAGTCCTTGAGGTAGCTCATCCGGAAAGACATCTTTGAATTCCTGCAAAATAGACAACATAGACGGGGGAACTTGGGTTAAGTCGTTAGTGTCTTTGCCATCTCCTTTGCATAAGAGCACGAAGTGGAACGTGGATGGGTTTGCTCTCACTTCTCGCATCTCACTTTTGGTGGCTAACAAGACTACGCCGGGACTCACTCTTTTCCCTTTCTCACTCATATTTGGCTTGTGGCTCTCACTCACGTGAATGTGGTTCGCTCTCTCACCACTCAACTCACTAGGGGATTGTTTTTCTTGCGCCCTTACAATTGTCTTGGCATTGTCGGCGATAATTTGGCTTGGAGTCATTGGGCGGAGCACTAGGATCTTATTGTTCCATTTGAAGCTATAGTAGTTGGTGCGCCCATCATGAGTAGCGGCCTTGTCAAATTGCCAAGGGCGGCCAAGAAGTAAGTGGCAAACCGACATTGGTACCACATCACAATCCACCGTGTCCTCGTAAGAGCCAATCTTGAAGGATACTTGAACCGTGTGTTGGATCCTCACGGTGCCGGAGTCACTAAGCCATTGCACATGGTAAGGATTGGGGTGCTTCTTGTACGTCAAGTTGAGTTTCTCACATAGCTCCTTGCTTGCCAAGTTGTGACAACTCCCACCATCAATGATTACCTTGATTGATTTGCCGTTGATGCCGGCCTTGGTTTGGAACAAGTTGCATCTTTGAGCGTCATCACCTTGGTTGATTGTAGTCAAGACTCGAGTGACAACTAGAGTGGGGTTGGGGTCACCATCACAATAGATGTAGTCATCGTCGTCATCCAAGCTTTGCATCGTGGCCACCTTATTCAATGCATGGTACTCATCTTCACTCATGGACTCATAGTCTCCATTGTCATTGACTATCATCACCTTCTTGTTGGTGCATTCAAATGACTTGTGCCCTTGACCTCCACACTTGTAGCAAGTGATATATGACTTGACGGCTTGTGGTGAGGGCGTCGTTTTCTTGGAAGTGGTAGTGGGTTGCGGTGTAGAACTTTTGGCATTGCCTTGAGCTTGGACTTGAGTCATGGGTTGTGTTGATGATGAAGCTCTAGTGGCGAAGAAGGACTTGGCCTTGACATACTTGAGCTCTTCGGCGACTTGGCGCTCGGCCTTCATGGCTTGATGAACTAGCTCAACAAGGTTCTCATAAGGTTGGAATTCCACTATCTTCTTGATGGGGTACGTGAGGCCGTTCAAGAAACGTGCCATTGATTGTTCCTCGGACTCTACAATGTGTGCACGGGAGAGAGTGGACTCCATCTCCTTGTAGTACTCGTCGACCGTCTTGAGACCTTGCTTGAGTTCTTGTAGCTTCTTGTACAAATCGCGTGCATAATGATGTGGCACAAAGCGCTTGTGCATTTCCTTCTTCATGTCATTCCATGTGTCTATTGGGTCTTCAAAGGATGCTTGGAGTTGTTCCCACCATAGTTGCGCATAGCCTTCAAACTCGAGGGATGCGAGGTCAACTCGTTTGTCTTGCGGCACCTTGTAGACTCGAAATAGTTTGGAGACCTTGGATTCCCATGCAATATAGTCTTCCGGGTCGTTGGTGCCATGGAACTTAGGAATGACGAGCTTGGGAGGATTGAAACGGTTCTTGCGATCATCCTCATCATCATCATCATCATGGTGGCGATGGCGGTCTCGGTGACGATGTCTTGGGTGATGGCGTGGAACATAATCCTCGTCATCTTCAATATCAACATGATTGTCGGCCAATGGCACTCGGCGGGCTCGATGTGGAGGTAGCTCATGACGATGATGTCGATTGTCCTCATGTAGGTGTAGGGGATCCAAGTTAACATTTGGAATTGGAATTTCTTGTCGAGGACGAGCTTGATGAAGTGGAGGGTTGATGTTCGCTTGAGGGCGAGGCGCTTCTTGACGATGTTGGTCTTGGTGTTGGTGATGGTCCAAGTTTGCTTGTGGAGGAGGTATGTCGTGGTGTTGACCTTGACCAATCTCACTTGGACCTTTGCTTCTTGCGTTGGAACGATGTGAAGACCTTGAGCTTGATCTCGAAGAGTGCCGGTGTTGTCTTTCGAGAAGCAACCCCTCGATACGCATGGAACGCGCGTTGTTCTCACGTTGGTCATCTTGTATTTGAGCGAAGCGCTCAGCGTTTTCACGTTGCGCGGCCTGATGGCGCTCTTCATAGCGTCGTACGTTGTCGTCGATGTACCTCCTATGGGCCTCCGCTTGTTTGCCGAAGTCGACGTCTTGTTCTTCCCTAGCCATGAGAAGCAAACACAAGTGATATGTGGAATATGTGGTGGCTAAAAACCGCTCTTACCTTTGGTTGATAATATTGGACAAGTGGGCTTGCCGTCCGAGACAATAGTGTCACAAGAGTAAGAGTGTTTGTTTAGCAATCCAAAAGCGACCCACACACACACTTATGAGGAGCTCGGGTATGGTAAAGTGGCAAGAAATCGAAACGAAACCAACGAAAAGGCTATTGCAAGAAGTGGAGGATAACCACAAGGACCACGAAACAAAATAGATTAACCACACAATCCGCGAAACAAAAGAGACTCACACGTGTAGACAAACGTGGATGGTGCGACTATAGGGAGGAGCAACTTGGACCTAACGAAGACTATGCTCGTGCCGCACCACCTCTCGAAGGACAACTAGCTCAAGTGTATGGGAAAGAGCACCCGATTTGCACAAGTGTGCCCATTTCTCTATTGGTTATTGGAGCTTGAGGATGACTAGGATCATGGCTCGGCTTTTTTTTTTTTGAATCTTTTCTATTTCTCTTTTGCTTTTATGCTTTTGCCCGAGCCGAGTCTGCTACAACTAGATGCTCACAAGATTATGATATGGTCACTTGGTGTCACACAAGTGCAATGCTCACACTATGAAGAGCTAGCTCCTAGGAAAAAGTTTCGCGAAATGGAAAGGGATGTGTCGGAAGCTATACCTTTGATGTCGTCGAGGTAGCGATGAAGCGACTCGAAGATGAACTCGGTGAATAGTCGTGCGGCGGTAGCACCGGCCGAACGGGCGGTAAGACCGATTGCGGGCGGTAGTAACGGCCGTTCGGACGGTAGTACCGCCGGCGACGAATTGCGCGGCACGCTTGGGCTTGGAGCGGAAAAGGCCTCCGGAAAACACCAACGGAAAGTGGGGAAAAGGTCTTAAGCACGAGATCCGTGGATCAAAACCACAAATCGCTCACCAAATCGAAAGATCGAACGAAATCCATATGGGCTATTTTTTTGAATTTTCGAAATTGGTATGGGAAAGAAAAATTTTGGTGGAGAAATGGCTAATAAAAGGTGGAAACACGATCCAAATCCGTGGAAACCCTTGCTCTTGATACCAAATGATGTAGGGCTAGGCCCGATCTTCACGGATTTGAGGGGGGGAAACGGGGAGAACACGAAGAACACGAGGGGAAACGAGGGAGATTCGTGGGCAAAACACAAGGATAACTAGCAAATCCTGCTAAGAACTCCACCCAACAACAAACCCTCAAAAAGGTAGCCTTTGGATCGAAGAATCAAAGCCAAACTTACTCTTGTTGAAACCGATTGCTCTTACCGGCCGGTCCACCGATCCAATAGAATCACCGCAGTGAAAGATTGGTTTGCACTACTAGAGACACCGCAGTGAAAGAGTAGCAACAACAAGATCTACCTCAACGAGGCACCCTAGCTACGAGGGAGGAGGAGCATAGCTCACACAAGTCTCAGATTCCGTCTACCCCCGAAATGGGGAAAGTGGAAAGCTATTTATAGTCTATTACAAAACGGGCCAGAAAGTGGGGAACCGGCCTGGGGGCCGGCGGGTTCTGTCGGGTGGCCGGCCTGGGAACCGGCCTAGGCCGGCCTGGGGGCCGGCAGGCGCCTGGGGCTGCGGCTGGCGCAGGTGGAGCTCCGGCCTGGGGGCCGGTGGCCTCTGGAGGGTGGCCGGCCTGGAGACCGGCCTGGGCCGGCTGGGAGGCCGGTGGTCTCGGCAGGGTGGCCGGCCTGGGGTCCGGCCTAGGCCGGCTGGGAGGCCGGCCAGCACTGGAGGGGTGCCGGCCTGGGGGCCGGCCTAGGCCGGCCTGGAGGCCGGTCCAGCAGTCTTCGCCTCCTTCTTCTCGTTGTCCATCCTTTGGGATCTTCTCTTGGTCACCTTCTCCATCATCTTCGACTTCTTCTCGACTCCATTGTGGGTCATCATCCGGTTGGATCCTGAGTAAGCACAAGGTACCGGCATGAAGTAGCAAACCATTCAAAGGGAGGTCGAGATCACACATCGAGAGGAGCGAGTTCACCTTTTCATGAAGAGCCTTGACTCTTGATCTTGTCATTGGGCCAATCGGCATGGTGTCCATGGTGTTGTCCACATGTGGGGCTACATCATATAACATCCCAAAACCTTCTCCCACCTTGCATCACTTGTTAGCCAAGCCATTTGTGCTTATATTACCTATTGAGACTAGCTCATCTATGATTGCTTGGGCTTTGCACACTTGATACCTCATAGTGTTCCGAGCAAACCTTGTATGCGCTAGTTGATATAGTTCTTTTTGGCAAACAAGTAAGAGGCGAAAGAGAAATAGTGAAAAGAGAAAGAGGAAAAGAATCAAAAGAGAGAAAATAAAAAGAAAATAGCCTCATTGCCTAATCTCTTATAGTAGACGCGCAAGCTCGATGAAAATTTTGTAGGTGTGGTGTCTTTGTGCAAATCTTGTAGCCCACCAATAATTTGAAATCGAGTTGGTTTCTCTTGCACTTGTGCAACTTGAGCTTATAGTCTTCGCTAGGTTCATCACTAGCTCATTTTTGGTTGCACTAGTCCCACTTATCATAGCGTGTCTTTGTATGAGCTTCACTCATATCCTTTGAGATCGACTTGTTTTGCTTTGTGGTCATTATGGTTCTCTACTTTCCTTTACAATATCTTGGTTTCCGGTTGTTCAATTTGCTTTCCACAATCCATAGCTATCCACTCAAAGCTGTGTGTGTTTGGAGTTTGAGTTTGTACATTTGAATACAAGCCTCTTTACTTTGTGCGTTGTTGCCCTTGGTCGTCCACGATGTCCAATACTATCATCAAGGTGAGATTGTGTTCTAGTTTCCTTCCACTTCATATATACACTTGTCTTGTGAGTGATCATGTCTAGTGAGAGCGGAGCAAACTATGGAGGCCATGATGATGAAGAGACGATGAGCTACACCGACCACGACGCAACAAGCATAGAAGACATGGGGAACGGCTCCTACACCAACAATGAGCCCCATGACATGATGGAGCGCTACACCGACCCCGACTCCACGAGCTTCCACGACATGATGGAGCACTCCTACGACAACTTGATGGAGAACTACATCGACAACGACACCTCAAGCATGATGGCGAGCTTCGACGACAATGACCTCCCATGCATGAGTGACTACATCGACTACTCCTTCAACAACATGCAAGAGGAGATGGACGATGGTGCTACCGTCCACAAGGTCAACTACCCCAAGCTTGCAAGAGGTGCCACATACAAACCATCAAGTTCAAGACGGAGCAACATGAGGACCACCATGAGGTCATGCTATCAAGCTCCATCAACATCAAGAAGGCGCCTCAAGGAGGACATCGCCAAGGTCGTCTAGCATGGACAATGTGCATCAAGATCAAGCCGGCGAACCAAGAAGGATACCAAGATGGCTCCCAACCATGCCAAGCTTGAAGACGAGATCGACACACTCGCCAAGCTTCGCCATACTTCTCCAAGCCCAAGACGGAGCCGCAAGTCAAGGTCGCCAAGGCACCCAAAGGATTTTCGACAACACCCCTCCCCACAAGAACGTCATCGACGACACATGGAGGAATCAAGAACGTCACATCATATGGTGTCTCCTCCTCGTGCCAACTCCAACATGGAGCCCAAGAGAAGATCAAGCTCCAAGAAGGACAAGCAAGCCCCCATTCACATGGCGCCCAAGCTCAAGTCAAGGTCGATGAAGGATGACCCTCATCATACGGTGTCTCCTCCTCGAGCCAATCACACAAGAGCGCCCCTTCACCATCATGAAGATCACAAGTGTGTCCAGTGCCAAGATGCCAAACACTATTGGTTGGGGTGCCACAACTTCGAGTGCTTCAAGTGCCTAGGCCTTCGGTGCAAGCATGCCACCAACGAGAAGAAAGAGGCTTCTACACATCAAGACGGAGGAAAACAAGGCCCCATATATGATGATGATGCCGAATTGAGCCTACTTCCCCTTCTACACCAAGATGAAGACCTCCTATGCCCTATGTGCAATGGCCTCGGTCACATCATGTGGGATTGCCCCAAGAGCCAAGACACGATGGATAAGATGGCGAGAAGATGCTCGAGCATGGGATTTTCCCTTCTATCAACGAGGCGAGCATGGAGGATGCTACCATTATGGACGTCGAGCCAAGTGGAGAAGCCGAGCATGGGATGTTCCCTTCGGCAGAGGAGTCGAGTGATGATGCCCATCCTATGGCATTCACCTTTGGAGGCGACATGGTTGAGGAGGTTGAGCATGGGAGTTTCCCTTCAACCAAGGAGGCGTTTGGAGTTGAGAACATCGAGCCTATCCCTATGTGCTTGATTGATGAGGTTGTACCAATCCCATGTGAGCATGAGAGCCACCTAGCCCACTTGAGTGAGAGTGCAAGTGAGTTGAGTGCCTCCACCATATGTGAGATTGAGTGCTTCCACTTTGAGGGAATGAGTGATACACCACTTGAGTTGCGAGAGGTAGTTGATAGGTCAAGTGAGGCCATTTCGATTTCTAACAACTTACCCTCTACCTCTAGTGTGTTCTCTCATGTTTTGCTAGGTTCCATTGATGAAGATACGCCAAGCCTCGACATGACGGAGACTCAAATGGAGAAGATGTACATGGAGGATGAAGGCGATGCCACCCCATGTCTACATGATGAACAAGTCGGCCACATGGATGCCACTACCTCTACCACAACATCTACATCTCATGAGCATGACTACAATGGTATGTATATGGGTGTTGATGATGCCATGATCCCACTAGTGGACATGATGACTTGTGATTGCTTGCATGCTTTGGATGATTCTCTTGGCATCACTTATGCTACATTTTGTTTCCCTTGTGATACTTTGTTTCAAACCAACGTTGATCATGTGGAATTCCCTAATTGTGATGGTATTGCCACATGCATGCCTTGTTATGAATGTTTCCAATTTTCTCCCATTGTTGCATGCAATATGTTGATCAAATTATCTTTGATATGTGTTGCTTGCAATGATGATGAAATGCTTGATAATGAGTTTGCCCCCATAGCATTCTCAATTTTTGGAGATGGTTCCTTTTGCTATGTTGAGAATTTTCCTTCCTTCACTTTGCATGTTGACCATCCGCATACTTCACACTTCCATTTTGAATTTGGTGTGTTTGGTGATGTGCACATGAAGAGACGCATCATGATGGATGATGTATTCATGTACCATGCACATAATTTATTTATGTGGAATTTCATGTGTAATGGTCACCGCATGATATTGTCAACTTCAATTGAGCATGAGTTGACAAAACGAGCTCTTGAGAGCATCATACTTGTGAGTTTCGGTTTGAACCCGGCTCTAATACGTTCTGCAAGTTGTGCATCCAACAAATTGAACAATTGCTCTTTCCTTTGGTTGGTTTGCAAGCATGTGAGTGATTTTGGTTACCTTTGTGACATGCATGTTTCCGTGAGCTGTTATCTAGATGATTTATGTTTCCACAAACTTGATGAGCAATTTATCTCTCCTTATGTTTGTTGGCCACCATAATGATATTTTGAGCATGCTTTGTCACAAGTGCTTCCGTTTTTGGCCTATTGATGATGATGTTTCGATGAGTTACTTGCACTTTGACCTTGCATTTGCTATGCCTTCAATAAATTTGTGTTGTGCTAATCGTGTTATGAACAAGTTTGGACATGTCCTCAATGACGTGATTCTATCATGCACACACATGTTTTGCTTTGTCTTTAGTGTGTGTAGGTAAAAATGACGGGATGGTGACTTCCACTTCAATGGCGAACCATCTACCCCCTTCGCATGGTGATGACGTGCAAGCGTCGAGGACGATGCTTTTCGAAGGAGGGGGAGATGATGTAGCCCAACCCAACGTCACCACCATATCAAGCATTCCAACATATGCCATGTTACCACGGACGTCAAAGGTGAACTCAATCCTCTCTACGAACCTCAATGCACCGCCTTTGGATGGTGTACTACCTATGCGTCTACCCTTATACATTACTAGGTGTCACACGATGAGTACGGGCGCCAAGGGAGATGCCGAGGGAGCCCAAGAGTCGAAGCCATCCAAGGCGTACGCATGGAAGCGGAGGAAGAAGAAGCGGAGACAAGACGAAGATGAAGAGGGAGGCGAAGCCAGTCTGGCCGGCCTCCAGCCCGGCCTAGGCCGGCTCCCAGGCCAGCCACATGCTAGAGCCAGCCGGCCTCCAGGCCGGCCTCCCTGCCGAGGTGCCCGACCTCCAACCCGACCTAGGCCGGCTCCCAGGCCGGCCACCCGCCAGAGCCTGCCGGCCTCCAGGCCGGCCTCCCTGCCGACATAGCCGGTCCCCAGCCCGAACCAAGCTGGCTCCCAGGCCGGCCACTCGTGTCCTGCACCCATTTTTATACTAAGACTATAAATAGCTCTTCCCCTCTTCCAATGTACAGATAAATAGAATTTAGAGAAGAACTAGAGCTAGTGCTCCCCTCCCCCTTGTGGGATTCAAGGCCTCCCCTTGTGGAGAAGATCCCCATGGGATTCAAGACCTCTCCTTGTATTCGTATCTTGGAGTGACTCAAGGTCCCTCTTTGTGCGGAGTCTCTCTCGTGTGTGATTCTACTTCATCGTCTCTCACTCACGGGATTCTACCTTGCGCTCACCGATATTTCACATAGGGATTCTACCTCGCGGTCTCTCCCTTGTGTGATTCTATTGGGCCGGTTGGACCGACCGGTGAGGGCAACACGTCCATTGTATCAGGTTTGTGTTCTCTCGTTCTTCGTGTTCTTGTGTGCGTTCATCCTCTCGTTCCTCAATCCGTGAAGATCGGGCCACCCTAGAGGGCTCAGCCCGCATCACTAGGAGTTGGCGTAAGATTGAGGTGCTGTCTGCTGACTAAATCGCAGCAGCCAAAAGGGGAGCAGATGGAAGATGACCTTCTCTTTCTCCAGCCAATCCGAGGGCAAACACCAATCTGTACCTCCGGGTAAGCGAAACTTATCTAAGATCCTAAAGGTCTCCAGCCAAGAAACAGGCACAGATTGGGATTGAGGCTCACTAAATTGGGAATTTCTGGTCGTGGCTTCTAAGGGAAAAGAGGTTATCTAGAAGAACAGATCGATCGGGAACTAGAGAGAGAGGAAGGAGGAGAATCAACAACGAGGTTTAGATCCGGGAAAGAGATCGATGAGAAGAGACAGAGTAAGGAGAAATCGGCATGTCGCCAGACTACGGCTGTTAAACTACACCGGCACAACCGGGATGTAGCTGTCTGTAGTATTTGTATAGGTCTCTCTATTGTACTGTAAACCCCTCATGTACGAGGAGGACTCTTGTATGTCCGTATCCTATATATACACACCAGGCGGCCTAGTTTAGGGTTACGCTTCCCATATTGTTTTGATATGGTATCAGAGCCTCGTCTTCCAAAATACATCTAACTCTCACCGCCGCCGCCACCATGTCTCTCAGCACCGCATCATCCTCTTCATCATCGGTGCCGGGAAGTGGCAATCTTCATGCATCTGTCTCGGAGAAACTCACCATGGATAACTTTCTGATCTGGCAAACTCAAGTTCTTCCGGATATCCGTGGTGCCCAGCTGTTCGGGTTCCTGGACGGATCTACTCCGGCGCCAGAGAAGGAGCTGAAGACGAAGGACGATGAGGGGAAGGAGATCTCAATTCCTAACCCTGAATATGCACGCTGGATCGCATCTGACCAGCTTGTGCTTGGGTTTCTTACGCGGAACATGTCGCGTGAGGTTCTGACCCAGATGGTCGGGCAGACTAGCTCGGCGGGCGCCTGGAAGACTGTCACGGAGATGTTCTCCTCGCAGTCAAAGGCACGTGTGGTGCAACTCCGCACGAGATTGAACCAGACGCGGAAGGAGAACAAGACCGCGTCGGTGTACTTCAACGAGATTAAGACCCTGGCGGATGAGATGGCCGCGGCAGGGAAAACCCTAGATGACGAGGATGTCATATCATATGTGCTCTCGGGTCTGAACGATGAATCCTACAATGGGTTCGTTGCTGCAATCACTGCCTTGATCAAAGCAGAAAAATCAATCACCCTGAGTGATCTGTATGCACAGCTGATATCGTATGAGGCCCGCTTGGAGGAGCAGAATCCGACTGGAGATGCATCAGTCAATGTAGCAGCCCGTGGTGGTCGAGGAGGTTACCGTGGTGGTGGTCGCTCTGGCGGCCGTGGTAATTACTCGGACCAGCGAGGAGGCTACGATCAGCGCGGGTATGATCCGCGTGGAGGATACGACAATAACCGTGGCTATGATCAGCACGGTGTCCACAATCAGCGTGGCAATGGAGGTCGCAACCAAGGAGGATACCGACCCTAGTATGGCAATGGACCAAGACCCATCTGTCAGGTATGCGGCAAAGAAGGGCACGCCGCGCTAGGCTGCTGGAAGAGGTTTCAGAAGAGCTACCATGGTCCAGAAAAGTCAGCAGGCGCGGCAGTCGGGCCTGGCTGTGACAGCAACTGGAACATGGACTCAGGGGCAACCGACCACGTCACGGGGGAGTTGGAGAAACTTCACGTGATGGATCGCTACAACGGCAACGATCAAATCCACACAGCCAGTGGTGCAGGTATGGATATACGTCATATTGGTAGCTCTGTAATTCATAGCCCTACTCATGATTTGCATCTTAAAAACATATTGCATGTTCCACAAGCCACCAAAAATCTAATCTCCACTAGTCGTCTAGCTAGGGATAATCATGCTTTTGTTGAATATTGGCCTGATTCTTTTTTTGTCAAGGATCAGGACACGAGGGAGGTCCTACTCAAAGGTAGATGTGTTGGTGGTCTCTATCCAGTGCCGGCGTCTTCTACACCTCCTATCAGCCGTCAAGTTCATGGTGTCGGCAAGACTTCTTCATCACTTTGGCATAGGCGCCTAGGTCATCCATCTTCAGTTGTCGTTCATCAAGTTCTTCGTGAGCACAATATACCTTTTAGTGAGTCCAATAAAGAGTCTGTGTGTGATGCTTGTCAAATGGCCAAGAGCCATCAGTTACCCTATCCAAAGTCATCTAGTGTGTCTACTTCTCCTCTTGAACTTGTGTTTTCTGATGTATGGGGCCCTGCCTCAGACTCATTTGGTCGTTTTAAGTATTATGTCAGCTTTATTGATGATTACAGCAAGTTCACATGGATATATTTTTGAAAAACAAATCTGATGTGTTTCAGAAATTTCGTGATTTTCAGCATCTTGTTGAAAGACTCTTTGATAAGAAAATCCTTGCTATGCAAACTGATTGGGGTGGAGAGTATCAAAAACTTAATTCCTTTTTTCAGCGAGTTGGTATCACTCATCTTGTTTCCTGTCCTCATGCACATCAGCAGAATGGCCCTGCTGAGCGTAAACACCGACATATTGTTGAGGTTGGTTTGTCCTTGCTTGCCTATGCTTCTATGCCTCTGAAATTTTGGGACGAGGCATTCTCCACTGCGGTATATCTTATTAACCGTCTCCCTAGCAAGGTGATTCACTCTCAAAGTCCTATTGAGAGACTTTTTGGCAACAAGTGTGACTATTCATTGTTGCGTATATTTGGGTGTGCATGCTGGCCCAATTTGCGACCATATAACAAACATAAGCTTGAGTTTAGATCAAAACAGTGCGCTTTTATTGGATATAGTAATCTTCATAAAGGTTACAAGTGTCTAGACATCTCTAGTGGTCGTGTCTATATCTCTCGTGACATTGTTTTTGATGAAGCAGTGTTTCCTTTTGCATCTCTCCACTCCAATGCCGGCGCACGTCTACGAGAAGAAATAAATCTTCTCCCTCTTTCTTTGCAACCATTCCACTTGCATGATCATGAGGGGCATGTTTTACAGGCACCGTCTGACGCTAATCCTGCTGATACCGCTGTTGCTGAGTCCTATATGCAGGAATCTGGTGAAAATTCGGACGCCGGTGTGAGTTCTGCTGATTTTTCTATGCCCGGCACGGGTCTCGATGAAGATCCGACCGACAGCCCTGGCGCCCAATCATCGGCGTCGGCTCCACCTGCACGATCACCCTCGGGATCGCGGTCATTGGTGCGCGAATCTCCCTCAGTGGAGGAGCGGTCGGGGACCGCGGCATATTCCCGTCACGTGGCAGGCGCTGGTTCGCCGGGTGCCGATCTCACGCCTGACAGCGCTGCTGCGACGGAGTCCTCGTCAGCTGTGTCGGGATCTTCTGCGGCTGAGGTCCAGGTGCCCTCTGTTGCTGTTGTGCCACCGCTGGAGCGTCGACATACACGACTTCAAAGTGGTATTTCAAAACCAAAGGAGTTTACGGATGGCACTGTGAGGTATGATCGTCTCAAATATAGCAACTATTGCAGTACTGGTGAACCCTCTAGTATTACTGAAGTGCTTGCGGACTCTCGGTGGAAGTCTGCCATGGATGAGGAATTCTGCGCTTTTGAAGAATGGCACGTGGCATCTTGTTCCCTCTTCTCATGGTAAAAATGTGATTGATTGCAAGTGGGTCTATAAGGTAAAAAGGAAGGCTGATGGCACTGTTGATCGTTATAAAGCTCGCTTGGTTGCCAAGGGCTTTAAGCAGCGCTATGGTATTGATTATGAGGATACTTTCAGTCCTGTGGTGAAGGCGGCTACTATTCGTCTTGTTCTGGCTCTTGCTGTTTCTCGTGGATGGAAACTTCGCCAGTTAGATGTAAAGAACGCGTTTTTGCATGGTGTTCTGGAAGAAGAGGTCTATATGAGACAGCCTCCTGGGTATGATTCTCAGGCTGGGAAGATTTGCAAACTTGACAAGGCTTTGTATGGGCTTAAACAAGCACCTCGAGCCTGGTACTCTCGACTCAGTTCTAAGCTTCAGTCTCTTGGTTTCGTTGCATCTAAGGCTGATACTTCTCTGTTCCTCTACAACAAAGGGGGAGTGATGATATATATGCTAATTTATGTTGATGACATTGTTGTTGCTAGTTCCTCAGAGAAGGCCATAGATGCTCTCCTTGTTGATCTTGGCATGGACTTTGCGTTGAAAGATCTTGGAGCTCTTCACTATTTTCTTGGGATTGAAGTTAAACCAGTTAATGATGGCATTATTCTGTCTCAAGAGAAGTATGCCAATGACTTGCTTCGTCGAGTGAATATGCAGATTTGCAAGCCTGTTGATACTCCACTGTCAGTGTCTGAGAAGCTCTCACTTCACGATGGAGAAGTTCTGAGTAGTGAGGATTCTACTCGTTACAGGAGTATTGTTGGGGCACTACAGTATATTACCTTGACTAGACCTGATATTGCTTTTTCAGTAAACAAGGTTTGTCAATTCCTCCATGCACCCACTACAGTTCACTGGACAGCAGTGAAGCGTATATTGAGATATCTACGTGGTACTATTTCTCTTGGGCTGCGATTGAGTAGATCTTCCTCTACTTTGGTGAGTGCATTCTCTGATGCTGACTGGGCAGGCTGCCCAGATGATAGAAGGTCTACTGGAGGTTTTGCAGTGTTTTTGGGGTCGAATCTGATCTCATGGACTGCTAGGAAACAGGCAACAGTGTCTCGTTCTAGCACCGAGGCTGAATACAAGTCACTGGCCAATGCCACGGCAGAAGTTATATGGGTGCAAACCTTACTTGCTGAGTTGGGGGTGTCACAGTCCCATACGGCTGTTTTATGGTGTGATAATATTGGAGCAACATATCTCTCTGCTAACCCTGTATTTCATGCTCGTACCAAGCATATTGAGGTGGACTATCATTTTGTCCGTGAGAGGGTTGCTCAGAAATTGTTGGACATACGGTTTGTTCCTTCAGGAGACCAGGTGGCTGATGGATTCACAAAGTCACTATCTACAAGACAGCTAGAAGTATTTCGTCGCAATCTTAACTTAGATAAGTTATGATTGAGGGGGAGTGTTAAACTACACCGGCACAACCAGGATGTAGCTGTCTGTAGTATTTGTATAGGTCTCTGTATTGTATTGTACTGTAAACCCCTCATGTACGAGGAGGACTCTTGTATGTCCGTATCCTATATATACACACCAGCGGCCAGGGGCGAACCTACATTGAGCTGAGTGGGGGCAGTGGCCCCCACTCACTTTTTTGAATTTTAGGGTAATTTGTTCGTAACTAATGGAAAATTTTGAAGAAAAAATCGATTTTACACTATAAGTGCCCCACTCATCTAATGTGCCCCCACTGAAAAATTTGTCTGGGTCCGCCACTGCCAGCGGCCCGGTTTAGGGTTACGCTTCCCATATTGTTTTGATAACGACATGTCGCCAAACGCCATACGGCTCTCCGTGTGCACCTCCGTCGGCAGGTTTTACAGCGATCATCAGAGAAAACTTGTTTTCAGCTTTATCTGATTTTAGAGCCTCATTTAGGACCCTGGTGGAGATGCTCTGATCTGCGCATGCACCAGGCCACGACGCGGTAAAAATCCTTGAAAAAGGTTCCTGTACATAACAGAGGGTAAGAGAGCTCTCTCCTTATCCTCTCGTGCTACAGTAAGGAGAGGCGAAAGGGAGCTCAGCTCGATCCCGTCCTCCGCCGACGGCCGATCTGCTGTTCCCCTCCCTCTCTGGTCGCCGTTGAGGTGGCCGGAGGGTGGGGGGACCTCAGATTCGTGCCGGAGGCGTGTATATAGTAAGGTAGGGTCTTCCGGCGGCGCTGGCGAGGTGGGGGCGGCGGCGGCGCGGTGGAATAATGGTGCGGGCGTTCCTTCCTCTCCTCGGCGTGGCTCTCTGTGGCGATGCCGATGGGCGCCCGGCGTTTGGTGGGCTGGGCATGGCTGTGGCGGCGGAGGTGACGGCCTGCTCGTGCTCCTTTTGTCCCCTGTCTCCGTCTCCGCGGCGGTGAGGTGGGCTCCGACCTCTCCGTGGAGTTTCTGGGGGTGTTTTTGGAGCTGGTGGTGCTGGTGCATGGCGCTGGCTTCTCTGGCCGGCCGTGGTGGCGGGGGGAGAAGCAGGGGTGTCTGCGTTCGGCGTTTTGGTGTTCGGTGGTGGTTGGATCTGTCTGGTCTTGCTCCCTCTCTGGCTGATGTTGGTCAAGCCTGGCGAGCTCTCCGTCGTGGGGATGGGGTGCTGAGTTCTTGGTCGTCATCTGCCGCTCCGGGGAAGATCAAAGAAGCTGGTGCGAAGATGGAAGGTGACGGTGGTCCAGGAAGGCGTGGACGGCTTGTCGGGGTGGGATCTGCCGGCTTCCCTTGCAGGAGGCCCGATCCGGAGCAGGTGGAGCTCGGCGCATGGCGCCGGCCGATGCGGCTCCACTGGCTTCATCCATCTCGCTGGAGATGGTGCTTCTTGCGGCTCACAAAGCTCTCAGGCAAGGGGCTCTGCTTGCTCCAAGTCGATGCTGTGAAGACGATGGTTCTTTCCTCTGATCTATGGTGTCTTCATGTCGGGTGGAAGAAGGAGGTTCTTGGTCCTCTGTTTTCCTTTTGTATTTGCGCTTGCGTTGTGCTTTGTATCCTTAATTTCATATGAATATAAGTTGCTTTCTTTCTAAAAAAAAAAAAAAAAAAAAGGTTCCTGTACTGTTGCTTGCTCTTTTACGGGGGACTTCATCAATCATCATGGCGCCACCGGATGAACATGGGAACGAAGATGGCAAGCAGGACCCGCCTCTGGCGTTACCTCAGAAGCCACTTGGCCATTGTGAATGCATGGGCCAGCTCGGAGACAAAGGTCAGGCCCACGCGTCAGACACCTGGACCCGCACACCTAACCCACCCACCCACCAACGGCTGCAGAGCCGCCGCGCCGGGGCCCCACCCGTCGGCCAACGAGGCTGCTATCCGCACGGGGTGTGACGACAATTCCGGGCTATTTAACCGACCGGCGGTGAGGGGAAGGAGAAGGGTAGGTGGTCGCATTGCATTGCATCCATCGCACACAGCAGGCGCACCGCGAACCCACCGCACAGAGAACAGCAGGCCTCTCCCCCGACGCAGCGCCGGCAGATCCCATCGCAGGTGAGGCAGCTCTCCCGATCTCCTCCTCCTTCTCCCGAATTCCTGCTCCGTCGCTCGCCGATCCATCGCGGCGCTCGTTAGATGATCTCCCGCCCGATTCGCGTTGATAGCCAGCCGGAGTGCTTTGGGAGGGTTGTCGCGATGATCTCTGTTATCTGGGTGCGATTTCCGTTCCTCGATGCAGTTAGGAGTTAGCCTACCTAGACGGCTCGGCCGTTTGTCTTGTTGTATCTGCAGCTGATAGTTAGGTAGCTGTTGTTCTCAACTTCAGATCCATGGGGCAGTAGCAGTCTAGCTGCCGCGGCTAAACTCATATCGGAGACCTTTGTCGAGTCTCCTGGGACGGGTCAAGTTGAAATCGTTCCATCCATGGATGCTGAAATTCTGAACAGTGCGCGTGCTGACTGAAGTTTTTCTCCTCTTTATTTGTTATATCGTGTGTATGGTCTGGTTGCTGTGTTACCTACCGTACAGACTATCATATAGTAGCAGTTCTGGTCGAGGAGGCAGAGCAGCGTGTTAGCGCCGTTGCCGGGATGACTTACTGGATGCCTGCTACGTTGGTGGTACGAATTTAGTAGGATGTTTGCTGAGAATCAATCACGCAGTTAGCGAATTTATCTGTGCACATGTTGACGTCACGCTTGATCGGGGTTTGTTTTCAAGATTCCACCCAGTTTCTTGGTACCCTAAACAGCCTATGTGACTTGAGAAAATACATGATGCTGTTCTCCCCGACCATGAGTTCCTACTGGAATTAGTTCCGTCAGGTGCTTAGGATCTTAAAATCAAAGTAGGTGGTGTTTTGCCGTGGTACTTCTTTTTTAGTTGGTATCTGTACTTGATATTCAGTTCTTCACTAGTCAGTTCTGAAACTTCTGTTGAGTACATACTACTGCTCAGAAGGAGCTTATTTTTGCCTCTAGTTCTTACGTCTGATTGGTGGGTTCATATAGGATTTTAACATTTAGAGTTAGATATGCATAAATAATTGACATTGATCCATGCGTGATGTCTTTGTTGCATCTCTTTTCAGCCACGAGATGGCTCTCACTAGAATTGGTCTCGCTGGCCTCGCCGTCATGGGGCAGAACCTTGCCCTTAACATTGCAGAGAAAGGGTACCCCATCTCTGTCTACAACAGGACAACCTCCAAGGTTGATGAGACTGTTCAGCGTGCCAAGATTGAAGGAAACCTTCCTCTCTACGGTTTCCATGACCCTGCATCCTTTGTGAACTCCATTCAGAAGCCACGTGTCGTCATCATGCTTGTCAAGGCCGGCGCACCGGTTGACCAGACCATCGCAACACTAGCAGCACACTTGGAGCAGGGTGACTGTATCATCGATGGAGGAAACGAGTGGTATGAGAACACAGAAAGGAGGGAGAAGGCGATGGAGGAGCGTGGACTCCTCTACCTAGGGATGGGTGTTTCTGGAGGAGAGGAGGGTGCCCGCCATGGCCCATCCATGATGCCTGGAGGCTCATTGGAGGCATACCAGTACATTGAAGATATTCTTCTCAAGGTGTCTGCTCAAGTCGCTGACAGTGGCCCTTGCGTCACATACATTGGAAAGGGTGGGTCTGGAAACTTTGTGAAGATGGTTCACAACGGAATTGAGTACGGTGACATGCAACTGATCGCTGAGGCATATGATGTTCTCAAGTCAGTGGGTAAGCTCACCAACAGTGAGCTGCAGCAGGTTTTCTCCGAGTGGAACAAGGGTGAGCTCCTCAGTTTCTTGGTCGAGATCACTGCTGATATATTTGGCATCAAGGATGAGCAGGGTGATGGCTACTTGGTCGACAAGGTCCTGGACAAGACTGGGATGAAGGGAACCGGCAAGTGGACAGTGCAGCAGGCTGCTGAGCTCTCTGTGGCTGCTCCTACCATCGAGGCCTCCTTGGATTCCAGGTTCCTCAGCGGGTTGAAGGATGAGCGGGTGGCGGCTTCCAAGATCTTCCAAGGTGACTACACCACTGATGAACCTGTCGACAAGGCACAGCTGATTGACGATGTGAGGAAAGCCCTCTATGCCTCGAAGATCTGCAGTTACGCCCAGGGCATGAACATTATCAAGGCCAAGAGCACGGAGAAAGGATGGGGCCTCAACCTTGGTGAGCTAGCCAGGATCTGGAAGGGTGGGTGCATCATCCGCGCCAGCTTCCTGGACCGCATCAAGAAAGCCTATGACAGGAACGCCGAGCTCGCCAACCTTCTGATAGACCCGGAGTTCGCACAGGAGATCATGGACAGACAAGCTGCATGGAGGAGGGTCGTCTGCCTCGCCATCAACAACGGTGTTAGCACCCCAGGCATGTCTGCAAGTCTGGCATACTTTGACTCCTACAGGAGGGACAGGCTGCCCGCGAACCTGGTGCAGGCGCAGAGGGACTACTTTGGTGCTCACACCTACGAGAGGGTTGACATGCCAGGCTCCTTCCACACTGAGTGGTACAAGATCGCAAACTCGAAGATCTGAGCTGCTGCTGCTCCACTGTGTGACAGGCTCGGCATGGTTCCGTCTTCTCGGTATATTTGGTGTCCAGTTATGGGGTTCTTTTCCTGTAGGGGAAGAGCTGCTGTTTAAATTTTATTTGGGTAATGAGTCATGTATTTAATTTCGATAAGGAGGTCCAATTTCTCTCCACTACCTGTCATAGTTTCATGTAATCAAACCCGGAGAGGAACATTGTTATTTGTCGGATCTCAGAATTCTGAATTTAGCATGAATAATAATATGCAGTTTCACGTTCCTGTGTTTTACTTGTTTCCGAGCCAATGATCCTCCTGATTCCCCAGTACCATTGCCTGTTTGTATGATGCGTCATATCTCATATGATTCACAAAAAATCTGTTGCTTTCTTTGAAGCCGTCAATGGTATTTGTGAATTGTGACAAAGTCCTTTCTGTTTGGAAGAAGAGCCACGTTTGCCCAATTGCCCACACTCCTGCTTGCGTCCCTTTTGTCATTTACACCAGAAGTTTAAAACAAGATTTGTTCGAAATCGACATGTTTTGACTTAATATTCTACACTATTTAGCACGATGTTTGGTGCTACATTGGCCCAACTTTTATTTCGAACTGAGTAGAGACGCTGGACTGAACTGCTGATCGATCGATCAAGTGATGAACATTTGTGCATCTATCTACTGGTTCGGGTACAGCGATAACAGTATGGGGTAATGCGCGAACGAAACTTGAAGGCGTATTTTTCGGTACATTAGAGATTTAGAGAAGCAGCGAAGGCGGTTTCCTACTCTCTGCTTCTGCTTTCGAATTTGTTCTGCTTCCTTCCTTCACTGCCGCGCATCAAGCCAGAGGCTCGCGGCGGCAGAATGGCGGCGGCGGTGGAGGACCCGTGCTGCTGCATCTCGCACGCGTTCGACCGCGCCGTGCGCCGGGAACCCGCCCGCCTCTCTATCGTCCAAGCGGCGGCGGCGGCGGGCGCGGACGACGGCGAGCGCCGCTTCACCTGCGGCGACCTGCTCTCCGCCTTCTCCTCCCTCTCCCGCCGCATCGACGCTGCGCTTCATCGCCCTCCCCCCTGCGACGGCGGGTCCCCAGGTGCGTGCGTGGGCCGCGGCGTGCTCGGCTGCCGATTTTGTCTTCCGCTGTAATTTCGTCCCCCGTTCACCTCTCCCTGACTCTGAATTTGGAACCCTAGGCTGCTCCGATCGGGACCGGGAAGCGCCCACGCGACGCCTAGAATCGTGGGTGTGTACGGGTGGCCGTCGGTGGAGTACGTCGCCGCCGTCCTGGCCGTGCTCAGGTGCGGCGAGGCGTTCCTGCCGCTGGACCCGTCGTGGCCGGAGGAGAGGGTTCAGTCGGCCGTGTCAGCGTCTAATGCGGTCCTAGTCGTATCGTCAGGGGGTTCGCCAGCAGACAACATGTTTAAGAGCAGCGCTTGCCCTGTTCTGCGCTTGGACGGCGACATCCGGCAATGGTCCGACGATGGAGGGGTTGGGATAGGTGGAGAGGAGTTTGCTTGGCCGTGCCAGCGTGAGAGGCCACGGGAGTTCTGCTACGTGATGTTCACCTCTGGTTCCACTGGAAGACCCAAAGGTGTTTGCGGAACCGAGAAAGGTAAAACGGTCACTGCTCCTTGTCGCTGTGGACGGCTGGTTACTTGTGTTTTTCTTAGGTATTGTTGCGCAATTATTTAGGCCTTCAGGCTATTTTATTTCTCTGCTTCTGAAATGGCGAAGAAATCGGTCCACATTATTCTACATGATAACCTTTTGTTCTAGACTTGTAGGTTACTACATTTCATTAATTCCACTGTTTCTGTAGTCTTATGGTAATGGTATGGTGTTCTGTGTGATTTTTTAAATCCAATGTTTGGTAGGAGAACTTGCAGATATATATACCTGAAATTTAATTAGTAGCAATATTTTCCGTCTAGTGCTTTTCTGATGGCTTAATCACTAGGTGTTTCCGATTGAATTTTGGTTTTATTGAGCAACCAAGTTATTGACATATGATTGTTTTACTATCATGCTATAGGTCTTCTGAATCGCTTTTTGTGGATGCAAAGAAGGAATCCTTTGTGCTCAGACGACGTGCTGTTGTTTAAGACATCTGTCAGCTTTGTCGACCATCTTCAGGAGTTTCTTTCTGCTGTGTTGACCAGCACAACACTTGTCATTCCTCCAATGACTGGAGAGCTAATCCATCATCACTGGCTAGCTTGATTAAGGTTACTTGGCCTTCATATATGCGTTAGTCTTGTACTCTTGTTCTAGTGAAAACACTTCTATGATTATTTTTGGCATGAAAATAGCAGGGGGGAGAATACTGGTTTCTTTATTCAGTTAGTTTTTTCCAAAATGTATTTGACCAAAAGCTCCAAAACTTCTACTTGATGAAATAAATCCCACTGGTGTACAGGAATAGTATTGCACACAAATCTCACAAGCATGGCTGCCTTTCGAGTATTCAGTTTGACATTATGGAATAACTACCTCTCTTCCAAATTATAAGATGTTTTAGCTTTTTTCCGGAATCGCATGTATCTAGATGCATTTTAGTGTGTTGGTTCACTCATTTCAGTCCATATGTAGTCCACATTGAAATATTGAATACATCTTATAATTCGGAAAGGACTTGCTGACTGGCTACTACCTTTCCATTCAACTTGCATAATACATATGGTTAAGGTTTCTAACTTCCTAATTCAAGCCATCTTTTCATGTATGCCCAAGTGTGGGTAGCTCCTAATGTATGTTAGCATAACCTTTTCGTTCCCCGTTATCATTGGCAGAGATAAAATGGTAGCAAACAGCATTTTAGTATGTTGTCATTGTAATCAAGGGATAGTCTGAGGCTCTTCTGTTTGACATGATTAAATGCTTAACAACACAGTAGATCATTACATACTACCTTATTCTTTTTGGTATAATATTCATTGCCCTTGTATTTTGCTAATGTTATCTAGGTATACACTATATCAAGGATGACTCTGGTTCCTTCATTGATGCCGATAGTACTACCTACCCTGGAGAAAAATATTTCATGTGGATATAACTCTCTTAAGATCTTTGTATTTAGTGGGGAAGTTCTGTCCTTGGTGCTGTGGAAGAGTGGTCCATGAAATTCTGCCAGATACTACTATCATAAATCTGTATGGAACAACAGAGGTGAGGAAGTTACTCACTCAATATATTCTGTCGTTTCAGACGAGACCGAGTGTAATATTATTTCTCTAATATGTTCTTACTCATACTCATTGATCTCACCAGGCACTGCCAGTGCAAATCAACACTGATTTGGTCAGTCATTAGACTAAAATTTCCTAGTTTAACTATTAATAAAAGGGATGTTTGCATAATTTTTTTTTGTTACGGTCACACAATTGAAAATGTATTTTGTGCCATCTTTATTGCAGGCAGGCTCAAACTTATTAATATTTCTGTACAACGTTAGGGATGCATATCTTTTACTGTAGTTACACCCACATGTGTTTCACAATCTAGGTAGTATCTATCATACCGGAGAGTATGTGTAGATATTATGGAGTATGTAAGACTATTGAGGTAGTATGTGAAGATATTTTGAAAATATAGTACAAACTATGGTCCTCACTTGCAATTTTTTCATTTAACATGTTTTGAAGTATGTTAGATACAGTATATGAATATACTCAAACTGATAAAGTATTACATATTACCATCCCATGGTAGTTTATGAGACATGGGTGTAACTGCACCCAGGAGTAAGAAGTATTTTCCCTATATATAGGGAAATCATCATATTGAGTTAGTAGGCCATAAGGATTGACTGATTGAGTGCTCGAGTTCTCAACTAATTACACCCTGAGATGAACTAAAAAGCTCAATTGTGTCCAAGGTTCAATTAAGCGCTAGGTGCTAATTGAGCGTTTTGCCTTCGCTTTTCTCTTTTCTGAAGGATTAAAGCGCTAAGTGCAATTAAGCGCACGTTTCAGCGCAGTTGGGCGCTAGGCGTTTTGCTCTGCTCAGCGCCTAAGCAAGCTAAAGCGTGCGCTTAAGCGCACTTTTTATAACCTTAATTGTGTCACTTTTTGTTTAGTGAGAAGTTCAATTGGTCACATAAGCGATACAGAGGGTGTCATAATCTGAGCGGCATGTTAAATAGAACTGAAATATCATACTTCTTTCCCTAGGATTCATCAATCTATGAGCTCAGTGGTATCACTGTTTCTTCTCAATGTGAGCTGAAATTATTCTTGGTCCTTTTATGCCATTCTTTTGTTCAGTATCCTAGTACAGGGACTAGCTGAAATCAAAGTTGTAGTGTTTGTTTGTATCTTTATTCAAAAGTTGTACTTGTGTTTCAGGTTTCTGGTGACTGTACATTCTTTGATTGCAAAGATCTGCTTGCAATTTTAGAGCATGAAGAAATAACCAGTGTACCAATTGGGTTTCCCATTGCAAATTGTGAAGTTTTTCTTTTGATGCATGCTGGGATAGCGGATGAAGGTGAAATTTGTGTCACTGGAGCATGTTTATTCAATGGTTATTTAGCAGAGTTTGTGAGGAGTAACGCTGAAGGCAATGAAAGTTCAATATACTACAAAACAGGTGACTATGCTCGACGGCTAAAGACCGGTGAACTTATTTTCCTAGGTAGAAAGGACCGTACTGTAAAAATTTATGGGCAGCGATTTTCACTAGAAGAGGTAGAATCAACCTTAACAGAACATCCTGATGTCAGCAATGCTACAGTTACTTTTGAAAGCAAAGGGTGTCCAGATTATAAGGCATATCTGGTGTTTAGGACCAAGGACGAAATTGTGAAAGACAGCCGGCACAGAGAAGTAAGTTCTTCTCAAGATATCATGACATCAATTCGAAGTTGGCTCATCAAGAAGTTTCCACCAGCTATGATTCCAAACTTTTTCCTCCCCGTGAAGTCATTACCTTTGACTTCTTCAGGAAAGGTTGACTATGTCAAGTTATCAAGTTTGGAGTGTGCATTGGAGCCATGTGAATTTGAGTCTGCAAGAGGTCTAGTTAATCTACATTTACAAGTTATTAAAAAGGTTTGATCTTAATTATAAGTGCAGTCTCTTGTTTTTACCTTGTTGCGTGGAAATTTGCTTTATGTTTTTTTCTCTTATCAAAATATTTTTCTCCGGGATACTGTCATGTTTTACTGATGCCATTTACATCTGCAATAGGCATTTTGTGACGCCCTACGTATTGATGAAGTTTCTGACTTTGATGATTTCTTCACCTTGGGTGGTAACTCAATTTCTGCCGCCCATGCAGCTCACAAGTTGGAGATTGACATGAGACTGCTTTATATCTATCCAACCCCTTCAAGCTTTTGCATGCTTTAGCTGTGGAGAACAGTAGTTTGGTTTCTCCTACTGATGAGCCTCACCCTAAGAAGGGCCTGAATGTATCTTTAAACATACAAAGATCATTTAACTCGATTACTGCAAATGTAGATGATAATTTTCATGAAGGCAAAGCACAGATAATTGGAGAGCGCGCACATGATCATATTGCAGGGAGTTACGGAAATGAAATGGATGGTCAGCTTAACAAATATATAATCTCTGCTAATGATAGATACCAGGCGAACAGCATCTACTTGGAGGCATGTTTGAAGGACAGAAAACAGTGTGGGCAGTCAATGGATCCTGAACTTTTGTTTACAAAAGAAGTGGTCTATTGGACGTTGCAACAGCTTTATGCATGACAATGAAGGGAAACTGCAACTTGATGATGTTTTCTCATATGTCTCATGCAACAAAAGAGGTTATCTTCAGAACTTTGGAATGTTCCTTTGGATTCATGTGTTGACGCCTCACCTTTGCTTGTCCTGAACAATGGGATAATGAACATATTTATCGGGTCTCATTCACATTTGTTTCTCTGCATTGATGGTTGCAGGTGATTTTTGGTTGCTACTATTTCTTAATTTGTCATTGTTCATTTTATTATCCTGATGTACTTCGAATGCTAAATCATTGACAATCTAGTATGCCATGTATGCTTGCATGCTGTTCTCATTCATTTGGCTAATTTGAATTTGATCCAATATTCCAATGAGACAGCAATCCAAACTGACCATATGCTTACTGAAATTTTTCTCCCATTTTATTGTGCAGTGGTTCAGTGAGGTGGAGTGTCAAATTGGAAGGACGTGTGGAGTGTTCTGCTGCTATAACTGGTGATTTTTCAGAGGTAACATGACTATTGAACTAAGCAACAATTGAGAGACTAACTTACCAAGCATTTTGCTCCCCAGCTCATGGTTACTCTCTTGGACAGGTTGTGGTTGGATGTTATAAAGGGAAAATTTACTTTCATGATATTTTGACTGGTAAACTATCTTGGACAGTTCAAACAGATGGAGAGGTACATTTGCTGCATCTTTTTATTTGAAACATCTTTTAAGCCTTACTTTGATAGATGGCAGCTGTATTTCGTTCCATCTCTGAGTAACATTAAGAATGACATGGAATTGATTATTTTGCCTGCTAGATGTAAATAAAAATATTTGGGAAGTCTGATTTTCAGATAATCTTCTTGATTGTAAATATTATTTTTGACTGGGATCTGTTCAGTTGAGTAGGATATAGTTCTCCAATTGCTGCAAGTGAAATAGTAAAAGAAGGGGCCAAAATTTGCAGTTACGTTGTGCAAAGGTCTATGATGGAAGTACCATTCTAGCATATCGAAGTTGATAATGCGGTTGCAAAGTTACCCAATGTTTATTTACTAGAACCTGCTCTTGTCAACTCACAAAATGTTTTTCGCAATTCATGTCTCATATTATGAGTATTCTTTCAGGTAAAAATGCAACCAGTTGTTGACAGGACAAGGAATTTAATATGGTACCATTCCACAATCTTTCTTTTGCTATTCTTTTATTAGCACGTTACTACCACTCATCAAAACTTTCTGTGTCTATATCCTTTCTCTCTGCTTAGATGATTACACATTTTCTTATTCCGGTAATAAAATGTCGAGTTTCCAAATAGAACAAGTGAACCAATGACCTCTCCACTTTGTACTTTATAGTCATACAGAGACAAGTTTGGGCAATAGATGACTCTACAGCTGCCATTTTTTGTATTAATAATATGCTATATGTACTTTGCAGGTGTGGCTCTTATGACCATCATTTATATGCACTAAATTACAAAGATCGTTGCTGCGCTTACAAAGTGTCATGTGGTGGAAGCATTTATGGTTCTCCTGCCATAGACATGGTATTTTTACTGATTAACAATATGCATATTGTACCTTTGTTCCAAAAATAAAGGCATATAAATTTAGTCAAAGGTTAAAGTTTACTAGGTTTGACCAAATATATGGAAGAAACTATCAACATCGACAATATTGAACAAATACACTGAAGTTATACTTTATGGTGGATCTGTTGATATTGATTTGATAATGTAGATATTCATATTTTTGTCTATAAAATTGGTCAAACTTAGAAGGCCTTGATTTTTTTTACTAAATGTGTACTCCTTATTTTGTTGGAACGGAGGGAATGTCTTAATCTGCATAGGGGCTCTATGAATCTTTTTTCATTTGCATTGCTCCCTTGCAGGTGCACAACACGATCTATGTTGCATCTACAAGTGGCCTTGTGACTGCAATATCCCTTGAGGTGACTTAGGATATATTCCGTGTGATAACTTGGAGAACACATGCATTTTTCTTTCATGGGAATTGTCTTCAGCACAGCCTGGCAAACCAATTAAAATTTGTAATAACAGTTGAATATCAAGAGTCTTCACTGGTTTCTCTTGGTTGTAGCAGGTTCCATCATTCAAAATAGTTTGGCAACACGAAGTTGGGGCACCAATTTTCAGTTCCCTTGCCATAGATCATGAAAGTGGAAATGGTAATTCTTAAACCAGCCATCTGCACAGATATTCCGGAATATGCCCATACATATGTTGTTAGATTTTTTCCTTTAGGTGACCGGCCCACATTCAGGTTTGACTGTTTGGAAATCGACCTTTTCATTTATATTTCACCATTTAGTTCATGCACACCTTTTTCGTATGTGTTCCAAAAATGTTCAAAATAAAAATCAAGTTTAGTGCACTTTTTTTTTCAACCAAAACTTTCAGATTTAAGAGAAAATTGAATCCAGAAATTTACCCTGTATTGCAACATCAATGAAAACTACATATTCTGAATGTAACTGTTGGAGAGGCCTGAAGAGAACTATTTACATTGACTATAACAGTGCAACTGTGCATGGCTCGGGCATACTTGGGTAGGTATGTGGTTATGTTTTAAGGGGCCAAGGTTAGTGCTAGCATGGTACAATTCTGTTCAGCTGTATAGAAGTAAACCATATTGTCTTGATATAAAGTATTTGTCTTGGTTAATAGTGTAATGGAACACTTATTAAACATAACCTGAGTATTTTAGCACTGGGAGTTTGCTATGTACTTTCAGTATTTTCAGTTAAAGATGTCAATTTGTGCTGATTATTAGACTTGCATTTTGCAGTTGTTTGTTGCTTGGTGAATGGTCTGGTGATCGCATTGAACTCACATGGCACTGTTGTCTGGAAGGTGCAACTGCTCTTCTTTTTTCTGTTGTGTTGTGAATCTATTGTTACAGAGTCACAATTGTTTCCCCTCAATAAAAAAAAACAGAGTCACAATTGTGCAACAGAATGATGTACCAAACAACAGTTAATTTTATTAGAGCGCTTGGTAGAAGCACCAGACATCTGGTAGACCAAAAGTCCAAACCTACCGCACCTACAAAATAAGCATTGAGTGAAAAACTCCGGGAGCAGTTATAGTTTGTGGTGTCAGCAATGAAGTTTTAGATGTCCTTCTTTCTGTCTTTTCATGTCAAGATTTCATTGTGTTTGCTTTTGTGTTGTTATTTATTAGCGTTCCATTGCTTAAAACATATCCATAACTAACTTTAAAAACTCAGGCAACTGTTGGTGGTCCTATTTTTGCTGGTGCATGTGTATCGTCTGCTCTTCCTTCTCAGGTATTATCTATGTTTATGTGCATTATCAACTGTCAAACTCTCGTTTGCCCTATGGAGTTTTATGTTCATAATAATATGCAGTATATAATTTATAACTTTGAGAATCCTGCAAAATGTTGTTCTTTCACAAACTAATGTCTTGAGTTTTACCACAGTTCATAACTCGATACACTCCCAGTTTGAATTAATCTAAACCGAACATTTGTGTATATGTTATTGGCAGGTGTTGATACCCTCCCGCGATGGACTTTTGTACTCCTTTGATATTGTAAGTCTTACACACTGGACTTCAAAAGTTATCTACTGAGACAACACAATGTAACGTTTTATATTGGGAGTAGTGAAATAGCTTGCTAAAGAGTTGGTTGCATGACGATCGGATCGTATAATCACTTTCTATTTAAATAACAGTTCCAAATTATACTCACTCGTTATATACTCAATTACATTTTTGCACGTCATGTCTAAAATCATAATTGATGATGATGATCGAACCTCTCTTACTGCTTTCTTTACTTGTTTTCTGATCTTAGTTAGCAATTGAGGGTAATTCTCAAGATCTTCTTGTCTTAATCAATTGAACTCTGTTTGTTGCATTTTTTTATTAGTAGGAGAACACGGCCTATCTTCACAGTAAGTGGTATCAAGCCATTTTAAACGACTTTAAGTAAAACAAGTAGTGGATAGTGAACAAAATTGCGAGCTCAATGCATTGTTGCTTGTTATTGTTTATTTGCAATTATGCAACTTAAAGATCAAATATTTCCATCACAGACATCTGGTGATCTTCTTTGGTCCTATGAAGTCGGTGACCCGATTACTGCATCTGCTTTTGTTGATGAAGTTTTATCATCAACGCCATCTGGATCATCTGATAGGTAGTCAACATATTTGTAGGATAGTCTGTCGCAAGCAAATATATATCAAGAAAATGACATATCTGATTTTTTGACAGATTTGCTTGTATCTGCACAAGTTCTGGAAAGGTTCATGTCCTTAGGATTACAGCTGATGCTAAGCAGAAGAAAGTTGGTGACTTTGTGCAAGACTTTGCAGTCATGGATCTTCCTGGAGACATCTTCTCATCGCCCTTGATGGTGGGTGGGCGCATCTTTGTTGGATGCAGAGATGATCGACTACATTGTCTCTCAGTCACCACACAGCTCTAAATGGCGTGTAATTAATCTTCCGTTGCTATGTTGAGCTTCTCAACCTGGTATCTTTATCCTGCCATGCTTCCGCAGCTAGAACCTTGTTCTTTTTTTTTTTTTGTTAAGATACACAATATTTAGATGTTGACATATGCAGTCGAACTGCTTTTTCTAGTGGCCAAGTGCAGATTACTGGCATGGGCCTGAGCACTGAGCAGTTTGATCTTTTGAAAATCAACAAAGAAGAATGCAGAATCTACTGATGCTTGGGTTCAAAAGGTTAGCTTTCCACACCTGCAATGGAACTTTAAGATCTCCTGTTAAGTGTTTGATGTTCAATACCATAATCAGTCAACCACATTGCAACCTTAGTGCTCACCCAGTATATGGGATTCGGAAGTAGAAGCAGAGTAGAGTAAACCACATTCGCTCTTTGCTGCGGAAAATGTGCTTTTAAGATTGGTCGGTATGCTTATAAGTCTCTTTTATACATGGGAATACTTTTATCATTGTGATCAACATGTTCATCTGTACCTAACTACCTATTCTGATGTACTAAGGCAGCTTACATAATAGTTCTATATATCGTTTGTATCGGCTGATATTTCGATCATATTGGTGTTTTTAAGCCAAACTGATGTTAACCGATATATTCTGAACCTGTTAACTGATTTGGAAAATTTGATCCTGATCAACAATATATCAGCTGGTTCAAAGTTCCCTGTTCAAATGTTCTTATGTACTGTTGACTTGTTAAGTATTCTAAAATTTACATTTCACAACATTTACATTGTCCAAATGTACTGAAAATGGCAACATTATACAACAATTTGCTCATCTTGATGTACTAACCCAAATCATTAGGGAATAAATTTGTGGAAGAACACATGAGCAAGCTTCATGGCATAGTCATGCGCCAACGATATGGCGATCTTGGAAAGGCAGTACCCCATCGGCTCTATTGTGACCATGAGGTTTATGTGGATGGTGGTAGGGAGGAGTCTGCTGTGGGAGACGCCTCTTGCCTCTCCCATCTCTTTCCACTACCACTAATGACACCATCCTTGGGGCTGGAATCTGTCTGGCAGAGGACAGCTGCTCATCTGGGGCTCTGTGGTTGAGACAGATGGCAGCCAACAGATCATGCATGAAGGTATATATGAAACTAGCTAGGATTGAAAATGTGATGGAACTCCTGATTTGTTGGGGTAGTTAGTACCTAGGATGTGTGCTTTAAGGTGATCACTGCCAGGATAGTTGTATCTTGATAGTACCTAGAAGAATATGATTCTTTCCTCAACTAATCGAGTTGTTATTTTTAACTAGCTACTCACGAAGAAAAGCTCCAGCAACAACTCCTTGATTTGCTTCTTATTCTGATCATCTGGTGCACCAATACCATTGCATCCTTGGTAAACACACTTGTGATATTCGGGCCAAATTCATGCACACCTTGGAGAAAGGTGGAGCACACTGGTGGTGATTAAATGCATCTTCGTTCATCAACTTACAAGTATCCATGCGAAGGCCTTGCATGGATAACAAGATTTTTGCATCACAGGTCCATATGATAAAATACACTTTTTTGCGTACAAGTCTTCAATAATATCCATCAAAAAAATCAGGATGAGCTAAAATATATATCCTTATAACACCGGCAATACACAAACTTGTTAGGGAGGTGCATTTTGGTACAAAACAAGTTGCAAACTGAGATGAGTTAGTCCAGTAACTTGGAACGAGGTGCAAATTAGTCCAAAACAACCCGAATTGAAAGCGTGGCAGCCAAATTAACATGGTAATTTTGTAAAACAAACCTTGGAATTCTATGTACTTACTTAATTTGGTCCTCGAGCGCATTGGTCAATTATATCTTACAGAAATAACCCTGGATTTTCTTCTACTTGCCCAATTTTGTCCTTGGAAGGCACATTGGTCAATTTGGTCCGTATAGGCTCAAGTAGTGGATAATCTTCTCCCACTCAGTGGTAGAGCTTGTCGTTCCGCCGCCCGGAGAGTCCCGTCTAGAAGTACCAAAACATAACGTTAGCCAAGAGCCTTATAACAACGAAATACCCAGCCACAATTGCCACCACGGACAGGGCTTTCCTCGTGAGACTGAGCTAGTTGGCTTCAATATATCATCTAACCAGCTCACCGGACCGATGATGTGAGCATGTCGTCGAGGGGAAGAACGACGTGATTAATGTGGCAGCCACTAACGCGGCTAACAGAGGGATCGGGTGGACGACATTACTTTTATGGTGCATTCAATTAGCATATCTCAGGATTAACATGTACTCCCTCCGTCCAAAAATAAGTGTCTCAAGTTTGTCAAAATGTGGATGTATCTAGACATGTTTTTATGATTAGATACATCCATATTTTAACAAACTTAAGACACTTATTTTGGGACGGAGGGAGTATGCTTTTATGGTGCATTCAATTAGTAAATATAAGATACAATGGTTGGAGACCAGAGATGCAAAGACAACTAATATAAAGCACTTAAATGTTGGTGGTACATATTGGCAATACAATATGCATATAAGTAATGGACTCATGTTGTAGCAAGATGGAAAGCCGAAATTGCAAAACTTTACTACCTCCGTGGCTCCGTCGATCTAGTTCGTTGCAATAAGAGGGTTGGGTTGAATGTGGAGAAACATGTAGGAGGCCAAGTGAATTGATGATTAGACTATGATACAAGTGAGAATGGGATGTGTCGGTAATTTAAGGTGAATATTATTATAAAAAAGTATTGGCACTTCGGTAGTTGGTCTCAAAGAGATTGCAAGGATTGGTATTGTAACATGTTCTATAGCGGCTAGGAAACCGGTATTGCGAACTGACTTTGAGTGGGAGACATAAATATGCGCATCTACTAGATTCTTAAAACTTGGTTTTGGAGATCTTGTTTCTGATGGTTTCACCTTGGGACAGCTTGAGTTTGAAGGTATTGTTGGGTATTCTGTGTTGATTGTTGGGAGGAAAATTAATACGGCGAGATTTTGGGTGTATGTAACGACTCACTCCCATCGTACAAGACAGCAGGTGAGGCACTATTGAATGTTTTCGCAATTTCTAGCTGAGATTGGATAAAATCATTCATACATACACAACGTTGAATACTTTGCTAAAAAAATGAGCTTGAAGGAGAGGTTCCTTCCTCATTCAGTGAACTCTCAGCTATCAGGATTCAGGACTTATAGAGTGAAACCTTTCTTACAATAATGATGTTGGTTCACTTCCCAACACTATGTTGTTCGACCACCTTGACGACACACTCGATGTCGACGTGCTCAGCTGTCCCGGCACGATGACATCGCCGCCTTGCATAGACTGGCATTCCGACTGAACGCCGCCACCTGAAACCACGCCATGGCCATCGAATCCTCCTAGACAGAGTGTCGCACAATGAGTTTCCCTTAAACCACACCATGGCCACCAAACCTTCTTAGTTACTCACAACCTCAAGCCAAATTCCCTCGTTTGTTTCAGTTCTGAATAACAATCTTGAACTTTCCCTGCATAATCGAGTAACCAGCATGGCCAAGCAGATCCAGAATTAATCCTGCCTCGACTTTGTTGATGTAGGACACACACACACTCTTAGGAACTGATGCGTATCTGCGCTATGTTCGTGGAGGCCGCAACTTCTCCAGAGCCAATCGGCGACCCAATTAAACGCCACCATCGTCTTGGGGTCTCAAGCCGTACATAAAACCATTTTATTTGCGTCGTTGTTATGTCATGATCGCCTAAACACAGCACAAAATATCTGGCACAAAAACCCTCTGGCTCGGCATTAACCTTATATTCCTCGATCGTGACATGTCTGTGACAGAGGTCGAGCTGCCAACATGAAGTGGCAAACAAGGTACCATGGTCCGTCTGAACTGTCCAAGGGATCGGGGATGACGCCGGAGAAGTTCAGACGAACCATGGACGAGTTCTTCTTCCTCAACGGGGCACTAAACGTGGGCGACTTCGTGCCGTGGCTGGACCGGCCTGATCTGCTCACGTAGGCAGGTGTGGCTCGATCGGTTGCCTGAACAACAATGTTTTCCAACATTTAACACTTGTATGCACACTAAGAAAAATGTAGCAAGACGATCTAACAATTGATATTTCTAAGTGGACCAGCTTGCAGATCTGAAGTTATAAGTTAAGTTTCTGAAGATGCAATTATAAGTTTGAAAATGTTTTTGTTGGACTGTATTCTCCAAAACAACGACGGAAAACGTAAACCTCGAAACAAGGACATATTGGTTGATTAGAAGTAGACACAAAAACAAATTCAGCTAAAATTGTATTTTCTTGTTTCTTGTTGGTACTATTCTTCTCCATTTTTCACAGGAAAATGCTAGACTTACGGGAGGAATCTTACGAAAAAATACTTACGGACGTATGTGTTAACGTCGCTCGTTAATCTCCCCCCTCCCCCCCCCCCCCCCGCCCACCACACACACACCCCCGATTTGGGCCCTCCACCCCCACCAACCAAATGTTGACACCTCATCCCGTAAGCCTTTTCCGTAACCAAACTGCCCGTAAGTGTAGTATTAATCTTTTTCACGCCACCAGTGGTGGTGGAGATGCTAGGGGAGGTTGAGTGCCAAATAATGTCAATCGTATTACCAAGTCATCTTTAACTATCACCACTTTAATTACAAAATGATGTCGCATGCAGGACTTGATCGTGGGGGGGTACAAACACTAACAGGGTAACCATGGAGTGGGCCATCTCGGAGCTACTAGCGATGGAGAGTGACATCATGGACCTTCCATATGTGAAAGCCATGGTGGAAGAGACGTTGCGTATGCACCCACTGGGCCCCCTGTTGGCTCCCCACGAAGCCCTGGAGGACGTGTCTATCGGAGGCTACGACCTCCTTGCTAGCACTCGCGTTCTTGTCATAGGAGAATGTGCCATGGTTACAACCTCGGACTCAAGGTAGTACATATATGCCTTGCCAACTTGCTCCATTGCTTCCCCTGGAGGCTCCCTAACGGCATGACATCAGAGCAACTGAGCATGGACGAGATATTTGGCCTCACCACCTCACTCAATACCCCCTTAGAGTTTTATGTTTCATTATGGTGAGAGGACCGCAAGTAATATTATGTGTTTGGTGTATTGAGTTGAAAAACTACCATGGTTTAAAAGACTCAACTTCGTGATTGCTAAACTATGATGTTATAAGTACTAGTTTATTATTAAAATATCCACGTGCCAAAATAACTATCTAGAGTGGTAAAGTGTGGTGGACGAATGATCTCTTCATTTCAATCTTGTAGGGGAAATATCTTCATTTGGATGAGTTGGTTGCAAAACAAAAATTATGTACTTCGTATATAAGCTCGATCAGGCCCAACCAAACAAGACCCAGCCCAAAACACAGAGCACCCAACTCATCACTCCTAAGCGAAGCCCAAGCCCTCACTGAACCCACCCACCGAAAACCACAAGGAAACCCCACGCCGGCGGCGGCCGCCCCCTGACGATGCCCGGCGACGCCTCCTCACCCACCTCCATGGCGGCGGAGGCGCTGGCGCAGGCGGAGTGCGAGCTCTCTGCTGGCCGCCTCCGCGCCGCGCAGAAGCACGCCCGCCGCGCCGCCCGCCTCGACCCGGACTCCCCTACCGCGTCCATCCTCCTCACCGCCACCTCCGTCCTCCTCGCCGACGCCGACTCCCCCCGCGCCACCCTCCTCCTCAGCGAAGGCCCCGAGTCCTCAACCGACTACGACTCCTCCTACATCCGCCGCCACTACAAGTCCCTCTGCAGATCCCTCCGCCCCGACGCCGGCGCTTCCTCCTCCCCCGCCGTCTCCGCCGCGGCCGAGGAAGCGCTCCGCCGGGTCGCCGACGCCTACGCCGCGCTCAAGGAGGAGCGGGAGGCGCCGGACCCGCTGCCTACCTTCTGGACGGCCTGCGCCGGCTGCCGCCTTCTCCATGAGTTCGAGCGTCAGTACGTGGGCTACCGCCTCACTTGCCCGTCCTGCCGCCGGACGTTCCTCGCCTCCGAGGTGCCTCCTCCTCCGCCGCCCAAGAAGACCAAGACTGATAAGCCGGAGAAAACGCTCGCCGAGATGCAGCTGCAGCTCGCCAAGAGAAGAGCGGCGAAAGATCACAAGGCCCCCCAGAGCTCATCTAGTGACGAGGAGGATGAGGAGGAGGAATTGGACGAGCTGGAGGCGAAGGAGGAGCAGGACAGCTATCACTCCGGGCAGATGGCCGTGGAGGACTCAGACTTCTACAACTTCGACGCCGACCGCGGCGAGAAGTGCTTCAAGAGAGGCCAGGTGTGGGCATTGTATGGAGACGAGGACGGCATGCCGCGGTACTACGCACTGGTGGAGACAGCGTCGCCGGGCAGGCAGTTCCGTGCACAGATACGGTGGCTGGAGCTCCAGCCTGACGGGCAGGAGGGTAAGCCCTGTGGGGAGTTCAAGGTTGGGAGAGCTGTCACAGTGAACTCGGTGAACGTCTTCTCGCATCTCGTCGCCTGCGAGAGGGTGGCGAGGGAGGCGTACCGGGTTTACCCAAGAAAGGGATCGGTTTGGGCGTTCCGTGGCGGAGAGGACGCCGACACTGGGAGGCCCAAGTACGATTTTGTGGTGTTCCTCAGTGGGTACAGTGATCTTTATGGCATCAGCTACGGTTACCTGGAGAAGGTGGACGGTTTCAGGAGCATCTTTACCCGTCGTGACATCGGCAGCCATGCTGTTCAGTACCTCCGGAAGGGCGATGTTGGGATGCTTTCGCATCAGGCACCGGCGAGGAAAGTCTCCAAGGGGTTAGACTCGGCCCTGCCTCCAGGGGACTGCTGGGAGCTTGACCCTGCATCCTTGCCTGCTGAATTGCTGCGCCTTGAGCGGTAGAATTGACTTTGGAGTGGTTATGTTGACAGTTCCAGTAGGAGAGTTCATATGCATTGAGTTTAGAAATAGGGTAAGAAGGTCATTTGGTTGACTTTGGAGTGGTTATGTTGACAGTTCCAGTAGGAGAGTTCATATGCATTGTAGTTTAGAAATAGGGTAAGAAGGTCATTTGGTTTGCTGTCAAATGATGTGATGATGCTTGTGTTTTACAAAGTCTAGATGGCCATTGGCTTCATTCATGCACATGCTTCTTCAAGTAGGTATTTAGATATCATGAATAGTTTGATACTTGTAGCTGTTCCAGTGTTTGTGTTTTACTATGCCAAAATTGCATTGTGTGAGATGAATGATCTTTATGTTTTTGGTTGCGGAGACAAACTACTCTGAACTAGTATGCTCAATCGGAGCAGCATGTATTAATCTCTTCTCCAGAAGGTCTGGAGACTGGAGTTGTCTTCCAGACATAAAACTGGCCGTCAGATTGGATGATCAGAAGTACTGGAATGACTACTGGGACAATCTTTGAGATGTTGAGATTTTCTGTTATCTGCCTTACTAGAGTTGCAATCTTGAACCAAACACAGGACATCTCTCCTCTAGGAAAATGAAGAATGTCAAATACTGCAGAGTATTTCATAGTTTTGCTGATGCCAAGCCACATGCCAGATTCGGAATTCATGAGATTTTCTGTCATCTGCCTTAAGAGAGTTGCAATCTTAATCAAAACACAGGCCATCTCTCCTCTAGGAAAATGAAGAATAGCAAATGCTCCAGAGTATTTTATAGTTTTGCTAATGGCTGCAAGCCATATGCCAGATTCGGAATTCATGGCTATTATTGATCCAAGTGCATTGCAGTCATCAGAAATGCATTTTAGGCAGCACATTTGAATATTTTCTTCAACAACTTTGAAGTGATATATTTTTCCAGTCTTCACTCCCACAAAGTAAACTAAGTTCAGATGTTCTTTAATTGTTAACGATAGATCCACCAAACTCTTATAGTTCAAAAAGAAACTCTCGGATTACATAGGCAGTGTGTGATACCACATGAATATCTAACATGATGACAGTCTCAGACATTAGGACACTACAAAATCTTGATAACTTGTAGGACAGTAGCCTATCCGAGGAAGTTCATGATCACCAGGTGGAGCACCAGATTGCACAGTACAAAATCTGCAAAGGCCCTCTCTGGGGCAAGATCCTGCACATGATGTTTTGACATAGAATGTTATGCTATAATCCAGAGAATAAATTGGCGTGGCAAATAACAGTGAAAGTAGAGTTACCTTGAATTCCTTGTTGTCCTTGTTGACTTGAATACGGAGGCAAACTGCGAAAAAGTCGACGGTTATATATCATGCACCCAAGGAAGGGTAGCCAGGATTGAGAGCAGGTAAGAAATACGTACCAGCAAGCACTGCAGTTCCTATACATGAAAGGACACCGGATAGGAACGAGTTGAAGGGGAATGACCCAACTATTCCCATGTAAACAACCTATTTTGCCACATAAGACAACATTTCAGTAGTCTGCAAATGGCTGCACACTAGCACGCCAAGCCTTACTTTGCAACTACGGGTTAAGATAAGACAGATGGCTTGTGAGTTGAACACAAGACAAAATGAATGCCTGGTCAGTAAAAGCAAGTGTTTAAATGAAACTTGCACTGAACTTAAGGATCTGGCTTAGGACACACGTTTCATCTGCCAAACGAAACAAACATTGAGGGGCATACCGCTGGATTGCGATCCACGATATTTAGGCATACACAGGTTGGTTGCTAGATGGCTAGATACTAGGTATATCAGATACTTACAAGCTGATAGCCTACATCTATTCAAAGACCAACACTTAGAAATGTGGTAAAATAAAGAAACGACATATGTGTCAACCACCTACATTTTGTGGTGCCTACGCCGTACACTTCCTACATCCTCATGCTATACTATAGTTAAACATCTCACAGTATTTCTTGAGAAATTGACAGGTTGTTAAAGTAAGATTTCGGCTTCTCTATCATTACCAGACAACTCAAACAAAAAATTAAACCAGGTATCCTTGGTGTACAAGTAAAAAAAAAAACTCTCACCTGAACAAGGGCAGACGCCACGGCGAAAACCACGTACAGGTCAATGATCTGCACAAACATGACAACTCCGATGAGTAAATCGGCTAGTCGCCATTGGTGGCCACAGGCCCAGAGAGAAAAACGTCAATTGCCTTGAGATTCGTGGGCGTGGCGGCATAGGCCTTGTGCAGGGACTGGATCAGGAGCTTGGCATCGCCCGCGGCCTTCGGCATCCTTCCTCGCGAACCCCTTGCGCTCTCCGCTCTCGAGCTAGCCACAGAGAAATTCACGGTCAGATTTCGCTCGACGAACGCCGCAGTAGAGCCGTAGTAGCTAAGGCGCATGCAGGTGCCGGGATATCAGATCGATCGCGGCGGAGAGTGCGGCTTCCAGATCCGGACCTAGGCCGCGCGGCGAAGGGGGCACGGAGGAGCGGGAGGGGACTGGGTGGGACGATCGAGGCTCTAGAAGGATCTAGAGGAGCTTAAAACCCCTAGGGCGGGAGAGATCTGCGCGAGGGAGGGAGGGAGGAGACTGACCTGTGCTGCACGGGGAAGACGACGATGATGCGCAGAGAGACTTCAGTTCAGATTTGGGAGTGGGTTTTCCTCGGGTTTATTGTAAGTATACTTTTTTTCTAACATATATTGTGTGTATACTTGGGCCTATGGGTGCTGCGCCCACGTTTGGCCCAGAAGACACTGCAATTTGAGCCTGTGGATGCGGATGAAAATTTAATCAGGATGTCTCACTACTGGCCACTTGTTATAAGGAGAAAAGAAGTGGGATATGAGAATGAGAAAAGGCCAAAAAGGGATACGGAGTGTGAAAAATCATGACTTATTTATTTATTTTGAGAAATGGAAATTTGAAATGAAATATCATTTAAACCGGACGCTCAAATTGCGAGTCGGGTTTCATCGTTCCGTTTCTCACATCGAAATTTTTGAAAGTAGATCACATGTTGATAACTTTCGATGACTTTTTCTTTTACTTCCTTATATGCTTATACTTTCAAGTACACGCAATGTACCTGAGGGTACTTACGATATCAACACTCACGTTGTTGTTGGAAGTATAAATAGTGCACCAAAGAATACTCACATGTTGCGCTTGGAAGTACACGCAGTGCATTGGTAAGTACATGCGACCTACACTTGAAAGTACACACTAAGCAAATGAAAGTACACGCGTTGCACTTGAAATATACGTGGTGAATTTGAAAGTATTAGTAAGTGCATTAGCAAGTATTAACGTGTTGCACTTAAATGGATAAATAGAATACTTAGAAGTACTTGCAGGCTGCACTTGGAAGTACTAACTCGTTGTTTGGAAGTAACGGAAAAATCTCTACGCGAGGACACTTCGCTTGCGACAAGTGTCATCATGGAAGCGTCCCATGCCGCACCTACTTGCTCTTTGAAAAGATCGGCCTTTCACCGGTGATACCGTGGTACCCATCTCCACTAACAAAATACTACACCAAGAAACAATCCATTAGAAATGTCTCGCCAACCTCGCTGCAACAAAGGTATTTTGACTGCTCCTTTTTTAGATACCAGGCCAGAGGCCCGACGTTAAATTAATAACGCCAAAACGGCGAAAGGGTACATGATGCTACAACCAGCTTACACGGAAGAACACAACACACCCACACAAGATGACTCCCACCGGAGCAAGACCTGGGAACGCAAGCAAAGGCGCGGCCATTACAGAAACTACACATATGGGAGGCAAGAGCCAAACGTCTACAGTGTCGGGCCGGAGCTCCTCCAAAGAAGGAGCCATTTTCACGCGCGCCGTCGAGAGCCTGCCGCCGTTGTAGCAACGCCACCGGGGGCCGACCACCCCAGGAACCACACCAAACTGCCCGCACAACACCAGGGAGCACCGAGGGAGGAGGAGACCCGGATGTGTCGACCCGCGTCAAGCCTGGCCGAGGGAGAAACGCCGCAGCTCCAACCATCCGAAGACACCGCAGCTCCGCCAAACCTCCGTCGAAGAACCACACGTCGAGTGCTCCAAGGCGGTGTCTTCAAGAAGAGTACGACACCAGAGCGCCGCCACCGCCCAATCCGAGGATCTGGGTATTCACCCGGAGCACGAGGGAGACCGAGAGAGCACCGCAACGACACCTTCAACAAGGAAACGACGTCCGAAGACGCCGCTGTCGTGGCCCAAAGGGCAGGGTTTCCCCTCGGCAAACACTCTGCCTCCAACCCGGGGGATGGACCGTCGCAGGATGGCGCCCACCCCACCGCCACGACGATCAGCTCCCGGCCACCACGCCGTCCACACGGTCAGTGGTCGCCGGCCAGCACCTGGGCCCCTGGCACGCCCGCCCGCCAAGAGGACCCCCACCACCCAGGGCCGCCGCCCCGGCATACCCGAACCACCACCGACCACCAACACCTCCGGCGAAGAAGCTTCCGCAGATCCTCGGCCGGGCCATGGCGCTGCAGATGTCACCTCGACACCCCACAGCAGCACACGGCCCAGACCCCACGACCCAGATCGGGCCCGTCGGCCCAGATCTGCGCCCACATCGCGCCCACTGCCCCACGCAGTCGGCGCACGAGGAGGGCCGCTCGGCCGCGACGCGGAAGAGCACGGCCGCGGCACACCGGCCGCCGTGCCGACTCCCCCACGGCAGGGGCCGGCCCCTGCCAGCCCTCGCCACGCCGCCCGGCCGCGGGCGCCCGAGCCCCTCCTCCCGCTTCCGCCGGAGACCACCATCGCGCCGCACACCACCAGAGCACGCCCACCACGCCGCCACGCCCCGCAAGAAAGCGCCGCGCCCCCCCGGCCGAGACGCCCCGCGTCGCCCCCGCCGCGAGAGAGAAGGAAGGCCCCGCCGCCGCCGGCGCCGCCCGGGCTTAGCCCGGCGACGCCCTCCGGCGGCGGCGAGGGGAGAGGAGTGAGGAGGAGGGCTAAGGAGAGGCGGGGTCTAGGGTTTCGCCCGTCGCTCGCGGGAGCGACGGGACGAAACGTTTTTTCGTTTACCGTCTCGGTCTCTTGATTGCTCCTAACGGCGCTCCAATTTATTTTTAAAGTTTGAAACTCAAATTTGAACGGCATAAATTTTCATTTAAACTTTATTAAAACTAAAAACTAAACCTAATCTAGGTAGCCAACCTCGTCATCGTGCGCTGCTGGCTGGCTATGGTTCTCACGCGAGCCACCTCTCTTCTTTGCCTGTCGCCCGGTGGTGCCCCTTCACCCGAATGTGAACAACCTGGGTTGCCTTGGGCAGAAAAGTACTTGCTGGACATTTTTCCGGGCTGTCCAACCTGATGGTACGCTGCTGTGGGCCGTTTACGTGGTCCGGCTAAGGTTAACAAAAGCTAATTAAATGTGTGATCACGCTTGAGTGCCACAGACCAGAACAGCTGGACAAGGAAGCCTTGCTGACTCGCCATCTCAGGTAGATCTAGGTCGTTGTTACACCGAGCATTGGCGGCAAAGTTTTCTGGCTGAAGATGGTTGAGATCTGGGTCCCCTCTTATTTTGCCGGTAACTCCGCATAGCAATGTCAATCTATTTCCCAATGCCTCATATTCCCTAGAGCAATTCACAGTGATCTTTAATTTGTTGTCTACCATGCATGCTTCCCGTCCCTAGGCTAGCAGTGACCTATTTGTAGCAGCAAAACGGTGTGTGTGTGTGTGGCAAGTTCAACATGTAGGTAGTCTAGTCTGCTACTACTTGGATGGAGGTGGAGCGATATATATATATACACGAGGGGTAAGGTGGTTGATGGGTCTTTGCCATTATGTACCAATTTTGTGTCATCGATTAGTTGCAGTAATTTACAAGCTTTTTTGGCTATGTACTATTTACAATTACTCCATTATTTAGATCCAAAATCTCTCCTTTTGTTGGTTTAGAACCTCAATGAGGTCCCTCTCGCCTTGTTTGCATGAGAGTATCTTTATCTCAAGTCAGGATTTCAACCTCGTTGCTCTGCTTAATGGTAGATGCTTGATCATATTTTTGTTTAAAAAGGGGAGTGTCCCGGCATCTACATCTAAATTATGCATACGGATTAGATTTATTTTATTTTTTCAAACTAGACTGGAAACATCTTACAACGATAGTATAAACTGAACAGCAGAACACATCATCAAACTACACAACGATAGAGGCAACACGTGGCCTTGTGCCCTGTGACAACCATCACCAGCTTAGAGCATCTCCACCGGGGGTGCCTAAATTGTGTCCGGCACCACCCGTTTGGAGGCCTAATTGCGGGGTGCCGGACACATGTTCGGCATTTTTATTTTCCCCTCCCCCACCGGCACCCCTAAAGGAATCCCCAAACACAAATAACCATCAATCCAAAATATACAATTGCCACTCGGCCAGCACAGGCCATGTAGTTTCACCGGCCGGCCAACATAGGCACGGCCAGGTAGTTGCATCGGCCGGCCAACACAGGCATGGCCAGACAGTTCTCACCGGCCAACACAGGCACGGCCAAATAGTTCAAACCGGCCAACACAGGCATGGCCAACAAAATATGACTAGACCTCTGCACGGCGACCAAATCATCCCTCCTGGGTGTCGGCGTCCTCGGCCATTTGTTTCCTCACATTCATGATGCGTGCCACCTCCTGGGCAAAGTACTCTTGGCGATCCGCCGGCATGTTTGACGTGTCCGTGGCCATGATCTTGAGCTCCCGGGCTTCTTGCATCTCCTTCACCTTCATCTCTTTCACCCCCCCTTATTTCTTGCATCTCCTTCATCTTGTGGCCTTGCACGGTGTAGTACATATTCCACCTTTGGTCGTTGTCTTCGTGCATCTTCTCTTTGAGAATGGTGGATTTGGCTATGAACGTGGCAATTTCCTCATGTAGGGCGGTAGATGCACCGGCCTTGTGTGCCGCCGTCTTTGCCTTCTTGTTCCCAATTGGCCGAGGGGTTGGCCCGGACCCCGGCATCTGGGTTTCGTCGAGGACACCTTTGCTAATGGACGTACGCATTATAGCCCATTTTTGACAATCTTGAAGCAACTGCCAACAATGCATGAATTTGAATGGCTTATTTTTGTACAACTCTTGATGCATCGTGATAGCTTCCTTCAACTAGATTAAAAGAGACATGTTAGTCGAACAATTTAAACTTTGGTGCATGCCAAAAAAGAAGGGAGTTTTTGATGTATCATCTTTTACCATATCGACTTGGTTGTGGCCGCTCTCGTTTCTTGCCTTCACTTGATCAAAAACCCCATGGAACCGGTTGACACCCTCTCGGATGGACCCCTAACGCTTCTCTATAGCATTCCGATTGCGAACCGGAGGCACATTGAGTGGCGGGTACTTCGTCCTCTCGAGGAAGTCCTTGTGAATGCGGGTCCAATAGGAATTGCTATTTTGTTCGGCGCCGATGATGGCGTCCTGGCTTACACCCATCCATGCCACACACAAAGCCTCGTCCTCCTTTACCCTCCATGTCTTGCTTCTATTGCCCTTCGGCAGCTTGATATCGTCGCCGGTTTCAACATCATGTACAAACTCGCTCTCCTCCTCCCCCTCCCTGCACTCCTCCTCCTCCTCCTCCTCTCCCTCCTCGCTGCCCTGTTCGTAATCGTCCTGGTTGAGGTCGACTAGAGGGGTCGGGCCATGGATTATATCGTTCATTGCATCCTAGTTTTTGAATATTATGAAATGCACAATTCAAACTACCGACGACATCAATAAATGCACAATTCAAACTACCGGCAACATCTATAAATGCACATTTCGAAGCGTACCTCGCCACTCGCCATTCCGTTGAGCACGTACACGGCGTCGGTATCTTCATCGGTGAACAGCTACGTCGGCGCTACGGTCGCGACGCCTGCAGTTCGACGAAGCACAGGCGAGTCGCTGAAGTGGGCGTCCTGGTTGAGGTCGATGCCTCGGCTTTCGTTGTCCTCGTCCGGCGAAGAGGAGAAGCGCGATTGCTGGAACGCCGGCAACGATGGATCGTTGAAGTAGGTCGGGGAAGACGGCGATGACGATCCCCGAGGAGGGCGAGACGACGAGCTCCCTTGGCTCATGCCGCCTAAAGATTGGACAGCGAGGCCCTGCGCTATCCTCAATTTCGCCCGCTGTCGCCGGTCAGCTCGTAACCGGGACGCCGCCGCTCGATCCGCTTCTTCTTGTGGGCGGATCACTGGCGGCTCCACTTCTTCCGCCTTCATCACCGGTGGCTTCATCCGCACGGCCCTCATATCCTTTTCCTTGGCGGCTTTGCTATGGGTGGGCTTTCTCAGACCCACTCCCGCCGGCTTCGGAGCCATCGTCGCCGGCTATTGGACGCGATGAACGCGCCGGCGGAGGGACGAGGAAGGAGTACGGGTGGGCGGCGGCGGCGGGGGCGAGGTAGAAGGGGAGAGGTTTGTGAGAATGGAGGGAAGAAGTCCAAGATTTGGCGGCCGGTGCGGCAATGTAGGGGGAAAGTTCCCGCCATTCGTTTCGTGTGGCTGACGGGCGGGCCAGATCTGTCGGAGGCTCGGGCCGGACAGTGTCCGGCACCGCGAAGGCAGCCCCCAACTTTGGAGGCCCTGTTGGCGGTGCCGGACAGGTTTCGGGCCGGACAAAGCCTTTGCGACCCCCCGGTGTGGCCTGTTTTTTTGTCCGGGGCCCTAATGGAGCTTTAGGGGCCCTATTGCGACCCCCCGGTGGAGATGCTCTCATTGGCCAGATTTAGCAAGAGCGTCTCATGTGCACACTCCGTAAGTGGATGATTGTACCCACAATAAATTTTGCCGCTATCACATGAAATATTTAACGTTGATTTGAATTGTGGAAATATATATTCATGTTTTCGGTAGATGAGCAAAATGGTGATTTTGTTGATTTTGTAAAAACATCTAGAATCATAAATAATTAGATTTCTGAAAACAGTGCCAATGCAACATTGCAAACCAGAATCCGTCTCCGTATATCTTCTCCAATCTATAGTGCTACTTCCTCCGATCCATAAAAAGTGTCGCCCACTTAGTACAAAGTTTGTACTAACTTAGTATAAAGTGAACGACACTTTTTATGGATCAGAGGGAGTAGAAGAAATTGGACGTTGTGGTGCATCCAACGATATCTTTCTTGTAGGGCCCGCCTGTAGTCACTGGGTCGGTATGCACTGGGTGGTGGTTTGGGTAGTGTTGTCTCGAGAGACTTCCGCCTAGGCCGGGTTCGTTTTCTGACAGCCGTTTTCCTTCGCTTTTCTCCCGAGCTTGTTGCTGGCGGAGGTGGGGTTCCAGTGGTGGCAGTGAGGATGTGGCATCCCCGCGGGTTTGGTGAGGGATCCTTGTCCTTCCCCTTTGGGGTTGCCTCGTGTGATGGTAGGTGTTAGCCTACAGCGATCGCACTTTGCGCCATGTATTTTGTGTTGGATTTGGGGATTGATTCCGTGACGTCTCCGCTGTGTTTTGCTTGTAACTTCTCATACAAATGTCTATCTATTCTCCAAAGCCTCATATTCCCTAGTGCAATTCACAGTGATCTTTAACTTGTTCGTCTACCATGCTTCTCATGTCTAGGCTAGCAATTCGCTATTTTCTCTCGTCGGTGACCTATTGGTAGCAGTAAAAGTGTGTGACAAGTTCAACATGCAAGTCGTCTAGTCTGCTACTACTTGGATGGAGGTGGAGCGATATATATACACGATGGGTAAGGTTGTTGATGGGTCTTTGCCATTACGTACCGATTTTTAGAGGAGTTCTATGGTACCCTCAAATGATTAATAGCCATCTATTTTAGTAAATCCTAAGGCCTACAAGATTGGACAGAACTAGGATGCAGCGCCGCACCATTGTATTCGGATGTGGCGGCTTCTTCCACTACCCACCTGCATGTATGCATATTGTCATCCAAATAACATTTCGTTTTCACCGTTGGCTTAGTGATTTTCAAAACTATATCCCATGTTGACATATTTCGACAACTTTTTTTCGTCGGTTAGTTGCCAGACGGTTATCACATACTTGCTAGTTATGCAATGCTTAGTTGCCACATACTTTTCTATACATCGATTTAATGTTGCATTATACTACGTTTTGTGATATAATATCATGTTTTAGATGTTGGAAAACACTTGATGTCATGCTCTACAACTTTGCATATCATTAAGATGTCCAAATACATTTAAAAAATTACATGGCAACTATGGATAATTATCGTGGCAAGTGTTTGATGCTAGTCTGGGAATCACGATATCATATGCTGGCAAGTAGTGCGCCGAAAAAAAAATTCATCAAAACATAGCAACATGTGATCTAGTTTTGAAGCCCTAGTTGAGACGAACTCCACGGTGTAAATGGATCTCTAATCAAATTAACAATTTAGGAGATAAATCATCTTGAATTTTTCGATTTAGCAATTAATGCGATGATGTCAGCATGAGGTGGCATGCATGCATGTGGAATTCGCATGCAACATCCGCCGCACCGGAGCACTAATTTACATACGTGTGCTAATTAGATTTTCCCTACAAGATTTAATACTAGTGCTAAAAACATCACCAGTACAAATCATACTGGTGCCTAGATCCGACCGCACCATAGATGGGCCCCGGCCCAGGATCGTACATGGCCCAGAACACGGGAGCAGCAGAGTGGACAAAAAAAAGCAGTGGACGATGCAAGAACGAGCGGTTGCCCATGCGGGGGCGGGGCAGTGCGGCGCCGGCGCGGGAAGCTGGCGATGTACTGATGTAGGGGTTGGCCGATCTTCACGGATTTGAGGGGAAAAGGGGGATGAACGCGAAGAACACGATGAACACGATGAACACGAGGTGGGAATCGGGGGAAAACGTGGGCAAACAAAAAGGATAACTAGCAAAACCTGCAGAGATCTCCACCCAACAACAACCCTCACAAGAGAAGCCTTTGGATCGAAGAATCAAAGCCAATCTTACTTTTAATGAAACCGATTGCTCTTACCGGCCGGTCCACCGATCCAATAGAATCACCACAGTAAAAGATTGGTTTGCACTACTAGAGACACCTAAGTGAAAGAGTAGCTACAACAAGAATCATCATCCTCCGCGGAGGAACCCCATCACGGGAAAGAGCAACGCTCAACTCTCTAGTTCATTCATCTCTAGTCCAAAATGGAAAAGGGGAAGCGCTATTTATAGTCTGGGTACAAAAAGGGGGGGTCCGGCCCGGGGGCCGGCCTAGGCCGGCTAGTGGGAGTCCGGCCTAGGGGCTGGCCTAGGCCGGCTGGTAGGCCGGCTGCGTCTGGTGGGGGTCCGGCTTGGGGGCCGGCCTAGGCCAGCCTGGAGGCCGGCTGGCTCCGCCTCTATATTTTGCCTTGACGCTTCGTCCTCCTCATCCACACGTACTCCTTGGATGAAATCAACTCTTGGTCTTCCTCGTCACCTCCCATCGGCTTCGTATCCATCGTGTAAAACCTAGCAATGCAAAGGGGCGGATGCTCAAGTTGCATACCATTCCAAAGGGTAGGAAATGAGATCTCGAAGAGGAAGGAGTTCACCTTTGAAGTCCATGTTGATGTGGCATTTGTTGGGATGCTTGACATGGTGATGTCGTTGGGTTGGGCTACATCATCTCCTTCGAAAAGCGTCGTCCTCAACGCTAGCACGTCCTCATCATGTGAAGGAGATAGATGTCTCGTCATTGAAGTGGAAGTCACCATGCCGCTATTGTTACCTATACGCACCAAAGACCAAGCAAAATATGTGTGTGCATGATAGAGGAGCACATCATTGACGACATGTCCAAATTTGTTCATAACACCATTAGCACAACACAAATATATGGAATGGAATACAAATGCAAGGTCAATGTGCAAGCAACTCGTCCAAACATCCTCAAAATGTGGGAACACAAAATCTCCAAGAAAATTAGAGAAGGCTAAGATAGCTATCTCATTTTGAGCCATGTGATGTTCATTGCATTGAAAGCATCGGAAAGAGAAGTTTGTGAACCACACAAGGTGAGAGAGGCTCTTATCATCGCCATCATGGGTGCAAACAAAGCAAAGAGAAGAGCAAGTTTTCATCGATTTTGTAGCAACACCAATAAGACAACAACCAAAGGCCTCATGACAAGACATGCTCAAAATATCATTATGATGGCCAACAAACATAAGAGAAGAGAAATTGCTCATCAAGTTTACGGCGACACATAAATCATCTACAAGGAAGATCAAGGGAGCATGAATGTCACAATGGAAAATCAAAGCACTCACATGTGTGCACACGAACCAAATGAAAGAGCAATTGTTCAATTTTTTCGATGCTACACATGGAAAAGGCAATAGAGGTGGAATGGAGCCACAACTCTCATGGAAAATGCTCTCAAGAGCCCTTTTTTGTCAACTCATGCTCAATTGAGGTTGACATTATTAGTCGTGAGCCATTACACATGAAATTCCATAAAAAGAAATTGTGTGCATGGTACATGAATGCATCATCCATTATGATGCATCTCTCCAATTGCACATCACCAAACACAGCAAAATCAAAAGGAATGTATGACATATGTGAGTGGTCAATATGCAAAAGGAAGGGTAAATTCTCAACATGGCAAAAGGAAGAATCTCCAAATTGTGAGAAAGCTATGGGGGCATTCTCATAAGACATCATATCAACATTATTGCAAACCAAGCATTGGAAAGAGAAATTGTTCAACTTCTTGGATGCAACAATGGGAGAAAAGTCGAAAGTTTCATAACAAGGCATGTATATGGAAAGATCATCACAAATGGGTAATTCCGCATGATCAACATTGGTTTGAAACAAGGTATTACATGGGAATATGAAAGAAGCATATGTGACATCAAAAGGATCATCCATAGCATGCAAGCAATCGCAAGTCATCATGTCCACTAGTGGGATCATGGCATCATCAACACCCATATGCGTACCTTTGTAGTCCCGCTCATGTGAAGTAGGTGTTGTGGTAGAAGTAGCGGCGTCCATGTGGCCGACTAGTGCATCTTCATGTAAGCATGGGATGGCATCGCCTTCATCCTCCATGTACATCTTCTCCATCAAAGGCACCATCATGTCGTGGCTTGGCGTCTCAACATCCATGGGACCTAGTACAACATGAGAAAACACACCAGAGGTAGAGGGTAAGTTGTTAGAAATCAAAATGGCCTCACTTGACCTATCAACTACCTCTCCCAACTCAAGTGGTGTATCACTCATTCCCTCAAAGTGGAAGCACTCAATCTCACATATGGTGGAGGCACTCAACTCACTATCACTCTCACTCAAGTGGGCTAGGTGGCTCTCATGCTCACATGGGATTGGTACCAACTAATATATTCAAGCACATAGGGATAGGCTCGGTATGCTCAACTCCATTCGCCGCCTTGGTTAAAGGGAAACTCCCATGCTCAACCTCTTCACTTGAGTTGACGTCCATATTGGTAGCATCCTCCATGCTCGCCTCCTTGGTCGAAGGGAAAATCCCATGCTCGACCATCTTCTCACCATCTTCTTGGTCACCATCTTGTGGTGGAGTGGACAATATGCTTGGTGAAGTCTCATGTGAGGGCTTGAAGAACTTGGATAAGCCGGCGATGAAGTCCTCGCGGATGGTCTTGAGCTCGGCTTGCTCGATCTCTAAGTTGGCATTGTCGGTGTCGAGCTTGGTCTTCAACTTGTCTAGGTCGGCCTTGAGTTTGAGAAGCATGTCCCGGTCCTTCTTGGAGTGTGATATACTCTTGGACGCCCTTTTGGTTGTGGCACGCGGAGGAGACTCCATATGATGTGTACTTGCCGCCAACTTGTGTGTGGAAGTAGTTTCTTGATGGCGTGGCCTTGAGTAGCTTGAGTCCTCATAGTGACGTCGATGATGATCATGAGTAGACGTACGCCGATGAAGATCCTTGGTGTTCCTTGACGAAAACTCGTGTGCATAGGCACTTTGCGTTGGCCGCCGTCTCGAGGGTGAGGTAGCTTGACGTCGAGGAGGAGGGCGTGTCTCCTTGTCCTCTAGGCGAAGATGCCTTGAGCTCCATCTTCTTGAGCTTGTAGGTGCTTGACGGCGGTGACGCTCTTGAGTTCATGTCCTTGAGTATCGTCTAGGTGGGGACTCATCGTTGGTGTCGTCATCAACATGGTGTGTAGCGCCTCGTTGGAGATCCTTGACGTGCCTTGAGGAGTCGTAGTCCATGTAGGGTTCCGCCACATTATTGGAGTTGTAGTCGTTGTAGTGGTCCACCATGTCGTTGATGCTTGTGGGCTCGAACTCGATGTAGCTCTCCATGTCGTGGATGGTTGCGGCATCGTAGTCGTAGTAGTGGTGGTTCTCCACCATGTAGTCCATGCTCGTGTAGGTGTCGTCGATGTCGTTGTCCACCATGTCATCCATGCTTGGGGCGACGTATTCGTTGTCGCTCATGATGTCATCCATGCTTGGCGCGCCGTAGTCGTTGTCGCTCATCATGTTCTCATCATCATGGCCTCCATAGGATGCCCCGCTCTCACTAGACATGGTCAATCACAAGAAAAGTGTATATATATATGGAGTGGAAAAAACTAAGAAACCAACCTCACCTAGTAGATAGTATTGGAACTAGTGGACCATGCCAAGAAAAACCGATACACAAGAATGCAGGTGACTTGAATTTCAAAGATCCAAACGCAACTCCAAAACACACACGGCTTATGATTGGATAGGTATGAATTGTGGAAAGCAAATGGAACAACCGGAAACCAAGATATTGTAAAGGCAAGTAGAGAACCACGATGATCACAAAGCAAATGCAAGTCGATCTCAAAGGATATGAGTGAAGCACATAGAAATACACGCTTTGAAAAGTGGGACTCGTGCAACCAAAAATGAGCTAGTGATGGACCTAGCGAAGACTAAAGCTCAAGTCGCACAAGTACAAGAGAAACCAACTAGATTGCAATTTATTGGTGGGCTACAAGATTTGCACAAAGATACCACACCTATGAATTTTTAATCGAGCTTCCGTGACCTACAAGAGATATGGCATTGAGGCTCTTTCTTTTCTTTTCTCTTTTTTATTCTTTTCTATTTCTCTTTTGGCCTCTTATTCTCTTTTCTATTTTGCCTCTCACTTTGCTTACCAACAACAACTATATGAACTAGCGCATACAAGGTTTGCTCGGAACACTACGAGGTATCAAGTGTGCAAAGTCCAAGCAATCATAGATGAGCTAGTCTCAATAGGTAAGATAGGCACAAATGGCTTGGCTAACAAGTGCTGCAAGGTGGGAGAAGATTTGGGAATGTTATACCTTTTGCCGACGATCTTCAACCTTGGAGTGGAATGTCCCTTCCTTGCTCACGAAATTTGGTGGCAATAGATGATGGATCAACCGCCGTGGTGATGTAGAGCTTGTCGGTAGCTTCGATTAGAGATGAAAATCACAAAAAACGGAGTCCGGAGTGAAAAGTTATGGCCAAAACAAATTTTCTGCAGAGAGGTCGGCCTGGGAGACGGTCTAGGCCGGCTGGTAGGCCGGTTGCCTCAGCTAGGGGGGCGGCTTGGGAGCCGGCCTAGGCCGGCTGGGAGGCGGCTGGCACTACCTTCCCGTGACGCGAAAATGAGCGATTTGGGCGAAAAAACGGCCTGAGAAACACCAAATCGGAGGGGAAATCAAAGGAATTTGGCCATGGGAATGCAAAGGGAGGTAGATCAACAAGTATATCAATGGATCCACGGATCAAAACCTACCAAAACTCACAAGAATCTCAGATTGATCCAAAAGCAATTTGGGGCTATTTTTGGTGGAAATTTTCGAAATTAACAAAATCAAAGAAACTTTTTGTGGATTTGGGGGTGGAAACAAAGGCAAATCCGTGGCAACCCTTGCTCTGATACCATATGATGTAGGGGTTGGCCCGATCTTCACGGATTTGAGGGAAAAAAGGGGATGAACGCGAAGAACACGATGAACACGAGGTGGGAATCGGGGGGAAAACATGGGCAAACAAAGAGGCTAGCAAAACCTGCAGAGATCTCCACCCAACAACAACCCTCACAAGAGAAGTCTTTGGATCGAAGAATCAAAGCCAATCTTACTCTTAATGAAACCGATTGCTCTTACCGGCCGGTCCACCAATACAATAGAATCACCGTGTTGGTTTGCACTACTAGAGACACCTAAGTGAAAGAGTAGCTACAACAAGAATCATCGTCCTCCGCGGAGGAACCCCATCACGGGAAGGAGCAACGCTCAACTCTCTAATTCTTCATCTCTAGTCTAAAATGGAAAAGNAGCTCCATTGAGTCAAACCCCATTACAATTTCATCCACCGTGACTTTAGCATAGCCAGCTGGAATCTCACGGCCATGCCAACGTGCCTCAGGTGGACAAGGTAAAGCACTTCCGACCGCCACCTTCAGGAGCTCACAAGATATCTGCTCCTTGATTCCATCCACGGGGTAGCCGGGACCGCCATCTATCATCCGTGCACCGTCAGACGGGACCTCCGATTCAGCCACGATCTTGAAGGCGCTCTCCTCTAAGTTCGTCGATCTGCTGCTGCTGCTTGTCAATTCTTGCTAGCAACTGGTTGAACTTGTCTTCCTCCTCCTCCTCCCGTCGCTTCTTTGCTCTCGATCGGCTTCTATAAGTATCTTTGTCTTTGGGAAACCCAATCTCCCAGGGATAACTAGGGCCAAGGCCTCGTGTTCGTCCTCCGTGTTCTGGATTCCCGAGGACCTTTGTCAGCAAGTCTTTCTCTCTATCAGGACGGAACTTTGTTTTCCCCTCTTTAATTTCTTTCACCACTTTCAGCCATGTCTCCCTGGGTACCCTAATCCCCTCACTGCAAACAAGATTCCCTGTCTCATTGTCATACTCACTCCCATACGCAAGGAAAAAATTTCTTGCCCTCTGTTCCCATTTGTCGCGAATTGGTTCTGGAATGATCCCTTTAGCAAGCAGCGCTTCCTCTATTTTATCCCACTTTGGCATGGCAGTCGCGTAGCCCCCTGTCCCGAGCTTATGGTGATATTTCTTTTTCGCAGCATTTGTCTTGGCTCGTGTTGACTTTTCCGTAGCATCTTCTGACTTCTTGTACTTCACAAATGCATCCCAGTAAGCCTTCTGCTTCACTAGATAGCCCTCGAATTTTGGAGCACTATTGGTCTTCTGATACTCTTGCCATAATGTTTTCTTCCACTGCCGGAATAGTTCGGCCATCTTCTTAAGAGTAAACACCTTGACTTTGTCCCTCAATGCAGCTGTGTGGTCCTCTTCCTGACATTCTGGGAGGGTGAAATGTGCCATGAGGTCATTCCAAAGACCAATCTTTGTACCTTTCGGCGACATACTCATTATCTTCCACCCCTTTGGGCTTATTGAAAGAACAAGCGATGTCCCGGATATCGCCTAGAGGGGGGGGGGGGGGGTGAATAGGAGATTACAACTTTTTCTAATTAGGGGCTTGATAATTGCGAAATAAAACTATGTGTTTAAATTAACAAGCCAACAACCTAATTACTAGGCTCACCTATGTGCACCAACAACTTATGCTAAGCAATTTAAGCCACAAGGGATAGCAAGATATAAACTTCAAGCACGAAGGCTATCACAATGTAAAGTGCATAAGTAAAAGCTCGGGTATAGAGATAACCGAGGCACGCGAGACGAGGATGTATTCCCGAGTTCCTCCTTGTTAAGGGAGTACGTCTCGTTGGAGGGGTGTGAGCTCGCCACAAAAGGCCTACTCAAGATGCCACAAAGGCCTCACCCTATTCTCCGATGAACCTCACCCAAGGGATTGGTTCACCTTCCACTATCGGAATCCTTCAAGGCGGAATCCGAAACCCTTTACAACTCTTCTTGGGGCACACACCCACAACTCAATTGGGGGCTCCCAAACTCGTGCCGAAGCTTCACAACTCGAAGTCTTCGCGGCACCTCCAAACCGTCTAGGGTACACAATGCACCCAAGAGGCAACAAGCTCTTGGGAACACAATGCACCCAAGAGTAACAAGCTTCTCAACCTTCAACTTCACGTATCACCATGGAGAGAGCAACCCGATGCAACTAATGCAAAAGGCAAGAACACACAAAGTGGTCAAGTCCTTCACTCTCAAATTCCAACCAAGCAACAAATGCTTTGGGGGGAATAAGAGAGGAAGAACAAAGGGGATGAACACAAAGCAACCCCAAAATCTAGATCCACTAGTTCCCCTCACTTAGAGGAGATTTTGATTGGTGGAATGGTAGATCTAGATCTCCTCTCTTGAATCCCTAAGTTTGGGCAAGAATCATCGGAGGGATTGAGAGGAATCAAGCTCACAAGTTTGCAACAATGGAGGAGAGAGGAAATGAGCTGAGCAAAGTGAGCAGCCAGCTCTTGGGGAAGAAGGGGGCTTTTATAGCCCTTCCCCAAAAACTAGCCGTTGGGGCCTTTTCAGGCCGGAGACTCCGGACCAAGTGGCCGGAGACTTCGGTCTGGCCGGGCATGTGGAGGGCCGGAGATTCCGGTCATTGGGGCCGGAGACTCCGGCCAGGCCGGAGACTCCGGCCAGGCCGGAGACTCCGGGCACCCTCCGGGGATGCTCCGGACTACCAACAGAGCGGCACCACACAGGAGCAAAACAGCCGAGAAAAAACTGGGGCCGGAGATTCCGGTCATTTGGGCCGGAGACTCCGCCCCATCTCCGGGGTATCTCCGGACCGAGTCCAGAGAGGCACCACACTTTGGCACAAAGGCAGGAAAGAAAAAGGGACCGGAGATTCCGGGTCCTTTGGCCGGAGACTTCGGTGCCCGGAGACTCCGGACCATCTCCGGACAAGTTCCAACAGGAAAAACCAGAACTGCCATAACTTTTACAAATGAAGTCCGAATCGAGTGAATCCAATTTTGTTGGAAAGAGGACAACAAGAGCTACCCTATAAAAAGTAAAAATATTGAAACCAATCAAAGGAGGTTTTGCTAAAAAGTGGAAGAGTGAAACCTTCCACACGGAAGAACCGGCAAAAACTCCAATACCGAAAACGCAAAAGAAGACGCATATGCAAACCGTTTTCGGTGACCTTGGCTTTGTCATGACAAGCATGACAAGCACCAAGACCACACCACGATAAGATCCAAATAAGAACCAATAAAGATGATTGCATGGATGCAAAGGTTTGAGCTCTCCACGAACGATACGATCACGATACTCGGTCGAGAGCCCCTCTTGATAGTACGGTCATCTATCCTATAACCCGGTCTCTCACTAAACATCATGAGACCGGTAAAATAGAAAGCCCTATCAAGATCATACCTTTGCCTTGCGCATTAATCCACTTGAGGTCGACGAAGACGATCTTCATCTCCTCAAGACGCACCACCTTTCTTGATTGCGCTTCGCTTGGTGAAGATTCACATGACGCTCCCCCATACACCAAGATGGGGAAAGCACTCTTCGGCATATCTTCACTTGGACTTGAGTGTTGATCAATCCGCACATAGCCTTGATCAAGACATACTCTTCTTCTTTTTCTTCCTTAGCCTTGATTCCAACAAATGGAGATCAAGCAATGCAAATAGACACACCTATAAATATAGCTCAAAGCAAACATTAGTCCATAGAGATTGTCATTAATTACCAAAACCATGCATGGGATCAACCATGCACTTTCACTTATTCCACTCTCGAACGGTGATGGGGACGCGATCCCTAACCATAACTCCGCATTGTTTTACAAATTTCTTTGCAAGCTTTATGGGTTCCAACGGTTCGCCCACTGGTGATATCTTCGTAATTGTATAATGCGTAGATGCGACCAACTTTTTGGCCGGGCCTCGTTTGGAACATTTGCTCGATGTGGAGGCCTAAGAGAAGAAACATTCGTCAATTCATATATATACAACTCAATTAATGCATCTACTGACCATCGGACTTCATATATATACCTTGCCGGACTTCGTTAAGGGTCCATCATCGGAGCCGTCGCCTTCTCCATCATCAGAGGCGTCGGCTTCCCCCTCATTTTGGTCGACCTCTTCACCCTCACCGGATGGGTTCAGATACATCGAGGGAGATTCGGGTGGATCAGCACCGGTGGCGTTGTGGATTATGTCCTCGAGAATTTCTTCTTGTCTTAGGTCTCTGCAGATTGGACTAGGTGGATCCATAGTTTCTGCAAAATGCACACAATATCATTATCGCATACAATATTGCTACTAGTACATAAAAATACTACTAAAATAATACTACATACAAATAGTACATAAAAATACACCACGAATAATATCACAAATACATCTAGAATAATCCAGTTACATAGCTCGGGTCCATTATTTTTTAAACATAAAACATCGTGAATAATATCACTAATACATCTCCCATGCATGAACCTCTCAAACTAACTTCGACCGGTTCCTGAGCCGCGGGCCGCGCGCTGCGCATCCAAAGAGAAGGAACCCTCACAGGGTCATAGCTCACATGATAAGGAACCCTCTGAAGAAACGACCAGCTATTGCTATAATGCCTATCCAATAGATACATGTAGCGACGGACGTGCTCGTCCTCCTCTCTGATACGGCGACGGACCACCTCCTCGGGGGCCGGCTCCCTCTGCACCGAGCGTGGCCCATGCGACTGCCACCAAAGAAGATCCGGGTCGACGACATCACCCGGATTCCTCACCAAGCTGCGCATCCCGGAAGGTAGCACCTCCCAGTGCCAGCCCGGCGGAGCCCAGTCCCGCACATCGCCCCTCTGATCCAACAGGGACATCGTCGCCGAGAACAATAAACTAAAAACACCTAAGTCAAAATTTCTATTTCTACACTTAAAAAGTAATACCAATTTAACTTAGCAAAATTTCTAAAGTACCAATTTAACTTAGCAAAATTTCTATTTCTACACTAATTAAAAAAGTAATACCAATTTAACTTAGCAAAATTTCTAAAGTACCAATTTAACTTAGCAAAATTTCTATTTCTACACTAAAAAAAGTAATACCAATTTAATTTAGCGAAATTTCTATTTCTACACTAAAAAAAGTAATACCAATTTAACTTAGCAAAATTTCTAAAATACCAATTTAACTTAGTAAAATTGGTAAAGTACCAATTTAACTTAGCAAAATTTCTAAATACCAATCTAACTAATCTAAAATTTAACCTAAAATTAGACTACCCTAAATATCTACCTAATTAACTGATCTAAATTTAAACTAACCTAAAAATGTACCTAATTAACTGATAAAAAACTAACCTAAATAGAGCGGCGCCGGCGCGGAGGACGTACGGCGGCGGGCTCGGGAGCGGAGGAAGGCTCGAGCGGCGGGCGCGGAGGACGGCGGGCTCGGGCGACGGCGGCGCGCGGGGACGGAGGCGTCGGGGACGGCGGGCGACGGGCGCGCGGGCTCGGGCGGCGAAGGAGGCAACGTCTGCGGGCGCGGAGGACGGCGCGCTCAGGCGGCGGAGGAGGCGACGGGCGCGCGGGGACGGAGGGCGCACGGGGACGGAGGGCGCGGACGGAGGCGGACGGCGGGCAACGGGCGCGCGGGGACGTAGGCGTCGGGCGTGTGGCGGCGGACACGGCGGAGGACAGCGGCCGGCGGCAGGAGGCGATGGTGGCGGTGGAAAAATTCGGCAGCCTGACGGCGCTATGTCGCAAATGGCCTCCGGTGTCACGGTCTGAGCCACGCACCGGGGAGAAGGCCAGCTTTATACCCCCCCCCCTTTAGTCGCGGGGCGTGGCTCAAGCCGCGACTAAAAGCATGTCTTTAGTCACGGGTTGAACCACGCCCCGCGACTAAAGGGGGTGCGGGCGGCAGGTTAGGTTTTAGTCGCGGCTTTTGGTACGGGCCGCGACTAATGGCCCAAAAACTTTGCGCGCGCTGGGCCAAAAATGCGCTCGCGCGCTGTTTTCACGCGCCGTTTTCTCTGTTTTTTTTTCAAATCTGTCATAACTTCAAAACATTTGAATATTTGAATGAATTTGAGAAAACTTTCAACATGAAAAGTGCTTGAATTTGAATAAGTAATCCAAAACCATTTTCTGTTTTATAAAATAATTATTGTAACTCTACAAACTATTAACAATTTTGCCATTTTCAATTAAAATAATTATTGTAACTAATATTTTTTTGCATATTTTTGAATCTTGGAGCCAATGACAACAGTGGATCATTTGATAGTAACTAGTTCATCGACCGAATACAAATCATTTATACGGAATGACATAACTGGATAATTTGTCCTAACTATCTTAGTCATACTCCTGCCTAGGACTATAATACTCGTCCTCGTAATCGTCGTCGTCGTCGTCGCTATCATCGGACGGCGCTCGTGGCTCCCACCTCGACGGGTGAGCACGCCTGGACTGGATGTGAGGGTAGCGCATGCGGGGGTTATCGCCGGCCGTGATGTAGTTCATAACGCCCTGGAGAGTTCGGCCAGCCCACCACAGCTGACGGTCGGCCTCGTTGAAGTCCGAAGGAGGCGAGCCGTCCCCCTCGTACCTGGCGAGCGTCCTCTCACGCCAATTGATGAAGAAGGCAGTCCCAAGTCGGGCGGTAGTCGGGATGCCAGCGGGGATCCATCCGCTGCTCCGGTGTGAGCTCGAGGTAGTAGTGATTCGTGATGGCCGCCCGGCGCGCCACACCATGAGGGACAGGAGGGACCGGCACGCCTCCGGCGCTCAGCATCCAGCCGACGGGGACGTAGTAGCCGGGCGGGCAGGGGTAGTTCGAGGCGGAAAGCTCCTCCGCCTGACGGTAGGTTAGTACGGTGGAAGCCATGTAAGAGTTTAGATGTGATATGGCAATGGCGGCCAAACCTACATATATATACTGATATGGCAAGAAGCTAGCACACGGATAGTGTGTTTCCTTCGAGCACTTGTGAGCCGTTTGATCGGAAGCACACGGATCGTGTGTTTGTTTAGAGCGCTCCTGAGCCGTTAGATCAGAAGCACACGGATCGTGTGTTTCCTTCGAGCGCGTGTGAGCCGTTTGATCGGAAGCACACGGATCGTGTGTTTCTTTAGAGCGCTTGTGAGCCGTTGGATCAGAAGCACACAAATCGTTTAGTCTAGTCCCGGTTCCAGCTACCAACCGGGACTAAAAAGGTGAAGAGTTGCCAGATATAAATATCCAACCGGAGGGAGTCACTCGGAGAGGCATGTCTATAAGATAGGCAGGAGTACACTTCACAGCCATCAACTGTGATGATATGTAACACTTTTGGAAACCAGCGGCAAGGACTTCTTTGATGATCTGGTATATCCCCAACACTTGTTGGGACGGTTGCAGATCATCAGAGAAGTCTTGCCGCTGCTTGGATCCAATGCCCGTTTAAAATGGGTAGGCTTCACCTGCATTCAGTTCATCGACCGAATACAAATCAAACGGTTTCACCTGCATACGCCCTACGGTGCATTTGATATGCAGGCACTCTCTAGCCACAGTAGGGTTGTATGCAGGTGATACCGTGTGTTTTGTTCTATCTAGAAATCCTTCAGTTCATCGACCGAATACAAATCATTCCGATTCCCTGCATACATCCCGACGGTGCATATAGTCAAAACAAACGGTTTGTATTCGCATATAGCCATTATTACAAATCACCAACATCCCTATCTAGTGTTGTGGTTTTCGTCTGTGCCGTAGCCATGGAGCATCTTCATCATTTAACAGGATGCATGGGTCAGTTTTCACTGTGAAGGGCAGGAATTTCATGAAACTTATTATAATCTTCTGACATGTCTGTCTTGTCATCCACTCCCACAATGTTTCTTTTCCCTGAAAGAACTATTAGGCGCTTTGGCTCATCGGACGATGTATTCTTTTGCTGATTTCTTTTTCTCGATTTGGTAGACATGTCCTTCACATAGAAAACCTGAGCCACATCGTTGGCTAGGACAAATGGTTCGTCCATGTATGCAAGATTTTTGAGATCCACTGTTGTCATGTCGTACTTTTGGTCTACATGTACCCCGCCTCCTGTCATCTTGACCCATTTGCACCGAAACAAAGGGACCTTAAAAGTAGGTCCATAGTCAACTTCCCGTATCTCCTCTATGTATCCATAATATGTGTCCTTCTGCCCATTGTCGTCTGTTGCATCAAAGCGGACACCACTGTTTTGGTTGGTGCTCTTTTTATCTTGGGAGATCGTGTAAAATGTATTCCCATTTATCTCGTACCCTTGAAAAGTACATATAGTCGACGATGGTAACCTGGCCAACAAGTACAGCTGATCTCCAACAGTGTTGTTATTCATGAGATGTGTCTGCAACCAACTGCCGAAAGTCGCCTCGTGTTCCCCTTTAATCCAGGAGTCATGCTCCCCCGGGTTTTCGGCGCGTAGAATATTCTTGTGTTTCTCGATATACGGAGCAACCACGGTGGAATTGTGTAGAACTGTGTAGTGTGCTTGAGTGAAAGAAAGCGCATCCCTACATACCGTTGTTTTCCTTCCTAGTGTGCCTTTTCCAGTCAGCCTTCCCTCATACCGAGATTCAGGAACACCAATCGGCTTAAGGTCAGGAAGAAAGTCAACACAAAACTCAATGACCTCCTCTGTTCCATAGCCCTTGGAGATGCTTCCTTCTGGCCTAGCACGGTTATGAACATATTTCTTTAAGACTCCCACGAACCTCTTGAAGGGGAACATATTGTGTAGAAACACAGGACCGAGAATTCTAATCTCTTCGACTAGGTGAACTAGGAGGTGCGTCATAATATTAAAGAAGGATGGCGGGAACAACAACTCGAAGCTGACCAGACATTGGACCACATCAATCTGTAACCCTGTTAGACTTTCTGGATCGATTACCTTCTGAGAAATTGCATTGAGGAATGCGCATACCTTCACAATGGCTAGTCGAACATTTTCTAGTAGAATTCCCCTCAATGCAACCAGAAGCAATTGCGTCATAAGCACGTGACAGTCATGAGACTTTAGGTTTTGGAATTTTTTCTCTTTCATATTTACTATTCCCTTTATATTCGACGAGAAGCCAGACGGGACCTTGATACTGAAAATGACTTCAAAAAAGATTTCTTTCTCTTCTTTGGTAAGAGCGTAGCTGGCAGGCCCTTGAAACTGCCATGCATGCATGTCGTCTCATCCTTTATGACGTTGCTGGTCCTCCCGTGCTTCCGGTGTATCTTTTGACTTCCCATACAAGCCGAGGAAGCCTAGAATATTCACGCAAAGATTCTTCGTCAGGTGCATCACGTCGATTGCAGAGCGGACCTCATGGACTTTCCAATATTCTAGCTCCCAAAATATAGATTTCTTCTTCCACATGGGTGCGTGTCCGTCAGCGTCATTCGGAACAGGTTCTCTGCCAGGACCCTTTCCAAAGATTACATTTAAATCCTTGATCATACCAAATACATCAGCACCACTACGGGGGACATGCTTCGTCCGGGTTTCTGCCTTGCCATTGAAATGCTTGCCTTTTTTCCTTAAGTGATTCTGGGCGGAAGAAAACGACGATTGTACGGGTACACATTCTTCCTACATTTATCCAAATATATACTTTCAGTCTCATCTAAACAGTGCGTGCATGCACTGTATCCTTTGTTCGTCTGTCCTGAAATGTTACTAAGTGCAGGCCAATCATTGATGGTTACGAACATCAACGCTCGTAGGTCAAATTCCTCCTGTTTATGCTCATCCCACACACGTACACCTGGTTCGGCCCACAACTGTAAAAGTTCATCAACTAATGGCCTTAGATACACATCAATGTCATTGCCAGGTTGCTTCGGGCCTTGCATCAGCACTGGCATCATAATGAACTTCCGCTTCATGCACAACCAATGAGGAAGGTTGTAGATACATAGTCACGGGCTAGGTGCTGTGACTGCAGCTCTGCTCCCCAAAAGGATTCATGCCATCTGTACTTAGACCAAACCATAAGTTCCTTGCGTCACCTGTAAAGTCCGGGAACTCTCTCTCGATTTTTCTCCACTGCCGACCATCAGCCGGGTGCCTCAACATCCCATCTTTCTTACGGTCTTCCATGTGCCATCGCAACAACTTGGCATGCTCTTTGTTTCTGAACAAACATTTCAACCGTGGTATTATAGGAGCATACCACATCACCTTGGCAGGAACCCTCTTCCTGGGTGGCTCGCCCTCAACATCACCAGGGTCATCTTTTTTTATCTTATACCGCAATGCAGTGTATACCGGACATTTATCCATATTTTCGTACTTCTCACCACGGTAGAGCATGCATGTCATTAGGGCATGCATGTATCTTCTGCACGTCTAATCCTAGAGGACAGACAAGCTTCTTTGCTTCGTACGTACTGGCGGGCAATTCGTTATTTCTTGAAAGCATCTTCTTCAATAGTACCAGCAACTTTTCAAATCCCGAGTCAGTCACACCGGTCTCTGCCTTCCACTTCAGCAATTCCAGTATGCTACCCAGCTTCTTCTGGCCATTTTCACAAGCTGGGTACAATAATTTGTTATGGTCCTGTAACATCTGCTCGAACTGCATCCTCTCCTTTTCTGTGTCACAGTCTCACTTTGCATCAGAAATGACCCGACCAAGATCATCAGCGGGCTCATATGCTGTCCGTTCTTCACCTCCTTCTTCTTCATTGTCTTCATTGCGATATCAGCGTATTCAGGTGTCATGGGGTCACTCTTCGACTACTCCACGGTGGAGATACCTGGGTCACGCCAAGAACATCTGCCTTATGACGAGGACCCAAGGAAGGCCCAAGGACGACGTGCGGCCCAAGATAGTCGACGTTAGGTCATCGTCTTGTAAGTGCCATCGGCACCGTTCACCCGAGACCTAGCCTATCATATAAAGGCTAGGAGGGTCCCTCGTCTAGGGTAACCAACACATACGCTCACGCTCATAGCCGCCATCTCAAACCCTAGCGAGATTGCCATCTCGCCATTGTAGCCACGCTCAAACATCAATACCAGATAAGCAGGAAGTAGGGTGTTATCCTCCGGGAGCCTGAACCTGGGTAAACGCCTCGCCTGTTAGCCGTCGTGATCACCAGCGCTCATCTCTCTCCCCCTCAATCAACCCGGGGTACTCGACCCAGGGATTTGCCGAGTCCCAACCTCGTCATTGGCACCGTCTGTGGGAAAGAACGAGCGCTGGAAGCATGGTCGCACCGGCTCCATCAACCTTGAAGATCGACGCCTGCACCAGGGAGCCAATCCGCTTCGGCTCCTTCGAGTACGTCAGCCACCCGCCGGCTCATCGCTCGGTGTACGCTGAACTGCATGAAGGTATGTGGATCACCTTTGGTACCATGCACTACCTCATTAACAGCTACGGAACACTCCGATCTACGGCGGCCGCGCTACGCGCGGTGGCGACACCCGCATCTGCCTCGACTACGTCAACCACGCCTTCACCCACCGTGGAGATCGCATCTGCTATGAATGCAGCGATCGCGTCTTCGACTGCCGCGAAGATCGCGCTCGCCTCGACTACGCCAACTGCCTCCACGGCGGAGATCGCGCCCAACGCGACCACGACACCCGCATCTCCGGCTGCCAAGGAGATCGCATCGGCTGCGACCCCTGCGCGGATCAAGTCTACTTCGACTACCTCGATCGCGTCGCGGACAAAGCCAAGATCTACGTCAACTCCGACTATGTCAGCCACGCCTTCGCGCCGCGAGATTGCCGCAAGCCAATCACACCTGCGTCAACGACAATAACTCCATTTCCCGCGTCCGCGGTGAAGGTCGCGAAACTCTACGAAAAGAGCCTCAGTGGCGACTGTGGTACCCACCACGTTGCAGCCATTTTCGACTCCAAGCACGGCTCGGACGAAGGAAGCAGCAGTGGAAGCATCAGCCCCACTTCCCAGATTTACCCCGCACAAGTCTACATGGCCGGCCCGTCGCGGGCCAACGGCGACGAACCCGCATATCCACTGGAGGTGGTCATGCCGGACCAGACGACGCGACTCACCATCACCCGCGACATGGCAATCAGAGCCCTGAAGCACGTTGAGGAGGGCACGTACCCCCACCAGACGCACCCCGAGAGGACCTTATGGCGGTCCAGTACCTGCTGCGGAAGGAAGGCGAACGACTCCGCGCAGAGAAGGCCGAGCTACTCCGACGCAAGGAGGAAGCCGACGCGGCGAGTGCCAGGAGGGCCGCTTATTCATTCACTGCTGCCTCGACAGAGGTCTCGCAAGGAGCAAGGCGCCACAGGGCCCGCGTGCCCCGGATGACAGAGTCCGAACGCGCCGAATCACCCGCAACCTCGAATCGTCATACATGACTGAAGACGCGGACGGGATACCCGTCCCCAAAACACCCGGAGCTGCCCTCATGGCAGTCGAAACATACCTGCGACTGACGCAGCCGCCTGAGGGTGACGCCCGTGCTCTCCTCCACAAGCAACAAATCATGTCCATCAAGGCAGTCGAAGAAGCTCTGGCGAACAAGGCGCCAACAGAAAGGGCGCAAGAAAATCGGGGTCGCCGCGACCGCGAACCCGCAACACTCGCAGGCCCAGCTCCAAGACAACCGCGACAGCCGCAGCCAGGCGAAGACCTCCGCAACGTCATCACACAGAGGACGGTAGACCGCAACCGCACCCAGCGGACGGTCAGCACACCCAATGCTGACGACCGCGATGATAGCGACTTCGAGCCACGCGGCGCCGCATGCTTCAGCTTCAACATCCGCGACACAAGAATGCCCAAGGGCTTCAAGCTCACGGCAGAAGCGGTCAAGTACGACGGAAAGCAGGACCCGAGAGACTGGCTGGAGGACTACCTCATAGCCTGCAGTTGCCAGGGCGGTACTTCGACTACAGCCATGCAGTACATCCAGCTGATGCTCACAGGATCTGCACGCGGGTGGCTCAACACTCAACCCAAGGACGCCTTCAGCACGTGGGATGAGTTCGCGGATGCCTTCGTTAAGAGCTTCCTGGGGACGTACTCAAGGCCGACAACTTTCGTCGAGCTCCAAGCATGCAAGCAAGGACGAGACGAGCCGCTCCGGTCGTACATCCAGCGATGGACCCTGCTCCGCAACACCATGGAAGCCACCTCGGAAGACCGAGTGATGGATGCCTTCATGCACGGCGTCTACCGCCGCGACCTCCGCGAGGAATTTGGTAGGCTTCGGCCGAGAAACATGATTGAGCTCATGAAGATAGCCAACCAGTGGGCAGACGGAGAGGACTCGGTCCGTGATACTTCACGTCACTCCCCAAGAGACGAGGCCGGACCAAGCAACTGGCGGGAAGGACGCCAGAAGAAGAAGCCGCGTTACCACGGCAATGACTCAATAGAGTTAGTAGCGGCGGGATTCGAAACCCCCCGCGAGGATGAAGCACACGACAGCAGTCGCCAGTACAGTCGAAGCGGCGACGACCAGAGTCGCCAATACAGCCAAGGGCAATTCAACCGAAGCGGTGGCAGCACCTACCGTGGCGACGGGAGCCGCAAACGAGAGTGGCAGAGGCGCACGCTAACTCCGGAGGAAGAGCTGGAGCAACCCTGCAAGCACCATATGTTCAGGAACCCGGAAACGGGCAAGTGGGGGTCCCGTCACCTGTTAAAGGACTGCAAAAAGGCACGCAGGATATACCAGGCAATGCAGAAGATAGTCGCTCAGCCAGCCATGCAGTTGGCTCCCCAGGCAGCACCCGTAGCGCAGCCAGTCGCGCAGCTGGCTCTCCAAGCAGCACCCGCACCTGTAGTCGCTAATCCAGCACAGGCAGCGGGAGCTTTCTATCAGCAGCAGCAGCCGCAGCAAGAGGCCCCTGACGCATATCCAGTGGCACGCGGACAGCTCAACATGATACAGAAGGGGCGCCCTTCAAACAGGACCCAGAAGATCATCACCCGCCAAGTCTACCAGGTTGTCACCTGTCCACCTGCAGTACCCGAATACCTGAGAGGGTCAGAGACACCAATCACGTTCTCCAGAGCAGATCACCCGCCTGCGGTACCACGACCCGGGCACGCCGCTCTGGTAGTCGAAGCTCTGATCGGGGATTACACCTTGAAAAAGGTGTTCATGGACGGAGGCAGCGGCATCAACATTATCTTCGCCGACACCCTCAGAAGGATGAACAGGCCAACAACAAACTTGAAAACATCAGAGACCACCTTCCATGGCATAGTACCAGGGCAAGCAGTCACGCCCATGGGAACAATCACACTCGACGTCATCTTCGGCACACCCGACAACTTCCAGAGGGAGGCGATCGACTTCGAGGTAGTCGACTGGAAGTCGCAGTACCATGCGATACTTGGGCGCCCAACCTTTGCCAGATTCATGGCGATACCCCACTACGCCTACCTTATGCTCAAGATGCCTGGACCTAAGGGCGTCATCACGGTGCAGGCGACTTCGACCGCTCCAACAGCTGCGACCGCGAATTCAGCCAGATCTCTGAGTTCTTCGGAATGGAGGAGCACCTTGCGATGATGGCAGTCGACAACGACAAAACCATCTTCCCGCCACGCAAGAAGCCAGACAAGGACTCCGCCTTCAACACGACCGACGACACAAGAACCCATCAAGTCCACCCGACAGACGCCAGTAAGACAGTCAAGGTGTCGACAAGCCTGCCTATCGCATAGGAAGGCACGCTCGTCGAGTTTCTACGTGAGAACTGGGAGATCTTCGCCTGGCAACCTTCTGACATGCCAGGCATACCCAGGGAACTCGCCGGGCACTCCTTACGCGTCCACAAGGATGCCAGACCCGTCAAGCAGACCATGCGACGCTTTTCGGGTCCTAAACGAGACGCCATCAGCAAGGAGATCGACCGGCTGCTCCACGCCGGATTCATCCGAGAGATCAAGGACTCGGACTGGGTAGCGAACCCGGTCCTGGTGGAGAAGAAGAAGACGAAGAAACTCCGCATGTGCGTCGACTTCACCGCCATTAACAAGTGCTGCCCCAAGGACCACTTCCCGCTCCCGCGGATAGACCAGATCATCGACTCGACTGTAGGTTGCGCGCACCTATCCTTCCTGGACGCCTACTCCGGGTACCAGCAGATCAGGATGAAAGTCGAAGATGAAGAGAAAATTGCATTTATCACACCCCATGGTGTGTTCTGCTACCAAATGAAGCCCTTCGGGTTGAAGAACGCTGGAGCCACATACCAGCGCACGATGCAAGCCTGCCTGAAGGAGCTAATAGGACAGATCGTCCAAGTCTACGTCGACGACATAGTCATCACCACTCGAACGGAGGACAGCTTAATTGTTGACCTCCGCAAAGTCTTCGCCGCACTCAACGAGTATCAGATCAAGCTGAACCCGGACAAGTGTGTTTTCGGCGTGCCAGCCGGAGAACTGCTCGGGTACCTCGTCTCTGCAAGAGGAATTGAAGCCAACCCTGAGAAAGTGCAAAACATACTCGCAATGCCAGCACCGACCAAGCTTCATGAAGTGCAACGCCTAGCCGGTCGAGTCGCAGCTCTCAGCCGGTTCATTACTAAGTTGGGAGAAAAGGCCCTGCCTTTCTACCAGCTGATGAAAAAGACGATAAATTCGAGTGGACAGAGGAAGCGCAAGACGCGTTCGACAAGCTCAAGAAAACCCTCACGACTCCTCCAGTACTGGTGGCGCCACTGGAGAACGAGCCGCTGTACCTCTACGTGTCAGCCACGAACAGAGTGGTCAGCACGGTACTCGTAGTCGAACGAGAAGAAGAAGGGCACAGTCACCCTGTTCAGCGGCCCGTCTACTTCCTCAGCGAGGTGCTAACCTTGTCCAAGCAGCGGTACCCGCACTACCAGAAGCTAGCCTACGGAGTCTTCATGACATCAAGGAAGGTCGTCCACTACTTCTCCGAGCACTCCATCACGGTGGTAAGCTCCTCTGGGCTCTCCGACATCCTCACCAACCAAGCCGCGACAGGACGAGTCGCCAAGTGGGTTGTCGAGTTGGGACCCTGGGGGCTGAAGTATGCGCACCCGAAGGCAATCAAGGCCCAAGTTCTTCCAGAATTCACCACAGAGTGGATAGAGGCTCAGCTGCCAGACATACCCGACTTGTCCAACGCATGGACAATGTACTTCGACGGGTCCAAGAAGTTCAGATCAGCAGGGGCGGGAGTCGTCCTCATCTCACCCAAAGGCGACAAGCTGAAGTATGTACTGCAAATGGACTTCCCAACACCCTCCAACAACGAGGCAGAGTACGAAGCCCTAATCCACGGCATGCGGATGGCCAAAAACTGCGGCGCCACTCACCTCATGATCTACGGAGACTCCTACCTTGTCGTGCAGCAAACCATGAAGCAATGTGACGCCATCGCCGACAACATGATAGCCTACAGGGACCTATACAACCAGCTGGAAGGCACCTTCGACGGCTGCGAGCTGCGGCACATCGGTCGCGAGAGCAATGAGGAAGCCGACACCCTCGCTAACCTGGGCTCAGACAAAGCACCGGTGCCACCCGGAGTCTTCCTCGAGTGCATCATGCAACGCTCCATCAAGCTCCGGCCTACGCCGGGACCCTCGACACCGACAACGAGCACCACCAACTCGCCCAGCACGGAGAAGGAACCCATGGAGGTAATGCTGGTCGAACCCACATGGACAAGCCCATACCTGGCCTACATACTACATCAGAAGGTGCCAACGAACCCAGTCGAAGCCAAGCATGTCATCCGCCGCTCCAAGAGCTTCACCATCATCAACGGGGAACTTTACAAGCGAAGCATCTCAGGAGTCCTCCAAAGGTGCATCGACCCAGTCGACGGTCAAGCCATCTTACTCGAGATCCACGCCGGCATCTGTGAACACCACGCCAGCAGTCGAGCCTTGGTGGCCAAAGCCCTACGAGCAGGGTTCTACTGGCCCACCGCAATGCAAGACGCAGAAGAACTTGTGAGGAAATGCATCGGCTGCCAGGAGTTCGCCAACAAGCCGCACGCACCGGCATCAGCACTAAAGACCATACCACTCGCGTGGCCCTTTGCTCAATGGGGGCTCGACATGGTGGGTCCACTCAAGAAGTCTTCTCCGGGCGGACACACTCATCTCCTGGTGGTAGTCGACAAGTTCACGAAGTGGATCGAAGCCGTCCCCATCACAAGTTCGACTGCCTCCTCGGCAGTTAACTTCATCAGGTCAATCATCTTCAGGTTCAGTGTGCCACACAGCATCATCACCGACAACGGCTCGAACTTCACAGCCGAAGAATTCAAGGACTTCTGCTCCGACCAAGGCATCGAGCTCAACTACGCATCTGTCTCGCACCCGCAGTCCAACGGACAAGTCGAGAAAGCCAATGGCCTAGTCTGCATGGGCGTAAAGAAGTGCCTGCGAGTACCATTGAGGCGCGCCGCAGGCGCCTGGGTCGAAGAGCTGCCATCTGTGCTGTGGAGTCTGCGTACCACGCCAAACAGATCTACCCAATACACGCCATTCTTCATGGTGTACGGCGCTGAAGCAGTCCTGCCGTGCGACATCAAGTTCGACGCCCCCCTGAGTGGTGGCCTACGATGAGTCTGATGCAGAAGAAGCACTCGAAGATGACATAGGACACCCTGGACGAAGCACGCGACATCGCCCTTACCCACACAGCCGTGTATCAGCAAGACCTACGCAACTATCACGGGCGGCGACTGCGGCCCAGAGCGTTCATCCCTGGTGATCTTGTCCTCCGTCTCAAACAGAAGAAGGTGCATAAACTTGCCTCCCCGTGGAGGGTCCATACATCGTGACAGAGGCAATCGGTGGCGGAGCTTACCGCCTGAAAGACTCAAAGACGGGGACAGTCTGCAACAACCCGTGGAACGTTGCGCAACTGCGCCGCTTCTACACCTGATCGACCCCAATTTGTAACAGTACAATGTTAAGATGCGGCAGGTTTCAGACGCACTCTTTCCCTCGCCAGGGTACCCGATGGGACTGGAAGGGTTTTAATGAGGCGGTCTGCTCGCAAAAATCAATAAAGTGATTTGAGGAACAAGCTCTCCCCTCTACTTTCATCAGCAAGCAACATAAACCTAGGCCGCCGCCTGACGCACTCGGTGGCCGCGCCATACAGGTTCAACTCGAAAATCCTCGGCCGCCACCCGAACCACTCGGGGGCTGCGCTGTACAGGTCTAAGTCAAAACCTAGGCCGCCGCCTGACGCACTCGGGGGCTGCGCCATGCAGGTCCAACCCGAAAATCCTCGTCCGCCACCCGAACCACTCGGGGGCTGCGCTGTACAGGTCTAAGTCAAACCCTAGGCCACCACAGCTGCGCCATACAGGTTCAACTCGAAAATCCTCGGCCGCCACCCGAACCACTCGGGGGCTGCGCTGTACAGGTCTAAGTCAACCTAGGTTGCCACCCGACGCACTCGGGGCTGCCATACAGGCTACGCAAATCTCGGCGCACCCGACGCACTCGGGCTGCCGTACAGGTTAAGTCAACATCCTAGGCCGCCACCCGACGCACTTGGGGGCTGCGCCGTACAAGTCTTAAGTCAAAACTCCTAGGCCGCACCCGACGCACTTGGGGGCTGCGCCGCACAGGTCTGACTCGAAAACGCCTCGGCCGCACTCGAAGCACTCGGGGGCTGCGCCGCACAGGCCTGACTCGAAAAATCCTCGGCCGCCACCCGACTCACTCGGGGGCTGCGCCGTACAGGTCTAAGTCAACATCCTAGGCCGCACCCGACGCACTCGGGGGCTGCGCCGCACAGGTCTGACTCGAAAACGCCTCGGCCGCACTCGAAGCACTCGGAGGCTACGCCGCATAGGCCCAACTCGACACACCTCGGCCGCACTCGATCCGCTCGGGGGCTGCGCCATACAGGTTTACAAAATTCTACAAGATACATTTTACTCACTCGGAGGCTACCACCACCTCGGCATACATACACTTATGCTCCCACTTGGGAAAAATATCTTTTACAAACTAATGCTACACAACAGCAGTCTGGTAGTCTTACTCTACAGGCTCATCCTTTGGCGCATCGAGTGGCCCTACAAGTTGCTCACTGAAGGTCTGGACCTGTTGAATCATCTGACGCGCAGCCGCAAGGGTATCGACATAGTCATCTGCTCCAGGCAAGCCGTCAAGCACCTTGTCCAAGGGAAGATGAGGCCGGTGCATCCGAACGTACGCCAGCGCCACGTTTGCCCCGCCAACAAGCTGGGCGTGCATGACTTCCTTCAACGCCTTGCCTTCGCGGAACCTCTCCAGCAGCGCAGCCAGTCCACTAGGCTGCTCGTTGTGCGGAAAGTACACCTTGTTGATCTGAAAGAGGGCCTTTCTACAACCTTCCAGGAGCAAAGCAGCCCGCCAGGTGCGATCCAGCATTCTAGCCAGTACACTGCCTTTGGATTTGTCCGACCAAAACGTACGTGCTTCGGGTGAGTCACTGGCGGCCTCTTGTGCCACCCGCTCGTCCACTCGACTCTGCTCGGCCTTCCAGTCAGAATTCACATCTGCATCAAGACCCAGCACTTAGAACAGTGAAAGCATAAAGAAGCCGAAGCAAAGTGCTAGAAGCCCAACCTTGCAGCTGTCGACTGATCAAGTCTATCTGGCCAAGAAGGAATTCCTCACGCTGTGAGAACGGCGCAGCAGGCCGCGACTTCAAGCGCTCCAACTCCAACTCGGCGATCTTCAACTTCGACTCGAGCTCAACAATCTTGTTTCTCATAAATGTGATCACTCGCTGGTCATTTACACTTCGCGCAGGAGTCGGAGGAGTTCGACGGCAACGCAGATAGAAGCAGATCCTAAAGGCCTTTCCTAGCAGCCATCTGTGCAGCCTTGGCAATTTTCTTCTCGAAGGTGGCGACCAACGTTGCGGCCAGCTGACTCGCCCGTACCTTCACACTGCTAAGGGACGCGGTCTTGCCATCGGGCCTCCGAGGGAAGTCACTTACGACTTTCTCGAACTCACCTACGACTTGGTGACTAAGAAGTAGCTGGAAAGTGAGCTCGGAGCCGCGTACCGTCTGCGCATGCGTGTAGTCCGCTAAAATGGTCGCATCACCTTCGAACGGAGCTTCAAGCGCGTCGAGCGCAACCGGCGCCGGCTTGCTGGGGAAGATGCTCCGGTGCACACTCGCCAAGGCATCTGTCGACTTCTGCAGCGCCGCCGAAGATTGCTGCCACGCAGCCGAAGCATACGCGTAGGCGCGGTCAACGAAGCCAACAGCTTCCGCCAGGTCGACATTCTCGCTGGAGGTCCCTTCTGGAGGAGCGCCCCCGCACGCCTCTGAACAACAAAAAGGGAAACAATACCCGCAAGACATCAGAAATCGACACAAGAAAAAGTAGGCAATAAGCCGAGATACTTACTTCCACAAATATCGGCGAGTGCGAGCAAGCGGTCGACCTGGGTCTTCTCCAGCTCACCGCGGGCCAGCTCACGACCTTGGGCTTCAGCCAGCGACTTCTCCAGCTCTGCGACCCGCTCCGTCATGCTCTCCTTCTCGCCTGCGGATCAAAGGAGCAAAGTCATCAACAAACCCAGTCGAAGCACCTCTCGAACGCAAGGGTTAGTACTCACTGTTCGCTTGCTCCAGAGCAGTGCGGAGTCGATCCCTCTCCTTCTCCATTCGCACGAAGGCTGTGGCTCCCTCCATCAGCTGGCGATAAAACGGCTGTGGAAAGAACAAGACATCAATCTGCGCCCGACTATCCTAGTCACGCACATCTTCGGGGGCTACTCCCATCGGGAGCGCTGTTCGCGCACCCGATACAGATTCTAAAGAACGAGTGAAAGGACACTTACGTGGTCAAGCATCCCAGCATCAACTGGAGCCGCATCAGCAGTTTTCTTTGGCACGGAAGGAGTCGAAGTATCCATGGTTAAGGTGTAACCCGTCTGAGGCTCTTCTCTGGCCGTCTGTGCAGTCCGCTCGACCATGGGAGTGGAAGTATGCTCTACCTCACGAGGAGAAGAACCAACAGCGCCATTACGGCCGTTGTGACAAGAGGGGTCAATTCAAGTACTCGCAAGGCAAAAAGCACACTCGGCAAAAAGCACACTTGGCAAAAAGCACGGCAATGGTTACGCGACTTACCTGGTGACATCCACATCGTCTTCACTCCCCAGGGAGACGGAGGGCATCCTCGCAAACTCAGTTTGCGGCACAGACTCGAGAGGAGGCACGAACAGAGGCTCCGCCAGGCCATCCGTGCGCCTCGCGCCCGAAGATGACTCGCTCGCCTCGTCCACGTTCTCCACCTCCACCTGCTTTGCGGGTGACGAAGCCGAAGCAGACTCGCCACTCTTTCGCTTTCGCCGCTTCGGCAGCGGCTCCTCATCCTCGTCATCCTCCTCCAAGGTTTCACTCCGAGAAGTGGCGGAGGGAACTTCATCGTCGTCAACCTCTTCATCCTCAGGGAACTCTGCCTCTTCATGAGGTCCATTCTCCATCAACGGAGGAAGGCTGACAAAGCTGGAACGACCCTGTCAAAAAATTCGGGTCAGACAAAAGAAAATTTCGACAGAACATACAAGACAGAAACAAAACAAAAGGAAGCTTACCTCAGGCACAGGGTTGTTCGGCCCATACGGCTGGGCCGGGAACTTGACGTTGCACGGATAGGCGGCTCGGAGACTGGTGATGCTCCTTACCTTCGACTCAACTTCGTCATCTTCGAGTTCATTGCCGTGCTCAAGCGTCCACATCGGGTGGACGCGAGCGCGGAGCGGCTGCACCCGAAGCCTGAAGAAGGTGGCAATGAGATGCACCCCACCTGTCTCGCGCCCAAGACTCTTCAGAAGGCTACGGAGAAGCGCCAGCAAGGGTTGAGTCGCCTCCCTGTCCTCCTTCGACAGCGGGTGCGCCCATGCCTTCGTCTTCCGCAACTCGCGATCAGCCGCGAAGGCAGGAAGCCCCTCCTGGTCGCACCTGACGTAAAACCACTTCTTCCGCCAGCCTTGGACGGAGTCGGATTTCTTCATCTGGAAGTAGGCGGTGTCGCCATGCACCTGGATGCCGAAGCCGCCCATCGGGTACACTTGCCCGCTCTTCCCCACGTTCCTCCTGACGAGGAACAGCGACTTCCACAAAAGCCAGTGGGGTGCGATCCCCAAAAAGCACTCGCAGAGCATGATAAAGCTCACGATGCTACAGACGCTATTGGGAGTCAGATCGTGGATCTGAATCCCATAAGCGTACAGGAGCCCACGAACGAAATCGTGGAGGGGGAACCCGAAACCCCGCGGAAGAAAATCCACGAAGCACACGCGTTCCCCTCGCGAGGGGCAGGAAATACCTCCTTCCCTGGAGCGCGCACCGCCGCCTGGTCCACCGGCGGTAGCAGTCCCTGCGCGCGGAGGGCCTCGAGATCGGCCTTCTTCACCGACGACTTCGTCCAATCGCCGTTGGGCTTCTTCATCACGCTAGCCTCGGCGGCGGCGACGGCGCCGGCGGCAGACTTCCCCTCTTCATCGCAGCCTTGCTCATGGAGGATGGGGAGGAATCTAGCAAAGGAGCAGCAGTGGAAGAGAGAGCAGTGGAGACGACGGCGAAATGGGGATGGAGTGAATTGCTCCCCACCGCGTGGTGAAAAATATATACCGCGGAGTCAGTTCATCCTAGCCGTTCCCCACGAAACTGCTTTCCACAACCTCATCTGGCCGTCCACGTGTCGCGCAGAGATGCCAACCGTGCCGCCCACGCCGCCCACTATGCGCGGAAATCGAGGCGCCATCATCACGCCGCAAAATTTTCATGCCCAACGGTCAAATCAGTCAAATACTGACACTGGGACTACCCTGTCACGTCCCATCGGACGCAGAGTGCGCCAAAAACGTCAGCGCTGACGTCACCTATGGAGGCGTAGCAAGTAAGCCAATGGGCTGATGGAGCACCCGGACAGTTCATTCGAGTGCAACAAAGATACAGTAAGCTCTAAGAGCTGAGTAGGCTCGACAAGTCCATTCGAGTGCAAAAGAAATACAGTAAGCTCCACGAGCTGAGCAAAACTTAAGCAGTAAGCCAAACCGGCCAAGTACAAAGTAAGTCACGCAAAGCAAGTTGCGACTCCATCAATTCGAGTCCCTTCTTCACTCCCATCGGGAGCGGGCTTTTCGACTGAAGAAAAATTGAGTTTAACCTCAATTGCAAGCAATTCAGCTTAATCTCGGGGGCTACTCCCATCGGGAGCGCTGTTCGCGCTCCCGAATGACTCAGAACAATCGCAGTCGAAAAATCACCGACCAAAGCAATACTCGCAGTTTTTACCCTGCAGTCGATGTTTCGACTAAGGAATCCTCCATAAGCCCTAAAAGGCCGGAGTCGACCAATTTTATTTGTTCCTTTCAGGAACCTGGTGGCGTGCCCAGAAGGAAGGAGTCCTTTACCCGACTCTACGATTCGACTAAGCACTCGGGGGCTACTGTCGTGGGGTCACTCTTCGACTACCCCACGGTGGAGATACCTGGGTCACGCCAAGAACATCTGCCTTATGACGAGGGCCCAAGGAAGGCCCAAGGACGACGTGCGGCCCAAGATAGTCGACGTTAGGTCATCGTCTTGTAAGTGCCATCGGCACCGTTCACCCGAGACCTAGCCTATCATATAAAGGCTAGGAGGGTCCCTCGTCTAGGGTAACGAACACATATGCTCACGCTCATAGCCGCCATCTCAAACCCTAGCGAGATTGCCATCTCGCCATTGTAGCCACGCTCAAACATCAATACCAGATAAGCAGGAAGTAGGGTGTTATCCTCCGGGAGCCTGAACCTGGGTAAACGCCTCGCCTGTTAGTCGTCGTGATCACCAGCGCTCATCTCTCTCCCCCTCAATCAACCCGGGGTACTCGACCCAGGGATTTGCCGAGTCCCAACCTCGTCATCAGGGAACATAGATCGGTAGTTGTCATCATCGTTCTTTTATTCATCGCCGTCTTCTATCATAACCCCTCTTTCTCCGTGAAAGGTCCAAACATTATAGCCGGACATGAAACCGGACCGAAGTAGGTGGCTCTGAATGACTCTTGAGGAAGTGTAATCCTTCTCATTCCGACATTCGACACACGGACAACACATAAAACCATCCCGCCGCTTGTTCGCCTCGGCTACAACGATAAAAGAACGCACGCCTTCTCTATAAGCTCCAGAGCGTCGGTCACCGTACATCCATGGATGGCCCATCTGGATCATGCAACTATATATCAAACGCAATCACGATGCTAAAATTAGTACCGCGTGGTCTAAACGAGAAAGTAGTTGCTAACCTTTTAGGAAACATGGAAACAAATAGGAGGAAGCTTAAGTGTGGCTCGGGCACCTCATATCATGTTTGTCTTGTGTGAACTAAAGTGGCATCTCTCTAACAGGCATTTCACCGAACACCTCTAGTGCATATGTAGAAAAAAAACTAGCACAAACCTACACCACCTCCCACCAGAAAAAAAACAAGAGAAGGGGAAGAGGGGCTGCATATATATAGGGCCAGACTATTTGTCCCGGTTTGAGATACAAACCGGGACAAAAGGCCCCCAAACATGGCCGGGCGTGGGCCACACGCATTTGTCGCGGACTCGTATACCAGGCCGCGACTAATGTTAGCGGCAGAAATTTGGGCAGTTTTCTTTGCCGTGGCAGAGAATTCATTTTCTTTTCTTTTATTTATTTCTTTTCTTCATTTCAAAATAGTTTTCGTATATTTGGACGCTACCACACATACAGTACGTTTTGCATAAATATTAATGATTAAGTAATAATAATTGTTAACAAATAATAATCGTTGATCCACTTAGGCAAATCCAACAAATTTGTAGTCATTTAAATCCTTAGAATGTGTAGAACACTTTATAATAATAAAAAATTCATACGAGCACAAACTTGCTATTGCTGAATATTAGTACGGACCAGAGATAATTAACAATATAAAGGGAAAAAAAGGCTAAATAAATCCAAAGATCACATAACTTTTTATTTCAATCAAACGTCTCACATATGACAATTATTGTTGAGACGATCTAGATCGACACATTGAGACATACGATCACTTAGGACTGAAACACCTCGTACCAATCTCGTAGCCTAGGCGAGCGTCCAGAGCGGCATACTTGATGCGATAAAAGCTCAATGGAAAGTTGCCCCAACCTCTCGTGAGGTCCTCTTCTTCCTCCTTCTTCTCGTCCTCCTTCTTCCTCTTCTTCTGGTTGATCTTCTTCTTCTTCTCAAGCGATGTGCCAATAGTAACATTGGCTAGAGTATAGAGACTAGGAAGATTAGGGTGCGATGGGTTAGGGCGAACGGCCCGCTGGAGGTCGACGGCGGACGGAATATGAATTCCGTAAGGCTCAAGCATACGTTGATCGTTGTGGATAGCCGCGCCGCAGAATTTGATGGTTCTGTCCATCAAGAAGTCCTTGAGGGCCTGCGGCACCCGATCAGCGTAGCAAATATGGAACAACAACGTGTCGATCGCCACGGAGAGTTGCAGGACGGCGGCACGCTGCCTCTCCTCGGGTGCGGCGTCGGTGAACTCGCAGTCGAGGCCCACGATCTTCATCGGTGCGGCGTCGAGGTAGCGCCTCTTGACGTCGCGGATCCATCTCTCCACGGTTGATGCGCGGAGAGTGACCACGACCTTGAAGTTCATGTTGACGGCGTCGTTCTTGATGTAGTACACCTCGGATGGCTCCATGGCGCGCGGCAGCATTCAAGAGAGGATTTTAGAGTAGAGATTAGAGAGAGGAGATGGTGCATTTGGCAAATGGCACTGTAGCTCTATATATAGAGCTAGCAGGGGAGATGAGGAGGCTGGCGCGCCGTGGTAATTAATCGGGCGTGTTTCAACTTCCAAATTCCTAAGCGTTTTGATCAACTTCCAAAGACATTAATCGTTCTCTTCATTCCCCGTGTGATCAACGCGGGAACTCAAAGGGTTCAAATCACGAACCGTCGCGGTGCGCGGACTTCTAGTCCCGGTTCGAGATACGAGCCGGGACAAAAGGGGGGCACCTCCTCGCAGCGGGCCCGTAGACATCTTTTGTCCCGGTTTGTATATCAATCCGCGACAAATGGTTCCTAACGAACCGGGACAAATGATTCGCCGATTTTGGGGTGACGTGGCCGCACTTTTAGTCGCGGGTCGATACACGTCCGCGACTAAAGGCCCGGGCGAAAGGCCTGTTTTCTACTAGTGTGACTAGCGTCATGAACTGCCGGAACGGTCGCGTCCTCGCCAGGAACCTGTTAGCGATATGTAATCCCATCCGTATTCGGTATGGAGTAGTACTCCACCCGAATACGGACTCCTCTCTGTATACGCATTGTGGATGCTTTTCCACCTATATTAACATGAAGCACGAGCCCAAGAGGGCATCGTTTTCCGTCTTACGCTGACATGGTATCAGAACACCTCTTCCCATCGTCTAGCTAGCTGAGATCGATCCACAGAAAAAACAAACTTCGACCTGCCAGTTACGATCGGCAAGAGTCGCCAGCTGAAACCCGGACGTCTACTCGCTTCTGCTGGTTACGATCAGCCAAGAAGCTGCCTGCCGGTTACGATCGGCCGAAAACAATCTATTCGCCTCCGCCGGTTACGATCGGCCAGAAAAGGAAAAGCCAAGGTCGTTGTGGTTACGATCGCTGTGACGTCTTCCTCACTGCTGGTTACGATCAGCGTGATCCAATAAAAAAATCCCAGTCGTCCTCGATCGTTGCGGCCCTCCACTCCCTTCTTCACCCAATGTCGTCGTCATCCTCTACCTCAACAATGACGGCCTTGGCGGCAGCCCTAGGTGCGCCGCCCTCTGAGAAGCTCACTAGAGATAATTATCTCTTCTGGAAGATGCAAGTTCTTCCCACTTTACGTGGTGCTCAGGTTATGAGGCTGCTTGACGGCTCCGATCGCGCACCAGCAGAAAATCTCGAGGTTGAAGATACAGAAAAGACAAAGAAAACTATGCTGAACCCAGCCTATGAAGTATGGCTTGCACGAGATCAACAGGTCCTCAGCTACGTGCTCAAATCTCTCTCACAGGGCATCCTTGCTCAAGTTCTCAGCCTTGAGCATGCTGCGGATGTGTGGGAAACCATTGAGGCGTTGTACACATCGCAGTCCAAATCCCGCATCACAGTTCTACGTGGTGCCCTCTCCAACACAAAGAAACTAGACATATCCGCCACCCAATTCATTGCCAAGATGAAAGGTTTTGCCTCCGAGCTTGCGGCAGCAGGGCGAAAGATTGATGATGATGAGATAAAAGAATACATCCTTAATGGTTTGGATGGTGACTATAATCCGCTTGTAGCTTCCATCAATGTAGTTCCAAGCACCACTCTCACTGACATGTGCTCGCAGCTTACAGCTTATGATCAGCGCCAGAAGATGTTGTCTGAAACCGGTCAGCAAACCAGTGGTTTTCAGTCTTCAGCCAATGCCGCCGCTCGTGGCCGTGGCCGTGGCCGTCCCAACATTCCTCCTCGTGGTGGTGGTGAATAGTACTACCGCAACAATAGCACCAATGATTACTATCGTGGTCCAAATAGCAATGAACAGTACCGTGGACGCAATGACTACTACCAAGGTCGCTCAACTGACCGTAACCAAGGGCGTGGTGCCCCAAGGGGGGTCGTGGCCGAGGGCGTGGTCGCACTCCTTCACCTCGTCAGGACGTTACATGTCAAATCTGCAAAAAATATGGACACCCTGCAAGTGAATGTTGGTGGCGCTACGCGGATGGTGATGATGATGATTCTCGCGGACAGGAGAAAGGTGCATATGGCGTTGATACAAATTGGTACATGGACACTGGTGCTACCGATCATATCACCAATGACCTAAACAAGCTTCACACTCGTGACAACTACAAAGGACGTGATCAGGTTCACAATGCCAGTGGTGCAGGTATGCAAATTCAACATGTTGGTCATTCAATTTTGCACACCCCTCATAGTTCTCTTCAATTTCGAAATATTTTGCATGTTCCGACCGCTTCCAAAAATTTATTGTCCACTCATAAAATTGCTCTAGACAACAATGCTTTTGTTGAGTTTCACCCATTTTTCTTTCTCATTAAGGATCAAGCCACGAAGCAAATTATGTTTAAAGGTCCCTATCATGGCGGTCTCTATCCACTTGTTCCTATTTCTACGGGGCCTCACAAGCACGCCTTCATCACTGTCAAGCCTTCTTCATCAACATGGCATTGTCGTCTAGGACATCCGTCTTCATTTATCGTTCAACAAGTTCTTAGGAAAAATAATCTCCCTTATTCGCCTGAAACAAATCCTTATATTTGTGATCCTTGTCAACAAGCTAAGAGTCATCAATTGCCCTATCCTACATCCACTAGTGTATCCACTGTTCCTTTGGAGCAAGTGTTTTCTGATGTATGGGGTCCTGCTCCTGTTTCTGTTGGCAAGCATTCATATTATGTAAGTTTTATTGATGATTATAGTAAATTTACTTGGATCTATTTACTCAAGAAGCGTTCTGATGTTTACCAAGTTTTTCTTAATTTCCAACAACTTGTTGAACGAAAATTTAATCGCAAAATTATCACCATGCAAACTGATTGGGGTGGCGAATATGAGAAACTTCATGCTTTCTTTCAAAAAGTGGGTATCACTCACCATGTCTCATGTCCCCACGCTCACCAACAAAATGGTTCGGCTGAGCGTAAACATCATCAAATTGTTGAAGTTGGACTTGCCTTGCTTGCTAATGCTTCTATGCCTCTCAAATTTTGGGACGAAGCTTTTCTCACAGCTACTTTTCTCATAAATCTACTACCTACCAAGGTGTTGAATTTTGAGTCTCCTACAGAAAAACTTCTTCAGATCAAACCCAATTACGACTCTCTTCGTATTTTTGGGTGTGCCTGTTGGCCTAATCTTCGTCCTTACAATAAACGCAAGCTTGCTTTTCGCTCCAAACGATGCGTCTTTTTGGGCTATAGTCCACTTCATAAGGGGGTCAAGTGTCTTGATGTGTCCACCGGACGTATCTATATATCTCGTGATGTTGTGTTTGATGAAAATATCTTTCCTTTTCATTCACTTCATCCTAACGCTGGTGCTCGTCTTTGTGCTGAAATTCTGTTGTTACCCTCCGATATAGCATCTAATCCATCTACTAATGAGGGTGTGCATATTGATGATCATCTGCCTATTGTACCAATTACTAACGCTTTTCAGGATGGTGAAGATGTAGATGATGCGTCCAGCTCTCACACCAGTGATACAGAAAATTGTAATGAAAACAACCATGAAATAACACAAACAGAAGAAGATTTAGAGGGAAATCAGCCTGATACAAGATCCCAGGATGATTCTCCGGCTACTACTGGCTCTGGCGAAAAATCTCGTCCGCTGTTTCGATCAGCCTCGGGCAGGTCTTCCACCGCGGACCAAATATTCGGCACCACGTCGGCCGATGGCTCGCCAGTGGGTGCTGAGAGCGACGGGCCGGCAGCTCGTCCCGCGCAGGTGGACAGAAACACTGGTGCTGAAGAAAACGCGCGTGTAGACGTGCAAGTGGATGCAGCAAATTCTGATGAGGACATACATGTGGACAGCGACCATGAATGCATGAGACAGCATGGAGCAATGATACTACGGGCAGTCTCCAAATGCATGGATCCTCTGTGGCAGGAGGTTCCCAGCCAAGACATGTGGCTCTGTACGTGAGTCGCGCACTCGTCTACAAAAAGGTATTAGAAAACCAAAAATTTATACCGATGGTACTGTATGCTATGGTTTGCTCACGGCTGCAGGTGAACCTAGAAATATTCGTGAGGCTCTTGATGATACAAATTGGCGGCAAGCTATGGCAGAAGAATACAATGCGCTTCTTGAGAATAAGACGTGGCATCTTGTTCCGTCCAGCTCGAACAAAAATCTCATTGACTGCAAATGGGTTTATCGGATAAAACGACATGCGGACGGCACGATTGACAGGTATAAAGCAAGACTTGTGGCAAATGGGTTTAAACAACGCTATGATATTGACTATGAAGATACCTTCAGTCCCGTTGTTAAAGCAGCTACTATACGGATTGTGTTAGCTATATCTGTTTCCAGGGGTTGGAGTTTACGACAGCTAGACGTAAAGAACGCGTTTACATGGTGTTCTGGAAGAGGACGTATATATGAAACAACCCCCTGGTTTTGAAGATCCCACTGCTCCGCATCACATTTGCAAACTGGACAAAGCTCTTTATGGTTTGAAACAAGCCCCTCGAGCATGGTACTCTCGATTAAGTTCCAAATTAGTTGAGTTTGGTTTCATACCCTCCAAGGGAGACACATCTCTTTTTCTCTACAACAAGTCAGGTATTACTATGTTTATCTTGATATATGTTGATGATATCATTGTCACAAGTTCATCGGATCAGGCTATTTCGGCATTGCTGCATAACTTGGGTGCCAATTTTGCTCTCAAAGACTTGGGTGATCTGCATTTTTTCTTGGGAATTCAGGTTACCCGCACCTCCGCTGGTCTCATTTTGACACAAGAGAAATATGCTGCTGATATACTTGCCAGAGTGCATATGCGTGATTGCAAAGCTGTCCCTACACCTTTGTCTATTGATGATAAGTTGTCATTAAGTGATGGTTCTCCTCTTGGCTCCGAGGACAGCACTAATTATCGCAGTATTGTCGGTGCACTACAGTATCTAACATTGACACGTCCAGACATATCTTTTTCAGTAAACAAAGTCTGCCAATATCTTTATGCTCCTACCACTGTTCATTGGACAGCTGCTAAAAGAATTTTACGATATGTGAAAGGTACAATCAATGTTGGTCTCACGTTTCAGTCATCTCCTTCCACTCTCCTCAGTGCTTTTTCAGATGCAGACTGGGCAGGCTGTCTTGATGATAGACGTTCTACAGGCGGGTTTGCTATATTTTTTGGTCCAAATTTAGTTTCCTGGAGTGCCAGAAAACAATCAACAGTATCTCGTTCAAGTACTGAAGCCGAATATAAAGCTGTAGCAAATACCACGGCTGAGTTAATTTGGGTGGAGGCGCTGCTTCGAGAACTTGGTATTTCTCTTAAAGAAAGACCCCGTCTCTGGTGTGACAATCTTGGAGCTACATATCTATCTGCAAATCCTGTGTTTCATGCCCGGACCAAGCATATCGAAATTGATTATCATTTTGTTAGAGAGAGAGTTGCAAGCAAATTACTGGACATCAAATTTATTTCTAACAAGGATCAAGTGGCTGATGGGTTTACTAAAACTTTGCCCTTCAAGAATCTATTAGAGTTTAGACGTAATCTAAATCTTTCCAAGGTTTAGATTAAGGGGGGATGTTAGCGATATGTAATCCCATCCGTATTCGGTATGGAGTAGTACTCCACCCGAATACGGACTCCTCTCTGTATACGCATTGTGGATGCTTTTCCACCTATATTAACATGAAGCACGAGCCCAAGAGGGCATCGTTTTCCGTCTTACGCTGACAGAACCATAACGGATCTGGATTGACACTTGGAGTGCACAGCCCGCTAAGCGCTGAGAGAGGCATGGAGACCGTCCCACTATTTCCAAGGTACCAACTCCAAGATAGCAGTCTTGAACTCTTTCATGATCTCCTCTCCAAAGAACAAGGTGACGACTTGTCCTACTTTTATGTGTTGATCGAGTCTACCAGAGGGAGCACAAAGTTAACGGCGCACGTATTTATGTTACAAGATGGTGTCTGGTGCACACATAATACCTTGGCCACCGACCAGCTGTTTATTCCGCTATGGCAACTGAAATCTGTGTTGGTCGATAATAAAATTTATATCGCAGCCGACCAGGGAAAAATTATCGTCCTGGATTTGACGGTCTCAAGTTTCTCTACAATTCTTCTCCCGCAAGGGGTGGAGTATGGAGATAGAGACACCATGTTGTCACGGGCAGATGATGCATCTGGTGTATATCTCATCCAAGCGAAGGAGTTTCGGCTTCGCATCTGGCTCCACAAGTGCGACAACTGGCTTCTGGTGGACACAATTTGTTTGCGTGAGATGTGTGCTAATTTGAGGATGTCAGATTGTACTGTAGAGGATGAGAATATTTATGTTCTTCAAATAAAGCATGTGGGGGACAACGATGAGTTTGTGTTCTTCGAGATGGGTCAAAGTGTACTCTATCTTGATATCAAGTGCAGGACCCTGCGTAAAGTGCATGACACGACACAAACAGGTCTTTTTTGTTTATATATATTTCCTTTTAAGATGATTTGGCCTCCCATATTTCCTGCACCGAAGGATGATCCTTCAAGGTATGCATTTTGCTCTTGTTGAGGTTACAAAGATTTTCAATATGCATCGTCTAATTTTGTAGCACTGTTAATACACAATCATTGTCGATTAATTGTTGTTTGAGTTGGCATTGCTGCATTTTTTGTGCATTATCGCTCTTATTAGTAGTTCATCAACCATCACATAGGCATAACTGCGGAATGGTAAAGGGTGTATGATTGATTCGTTAGGCCATTTTAGGAATACTAGTTCAGCATCATTTGACATTTTGCTGCTCTAAGTGCCCTTGCTCCACAATCCGAAAAACAATATTGTGCAAGTTGTGCCAATTACTTTGTAAGTCTCCATTGCCCTATGTATTGCAATTCTTAATGCCAGCCTGCGATTTGTTTTAAGATTAGGGAAGCTAGCAATTTCAAATGGACTCGAGATTAGCTACAGAGAAGAAACTATTGGTGGTGCTGAAGATATACTATGTATAATCAATTTGTAATTTCCTGTTGTGATTGTGGGTTAGCTTCTTACGTCTGAAGCTTGACCCTAAGAGCTCGTCTGGTACCTGCTATTCAATTTCATTTGGCAAAAAGAAATGAAATGATTTTCAGGGTTAGGGACAAGAATTGACTTGAGATAGCATAGGCATTCTTTGGAATTCCAATTGAAATGACGTTCCAATTTCATGACAGCCAAACACATTGGGTATGAAATCTGGATTGAATTCCATGGTTCCGGTCTGAAATGATGGCTACTAAACGAGCTCTAAATCTATTATGTACGACATTGTTAATAATTGGATTTTTTTCTCAATTTTTATTTTACCATGTTGAAGCATGCTAGTGGTTGATCAGATATATAGAAAACAATATATTTTACACGGGTATGCTTGAATTTACCCATGATTTCTGACTCAGATGTATCACAACGAATCTTTTTACCTTATACGTCACAAGTGAATATTCCAAGCTAACCGTGGGTAAAAAATTATTGACTCTAGAGATATGGTAATATGGAGAAGACAAAATTGTTTGAAGCACGCACAGAACCGGAAGAGCCCCTTGTTTCAAAGAAAAGAGGACGGGTTATTCACATTTAATTTGATGGTCAGAGGCAAATTGAAAGCTAAGCAGTGGTAATTAAGACCCCTGGGGGAAAATAGGTGTGCTTGTTTTATTGGACTCTGAACTGTATAATGGAAATTAATATGCACATCTGGTATGAAGGCATGTAACATTGATCATTGGAGCTGTTTTGGAGGGAAAAGAACCTGTATTACTGAAATAAATGCATTATTTCAACTTTTGAGCACACATAATAGTTGACTGTCGTTGTACTAGCCAATTGTTTTTGTCTCCATTTGATACACTCACTGATGCTTAATTTTTTCCATCCTTGAACCTTCCTCGATTTTGCTGGAAGCAGAAATGCCATGTGAAGAACAAGGACATCGAAAAGTTCAATGACGAGGGTGACATCCAGGAGTAGCTGGTAGCAGTGCATCTCCAGCAGGGTTAAAGCTACTATACTCAAGGTTGTGTTCGTCGCGGTAGAGCTGCCGCGTTTCACTATCTGTCAAACAGTTGAGAACACTTTTGAGCTAGTTATAGACCACGGTGGCATGTTTTGTTGATCTTCTGTAGCCTACGGTGTTACCTGTAGAGGTGCTTGCCGTCCGGGTCATCTTTTTTGTTTTATTCTGGATTCTCAACTTTCCTCCCGTTGCAGAGCCAGCTGAATGAGGCCCTGCTGGAGCAACAAAATCCAACTTTTGTCTGTTTTAAGTACGTAGTAAATTTTTTAGGTAGTCTGTTGGCACTATCCCCTGATTTCCTGTAAAAGAAAATACTCTGTATTTATCAGTGCAGCTGGAGTTTTAGGATACAGAACTCGAGTTCAGTGTTAAAGCTGGTAGCAATAAAAGCAAGAGAAAAGCTTGAACATTATCTGTTAGGACTCACTGATCATGCAGATATGCCAGTTAACGCAAAATTTCTTAAAATAAATAAGAAGAACAGCACTACTTTTACTTGAGATAGAAATATAGCAGCACTACAAATCTCACTAATATAGGCAGCAATATTACACCGTCAGAACATGTACAGCCGGTTGCATTTGGCATTGGCATTCCAGGTTGGGACACATATACGACAAAGTTCACAAAAGAGAGGGCCACTATGGCTAAATAACATGATACTTCCCTCGCGGGGAAAACAACAGGCTACAACAAACATGATTTCTACTCCACAAAAACACAACACCAGTACTAGCCGGATCAACACATGTTACTAGGTGTCAGCTAAGGTCGTCGCATCTTCACGTTCAGGGGTATCTCCTTGTAAGAGACGCCCTTCGCTGCTCCCCGCAGGGAAGACCTCCTACCAATCACCTCCACCGAAGACCTCCCTGTCGCCTGCTCCTCCAAAGGTTCCGTCGAAGGACGGCGGTCGTTCTGTTTCTCCGTTTCGCTCTGCTCGATGAAGATTTTCAAACTGGAAGGTGGTAAAGGGGCAACAATATCCTCTTGTGCGGCCTCGAGGGTGCCCTCACGGGATTCTGGGTTCAATCTTGAGGAATTGCTCCTTCGAGATTTTCTGCAGATGTTTACCAGTTGTTCCGGGTCAGAGAGAACGTGCATTGGTGGAAGGCACATATAGGCAATCAGGCAGAGATTTTACCTCGTCTCATGCAGTGGCTCGCTAGAAGATGAGTGAAGTTTGGTGGTAACATCCTCCTCTATGTTTGATTCTTTCTCACCTTCACGTGATTCCAGCTTCCGCTTACTGACAACCCTACACACAGATCGTCTGGAACTCAATATTGGTTGGGTATTGTGTTATGTGCTATTGAGCGCGGCTCAAACATCAATATGATGATGAGTCATACCTCCTGTTTGCTCTCTCCTGGGATGGCTCTGAATGTTTAATATTAAATGGCTGAGATGCTGAAAAGGAATCACATTACCGTAACATTAATTTCTCCATTCAATAAAAGGATTCAGAATACCAACAGGATACATTTAGCAAGTAGTTCGGCCACTGTTCTTGGGATCTGAAATGTTATACTTATAGGACAACAAAGTTGTACATGTGTCATGTGAGCATCGACAAGCAAATGTACTTTATATTTAAACTATTCTGCATACTACAAGATCCTTTCATTCGAAACTGCCGTAAATGTAAACTTTTGAATGAGCATGCTACGCTAGAATCCTTGATAAAATATAACTAAGAACCTTATATAGCAGTAAAATCCTTGAAGGGTAGACAAAGAAAGGTGCTTTACATTGAGTCCCCGTCAAATGGTTTGGGTTGGCATCCATGGCCTTATCATCAATTTGATGTGCCTCAAGGCCCCCAACCACAGAAACCCTAGGATCTGCTTCTTGTACCTCCTCCTAGTTACAATGAAGGAAACAAGTAAGTAACCTTGAAATAAGGATTAAGACTCCTATATCAGTAGATAGGTTGATCAAATACTGAAAAATTGGGCTGCCCACCTCCACATCCACTTCTTGTTCTGGTTGCTTATTCATCTCATTTTCCTGACACAATCATACAATCAGGATGTCAGACGTTAAAATTCAACCTACAACATCATTAACTATAAGCTGGGTCTAACAGTGGAACCAATTTACATTGAGCACTGAAGTCTCTACTTTATGCCCAGCTGTGTTGCCTTGTCTTGCCTTCTGCTGCACATCATATCCACACATATGAGAACGACCCTGTTGAATCTTAGCTGTTGGAACACAAAACAGAAATGAAAAGACAATATCTTACCATATCTTTTCCAGTATTTGGTTCATGAAGTTCCGGAACACTAAAACTAGAAGATGAAGGAACAGCAGTGTCCATATGCAAGGTCTCACAAGAGACTTCTGACATTTCGCAAGATTCTGGGTTCAGTCTAGAAGACCTTCTGCGTTGCGTGTTCCTGATCACATATGCCAAACAGTGATCAACCTTCAATCAGATAGTGTCGCAGCATGAGCACATTTTGTAAGTGAATACTACCTCCGATCCTCATGATGCGATGATCCAGGGGGCTGCATGTCATGTTTGTAGCTTGGTTGGAATGCGCTGGTGTCTTTTGTACCTTCGCATGATTCAGACTTTCGTTTACTTGTGCGCCTACTCACTGATGTCCTGAAAAAATAGAAGTTCGTTTGGGTAAATAAGGATACCAGTTGACATTGCTTCTAAGGAATAGTAAACAGCCAACAATACCTCTTATTTGTTTTAGCTGGTAGTGCTTCTTCAAGGACTGTAATACATGGTACAGAGGCTGTGAGGAAATTGAGAGAAAAATGAGGCTAGAGATTATAAAAGTGGCCAACTTAAGGTAAAATACTATGTGTTAACTACGACAATGCAGATCCATAAAATGCATTTGCTGAAATGATTGCCACATGTAGTATCAAAATACAAGAAAGTAAGAGAGCTTTACATTGTGTCTCAACTGAATGGTGCACATCAGCACTGGTTGCCTTACTATCAGCTTGATGAGCTTCAACTGGAGCAAGTTCGGAAGGTGCGGCGTTTACCTCCTAAATTCAATAAAAGACCAACAATCTTAGTATTATGGATGAGAATGGTCAATGGTGAACCCTTTTATTTGAGAATTGTGCCAGCAACCTGTGAAGCTACTTCTTTCTGCAGTTGGTTGTCTGCAGTGGTACTCTTTCGCTGCCATTAGTGCACAATAGAAAGAAAGTAATCAAGTTGTCTGTAACAAGAGGAAACACAGTTAAGCCATGGTCTTACTTTACCTCGAGTCCTGAACTCTTTACTTTAAACACTGCTGTTGCACATGCAAGCTCATGCTGCAATAACTTTAGCTGCATTTGGCATCCACAAATAATCCCCCAAATCAGTAACTTACATACTGAGTATATACAGTTAAAAATCAGATAAGGAAAAGAGTCAGTGACAGCTTACTCGGTCTTTTCCCTGATTTAGTTCCTGCAGAGAAGCACAAAACCCATAGGTAGATCAGACAGTGGATACACCAACACCACAAAACGAAGTGACTACATGTGATGCTTTCTTTCGTAAATAAAAAATAAAGATGTCCATTATTTTCTCGACGCTCTCTCTTCAAACTTAGCTCAATTCAATGCACATAGAAGGACAGACCAACATCATTTCTCTTTGATTCGCATTCACAGGTACAATTCAAAATGTAAGCATGCCGCTAGTTGGGTTGGCAACTCAGCTACTTCCACTGAAATTTGTCACAGTAGCAACTAAAACTATCTATCTATGCAGGAATGGAGATGGAGAAACAGACGAACCGCGGTGATCTGAGAGTTCGCCTGCGCAAGGTTCAGATTCTGCTGACGTGTGGCGTGCAGCGCAAATCGGAGCTTGTTCATCTCAATGCTGCTGAGCTCAATGATCTTGCTGCGGACAAGACATCACAATCAAAAAACTAGGTTACTACTTGATAAATATCAATCCGCCCGTTTCGATGAGAACAAAGGAGGGGTGATGCACACATACGTTTTCTGGGCAAGCAGCTGACCCAACCTGGCGTTCTCCTGCAAGCAAGCGAGGAATCCACGGGCATCAGCACGGAAACCGGGACCAACAATGGCAAAGCTGGGTTAGTAACTGAGGTCGCTGTTTGTTTGTTTGTTTGTCTGGGTGGGAACTGGGAGGCGAGATTACCTTGAGGACATCGCCGATGCTGATGGATCTGGGAGGGTTGGGCCTCCCGGTGTTGGTGATGTCGGCCAGCGCGGCGGGCTTCCCCGGCGACCGGAGGCCGGGGCGACTGGCGCTAGGGTTCGGCTTCGGCTTCTGCTTCGGGTTCAAGCCGCCGAGCGCCGCGCCTGGTCAGGTGGGGAGCTGAGGCTCAGATAGTGCGTCACGGGAGGAAATCGATATGGAATGAGTTGCGAGTTAGAGGGGAGCTTTACCGGCAGCGGCGGCCGCGGCGGCCATGGAGGAAGGTGACCGACGGCGGAACCAGCAACTGAGCGCGGGACGGGGAGGAGCGCGGAGCTGGCCGCTGGCGAGGATGCGAGGAGATCAGGCGGCGCGCGGCGGCGGGTGCGGCCGCGCGGGCCAGGGGGGAGGCGCGCCGGAGTTGGATTTGGGGGGACCGGAGCGGAGGGGGGGAGGGGAAGAGAGAAACGTGACTTGCCGGACCGGAAGCGAAATTCGAATTTTGGGGAGAAAATGACATAACGACATTTTGGGGGAAATGACACTTAACTACGTACGTACTTCTTTTGGGGCTGATCCGTGACACGGAGCACTTAATCCGTTTTGTGCAGGTGGGCTCCATTGTCAGGTCCGACGTGGCACGGCGTTAACGGACGGAGACCACGGCCTTATCAGTGACAGGTGGGGCCCACCTATCATATATCATGTTTGTCTTCTACCTTGGTCCGATGAGAAGTTCTCTGCCGCCGCTGTCGGGTCATCGTGGCCCCGTCGACTCCGAGCTTCCCGAGCCCAACCGAGGGCATGTACAGCTTCGCCGCGAGCTCTTCTCCCTCCTTGCTAAGTTCTGCATGTTGGGCTTCCCGGAGTCCGTCGAATCAGAACTTTATTCTGCCGCCGTTCGCCGCTCCCCGAACTTAGCTCGATTCCGGCCTCCACCGACCTTTCTGATCAAGCACACGTACTCAGAGTGAGATGGCGTGGGCCGTGGGGAGCATGAGTGGAGGATCCTCCCCGACCTTTGTGATGAAGCACATGTACTCAGAGTGAGATGGCGTGGGCTGTGGGGAGCATGAGTGGAGGACGCCGGTGGGACGAGGACGAGCTGGTTCATGCAGTGGCTAGGCTGCACACAAACTGTTTGATAAAATGCACACTAGAGAGGAATAGTAAGAAGAGCGAGTGGAGATGATTGCATGTGGGACCTACATCCAATTTTACACTCCGTGTGCTTTGCTCTGTCAAATTTTGCCACGTAGATCCGACAGGTGGGACTGAACCATCGGACAACAGCTTAAACAGACTAATCCACGAAATCAGTGCTTCGTGTCGCAGCCCAGCCCCAAAAATGGTAGTCATGTGTCAATTTCCGCAAAAATGGTAGGTTTGTGACATGTCTGCCCCAAATGTACCGACGGGTGCCCGTCTGCCGAGCTCTCTTCCCCACCCCCAACACACACAGACACACCCCTCTCCTCACCTCCCTCGTTTCCAAGAGTCTCTACCCCTCTTCCGGACCCCCTCCTCCTGCGGCCTCATCGGCCGGAGCGGGAAGGAGAGGGGGGGCTCCTTGTTGTGTATAGTAGATGTAGGGTTGCTTTCCTGTTTGTTTCCTTCGTGGAGAATTGTGCGATGCCATCTTTCCTTCCCTTGCGCTTGTTGTGGTGGCGACCGAGCTGCGACCACGACACGGTGAAGCTGCTCCCCGGTGAAGATCCATGGTGGATGGACCGGTTGGGTGGTGGATCTACCAGCTGCTGCTCGAATAAGCTCGATGGAGCTCAGGTTCGTGGGCATCTACTTCACTCTCTGCTTTCCTCTAGTGGTCGTGGTGACAGATAGAGGATTGAAGAGTGTTGGGGTACTCCATGTTCTTGTGCTCGATAGGATGTCTATGCTGAGGCATGGACTATGGAGGCTGCGCTCAAAGTTCTTCAGCGCTTGCAGCTGAAGGCGTCGTTGCATAGAAAACAAAAAAATTCCTACGGAACAAGCGGAATAAACCCAAGGATCTAGATCTACTAGATGCAAGTAGCGAGAAGGAGATCAAATATTTACCCTTGAAGATTGAACAAACGCGTTTTGTCGGTGCAGGGGTTGGCTAGTCGATCCCCGCAACTAGACTCGTCTAGTCGCGAGGAGATGTATTATCCTCGAGATCCAATCCGATGAAGTGCAGCAACGGGCAGCACCTCCGCGGTATCCACACGTACAGCTCGATGAAGACGTCAACTCCTTGATCCCGCAAGCGAGGTAGACGTGGCCTTGATGATCTCAGCAACACGACGGTGTGGTGGTGATGATGGTGTCGTACTCCGTCCGACAGGGCTTCGCCTAAGCCGTGTGAGAGGAGAGGGAGAGGAGGAGGCGCAGCAGCCCTAGGGCATAGGGATGGTGCGGCTAAGGTAGAGGTGTTGGTGGCGGCAGCCCTCCGGGGAAGAGAGGTAGCGCCGGCTATGGTGGAGGTGATGCGGCTAGGATTAGGGTTTAAGGGGGGTGCGGCTAGGGAAACTTGGGGTGGCCTCCTTGGTGTGCCGCACCCTCCCCTTGTGCCCCCTTATATAGGTGGAGGGGGGAGCTAGGGCCGGCCGGCCCTAGGACTTGCTTGCTGATACGTGCATTTTATATCATCATTTTTATACCTTATATTATCTTATTAGAATGTTATTTGCACTGTTATATCAATGTTTTGCATGTTTTAGATGATTTATGGGACTTTCATACAAAGTCTCTATTTTTGGCATTTAATATCTGGGAGGCAGAATACCCCCCTTTTCTTGTTTTTATTGTTTCAGGAGTTTCGCGAACCCAAATAATTAAAGGAAAAATACCACGCCAGTTTTTCATCAGGAGAAGGGTAGTGGGAAGAAGACCGAAGACAGGAGGGCCACGAGGGCCAAGTTAGGTGGGCCCACGCGGCCCATGTACCTGGCCGCGTGGGACCCATCAACTGGCTCCTCGAGCACCTCCTCGCGTGGGGCTTTTTACCAATACATTCGTCTTCGTCGAAAAGGAGACGCCCTAATTTTTCCCGAATTATCTGAGGCCGTGGCGGCGGCGGAGCTCCTGATTCTCTCCGAAGGGGGTCAGATCCTGCTGCTCCGGAGCTCCAGAGAGGGGGGAAATCACCGCCATCATCATCACCTCTCCTCCTTGGCGTGGGAGGAGGCCTCTACATCACCGTCATCACCATCACCAGCACCATCTCTATCACCATCTCCGTGATCCACTCCGTTCCCCTCATAGTTTGAGAGTTGCTATACCCTAGATCACTGTCTTGTGCTCCTATTCATGTTTGTGATTGGGTACTTGTCATTATTTAGTGGTGAAGTATTTATTTCAGATTGTGTTGTACCCTTTATGCCACTGATTATGATCATGTTTGCACGTTTTGAGTAGTTCCCATATGTTCCTGAGGGCATAGGATGAATTGGCAATGATTTATATATAACATGTGTTGGTATTTTGTCAAGAGTTTATCTTTTATGTGATTCTATGATGGTGTTGTGCGAACGTCGACTGCACAACACTTCACCTTTAAGGGCTCATAGGAGAACAACGTAGTGTAATGAATTGAGGAAGACTTGGGAGGACAACTAAGCCTAAGACGGAGTCATGCAGTTATATTATGTGGGTAGTAGTGTCGGGGACCTTAGAGTGTAATGCTATGGTGGGACTTTATGTCTTAATAATTCTTGTGTAAGTCATTAAATTGGCCACATGATCCATCATAAGGGGTTGTAGTTTAATTATTTAGCTATGCCTAGTTATGGCTCCGCCCCAAAGAAGATTAAAACTTGACAAGATATGCAACGTGTTGTTTTATAAATCTCTATGCCTAGTGACATCCATGCCGCCCTCGGGAACGTTTTCCACTTATACGTTCCACATCACTTGAGCTTGTCCTCTTGCCACATAGAGGATTGGCTTTCTCTCTCTTTGAGAGCTTTCTATTTGCTATCATTTATCTTAAGCATTTTTATTCTTTGCAATTATACAACCAAAAATTCCAAAAACACTTGCATCTTTTATTGTTTCATTTATCATTCTTTCTAACCAATACCTTCAGCTCCTTGTGGGTTCGACAACCTTTTCTAATTGAAAGGTACTACAATTGATCTCCTGCACTTGGGAGTCATCAAGATACTTTTCTGGCGCCGTTGCCGGGGAGCGTAGCGCTATTGGTAAGAAGTTTGGTAAGGAAACTCGAAAGCTGAATTATATTTGCTGTTTTATCTCATTGATACTATGGCATCTAAGAATCGTCCCTCGCTGCACCTTACTCTTTATGAAAGTGCTTATACCACTACTGCTAAAGTGGTTGAAACTGCTGTGTCTAAGATACCTAAAGTGGGATTTAAAATTCCCACTGGCCATGTTGAAAGAGTTACGAAGAATATATTTTCAGGGGATGGAACTAAGACTGCACGTGAACACATTGAAATGATTGAAGAAATATGTGGCTTATTTAGGATTCCTGGTATTTCTGAGGACTATGTGAAAAGGAAGCTATTATTTATGTCTTTATCTGGTAATGCTCGTATTTGGTTCAGGTCTTTGGATGAAGGAGCCACTACTGAATGGAGTGTATTGAGGAAGATTTTCTTTCTTAAATATTTTACTCCTAGAGAAGCTTATGAGAGCCGCTGCTATATATTTAATTTCTGGCCACATCTGGGAGAGAGTATTACTCAAGCTTGGGGGAGATTGAAGGCACTCCTTCGTGAGAATCCTTGTCATGATCTTACAAAGAAACTTATATTGATAAACTTTTATGTGAGGCTACCTATGAAGCATAAGGAAATTCTGGACAATTCATCTAGTGGGAGTTTTACAAATAATACTGTAGAAGAAGCATGGAATCTATTGGAAACTATTTCTGAAAATACTGGACACTGGGAACTTGATAAAGGTAATAAACCTTATTTTGATTATGGATATTCATGTGTGGAGACCTTCTCTACTTCTATCTTGTTTAAAAATATGAGTGATACATTTAATCTTTTGCTGAGCATATCGGTATTCCTAAAAGTGGGTTTGAAACTTATGTTGAACCTGTTAAATAATCTATTATTATTCCTAAAGTTATTAAATAGATAGAGCCAGTGTCATCTGTGAGAATTGAGGAGTATGTTGAGCCACCCCCATATCCAAACCAAGTTAAGAAAATTTTGCTTATTGCTGTTACTAACAAGAGTAAAAGAATATGTCCTCAGCCATATGAACAGGTGGAAGTCAATACTCAAATTTCTGTTATCAACAATTAAATGAAGAAGATCCTGTTGATGTTTATCTGTGTGAAGATGCTACTAAAATTATCAGAGGTAATTCAGCCAAGGTGGGAAAACCTATAATATCATGCTCTATTGGGACTTCAAGTTATCATGGTATATGTGATATTGGGTCAAGCATTATTGTTATTCCATATTCTCTCTATCTTGAAATCAAGCCTGATATTGATCCTATTGTTATGGAAGAGACAGGTATGACAATTTAACTTGCCAATAAAGAATATATCAGTCCTTTTGGAATTGTTAGAGATATTGAAGTTCTAGTTGGTAAAATAAAATATCCTGCTGATTTTATTGTGCTTGGTTGCCCTCAAGATTCATTTTGTCCTATCATTTTTGGTAGACCTTTCTGCGTACTGTTGGAGCTGAAATTAATTTGCTTAAAGAGAAAGTGTTTATTAAATGTGATAATGAAAGACTTGAGTTCAACTTTTCCAAATTTGCTGATAAACATGTTGTGAAAGAGCCAATTTCTGAAGATATAATTGAAACTCTTGCTTCTATAGCTGTAGCTTCAACAGATGTTGTAGAACGTTATATGCTTAATCAAGATGAACCATTTAATGATGAGGAAAAAGAGGCTCTGGAACAAATATTATGGCAACAACCACCACAGTTACAGTTGCATATCCCACCTGATAATTTAGGAGTGTTACCACCACCTAAAGGGGATCCTAGTTTTGAATTGAAACCTTTGCCTGACAACTTGAAATATGCATATTTAGATGATAAGAACATATATCCTGTCATTATTAGTGCTAACCTTTCAGCTGAAGAAGAAGAGAAACTACTTGATGTGCTAAAAGCTCATAGACCAGCTATTGGATACTCTCTTGATGATCTTAAAGGTATAAGCCCAGCTCTATGTATGCATAAAATTAATTTGGAAGAGGATGCAAAACCTGTTGTTGATTATCAACGCCGTCTCCATCCTAAAATGAAAGAAGTGGTAAGAAAGGAGGTAATAAGACTCATGGAAGCTGGTATCATTTATCCTATAGTTGATAGTAAGTGGGTTAGTCCTATCCATTGTGTTCCTAAAAAGTGTGGAATGACTGTTGTTCCAAATGATGAGAATGAACTTGTGGCTCAACGTACTGTTGTTGGTTATAGGATGTGCATTGATTACAGGAAATTAAACAAAGCAACTAGAAAAGATCATTACCCATTGCCATTTATTGATCAAATGTTAGAAAGGTTATCTAAACACTCTCACTTTTGTTATCTAGATGGTTATTCAGGTTTCTCACAAATTCCTGTCCATAAGGACGATCAAGAAAAGACCACTTTTACTTGCCCATTTGGTACTTTTGCTTATAGAAGAATGCCATTCGGTTTATGTAATGCTCCTGCTACTTTTCAAAGATGCATGAATGCTATATTTGCTGATTATATTGAGAAGATAATGGAAGTCTTTATGGATGATTTTTCTGTGTATGGTACTTCTTTCGATAATTGCTTGTTCAATCTTAACAAAGTTTTGCAGCGTTGTGAAGATCAACATCTAGTTCTCAATTGGGAGAAGTGTCACTTCATGGTTACCGAAGGAATTGTTCTAGGACATAAGATTTCTGGAGATGGAATAGAAGTTGATCCAGCCAAGATAGAAGCTATTGAGAAGCTACCATACCCAAGGATATAAAAGGTATAAGAAGTTTTCTTGGGCATGCAGGTTTTTACCGTAGGTTCATTAAGGATTTCTCCAAAATATCAAAACCTCTAACCAATCTTTTGCAAAAGGATGTTCCTTTCTCTTTTAATGATGATTGCATTGAATCTTTTAATATTCTGGAGAAAGCTTTAATAACTGCTCCTATTATTCAACTTCCTGATTGGAAATTGCCCTTTGAAATTATGTGTGATGCTAGTGATTATGCTGTTGGGGCTGTTTTGGGTCAAAGGGTTGATAAGAAACTGAATGTTATTTATTATGCTAGTAGAACACTTGACGCTGCCCAAAGAAATTATGCTACAACTGAAAAAGAATTTTTAGCAGTACTATTTGCTTGTGACAAATTCAGACCTTATATCACTGATTCCAAAGTCACAATACATACTGATCATTCTGCTATTAAATACTTGATGAACAAAGATGCTAAGCCTAGATTGATAAGATGGGTACTTTTATTGCAAGAATTTGATTTTGTAGCGATCATGCCCTTTTAAAATAGGCCAAGATCCCTGTGTTCTGTGCTAGTCCCTGGATCGAATAGCTAGCACCACAGTTCAAGATGTAATATCATGCAAATGCGTCAAATATCTGTTACATCGAAGATCCAGAAAAGTAAAACATTACAAGTTGCATAGCACAAGGCTAGCATATTACGAAAACTCAGCAGCGGACATCATATAATAGCATGGAGTCCTCATCATCTTCATGTGCCACAGGCAGACATGTTGGTTGCAGACTCGAAACCTATAGCGTTCCTTACTCAACGTCAGACGAACCTGCAACGATAAAAGCGTTGCAGCCAAAAATTGGTCTGAACCATTTGAATGGATCTGGCAAATGATACTTGTGGACTCATAAAGGCAAACTTCTAACATCTACATGCATATTTGGCTGGTGGAGTTGACAGGCTCTTGCGCAAAGCAATATTTTATCCTATACTTTCAAAAATCATTTCTTTCTTTCCAAAACTTAGGAGACATTCCTGGGCGCACCAGTGTCTCAAATCCCCCCATGTTCTCCCATCAAATTTTAATTTAGAAATTAGAATGAATGAGATTTTTCTGTCGACCACCTTGCTTAGTTACTCAAATTGTCCATAACCGGGGACACGGCTAAGATCTTAGTTTTATTACTCTCGAGAGTTTGTGACACTTTCACCACTTGACTTCATCAACCCATTCTGTCCTTGACCTTCTTGAAGTGAAAAGGAAAGGTGAAGATGAAGACGAGACCTTTGGGAAACAGTCCCCTGTTCCTCTGGCAGACCCATACAAGACATTCATCCGCTGCGAACTGCCGGAATCAGGTTCCTAGAACTTACTTAGTCAAGGCAGAGCCATAGTACCAAGTGGCTACACTGGAAGTAAACTAGACATGGAGTGACATGAAATCTCAAAACCCTAGGTGATCTTTCACAAGTGTACGTATTCAGGTTCACCCATGGAAATGGGCCTGAATAGCCACTCAACTTCGCCTCCATCATACGGACCAATACCACCTAGGTAGTTCATTAATTTAGTAGAATTTTTCCTTAACTCAACTACAATAAAACAATTCAGTTTTGCATCAAGCAATTCCACTAAATTAAATAGGTCACTAGCCAACTAGTCATGTGGCTATCCTAACAGGTTTGCATAGCATATAACTTTATTGAAAACAGCTATCATGCATGCTACTGGAAAATAGTCTACAATGCAATATAGTAAAATAGTAGGTCATTTATGCTGGAGTATCACTTGCCTTTTGAAACTTGTCGTTGCTCACGCACTCTTTTCAACGTAAGTCGTATCTCTCCGTTCAATCTAAACAATATAAACAAACAACAATAAATAACCACCCAACAAACAATAAAACAAGCACAACATCAAACATGGACAACAATAAAACAACAAGGTTGATGGTCCAAGTTCATCACATAATTCAATATACAAAAGAATTATTGTAATGAGGTCTAGGTTGGTCAAGGTCCAAGGTTTACAATCTGGATATGGTCAAATTGCAAACTAGGTCAAAGTTTGCAACACAAGCCACTAAAAGACTTTAAAGCAATTTCAACATTTTCATGATGAAATGGTTCAACTAAAATGGGTTTTGGGTATACTGGACAGAGAACTAAGTTTTAAAACATTTTCCAAAAGAACACAAATAAAACAATAACAAAAACAATTTAATACTCCCAAAAAGGCATAAACACAATTTATATATAAAGCAATGATTCAAAACATTTTATAAAATTTTGGGAAAGGTCTTAATGGACAGAGGACATCTATACAAAACTAACCCAATTGGATTTACCCAAAAATCTATTTTTAAACTAAAGTTATGCCAAAATTACTCAAATTACACATTTGAAATTTGAATAATTTAAACTAGGGCAAAACTGAAAATTAATATGTCTAAAATAATCTACAGATCCTGAGGTTTTCAAAAATATAAAATTCATTAAATTTGGCCGAGCCATTAAAAAGATATGATGGTTTTAAGGTTCAGGGGCTTTTCTGCAAAACTGCCAAATTAAATCAATTCGGCCGAAATTACAGAAAATGGGGGCTGACGTGGCGCTGATGCGGACGCTGACTGTGCGCTGACTAGGCGCCACGCGGCTCGATCTAATAAGCCGATACCGATTCGGTTAAGGGAATCAAAACGGACCGTTGGATCTAGACCCAATGGTCGAGATCTAAACAGGAGGGGACTGGCCGGAGCTAGGGTTCCGGTGGACGGCGGCGCGCGGCGGCGACGCGTCGGCATCACGCGTTCCCGGCGTTCTAGGGTGCTCCAGGACGCGCGGATCTCACCTCGGTGATCAGCTCGTCGAGGGGATGTCGGTGGCGCGGCGGCGGTCTCCGGTGGTCGTTCCTTCGCCGGTGATTGCTCGTCGGAGATGGAAGTGGCGGCGGACGGCGTCGGGCGAGCACGCTCTCGTCGTTCTGAGGGTGGAAAGAGCACCGGACAATGTCACAAGGATGCGCACGCGCAAGAGAAATCCGAAGGGGTGCAGAAGAGAGGAGGGGATGGTCGGAGTGCACGGCGGCGAGCTCTGCTTACCGGCGGCAATGGCGGTGGCTGCGGGGTCGAATCCGGCAGCCTGGCGGCACTTTATCTAGGGTTTTCGGGGGGAAAAAGGAGAGGTATGGCCGGGGTTTATATGGACGCGGTGGATTGGAACAAATCCCACGAGTTTCGCTCGGATTTGATCGCCGAACGGAATCGTGTATCGGGTGGTTTTTGCGTACGCAGGAGGTTGAACGCGGTGACGTCACCGCTTGCGTCATCGTGGGCCCCTCTGGTCAGAGAGAGAGAGAGGAAACAGAGAGGGGAGAAAGGCCGGATGCGGGGATGCAGCTGGGCCGAACTTGGGCTTGCTAGGGGGGGCTGGCTGACCGGTTCTTTCTTTTTTTTTAACAAAACTTTTTCCCTTTTTCTTTTTCTGTTTTCAAAACTAAATTAAAACCAGTCCAAAACCTTTTGGAAAAATTTGTAAAATACTTTTTAGAGAGCTTTTCAAATATAGAATAATATGGCACTTGTCTTGCCAACAAAATAAAATAAAATATTTGAAATATGGCTAGGGTTACTTAGCACCCTTTATTCCATTATTTGAATTGATAAAACCAAAACATTTGAAATATTGACTAGGGTTGCTTTGCACCCTTTATGTCACTTAATAAAATATATTTTAAATTTTGAAATCTTTTATTATTTCAAGCAATTTAAATGCAACAAACACATGATGCCGATGAATGCCATGCATGATTTTGAGTTTTGAAACTTAAACAACAAAAAGTTTTTGATCCCTCTGAATTTTCAAAAATTTGAAAATCTTGGGATGTTACAGATTTACACATTGTTGATAGGAAAGGAGAAGATAACCAAGTAGCTGATCATATTTCTAGAATGGAAAATATACCTGATGATCCTATTCCTATTAATGATAGCTTTGTTAATGAACAACTTGCAAATGTTAATGTTTCCAGTATTAAGGCTGCATCTCCTTGGTTCGCTAATTATGCGAATTTTATTGTTGGAAAAGTATTACCTCCACACTTTACTTATCAACAAAGAAAGAGATTCTTTTATGATCTTAGACATTATTTTTGGGATGATCCTTTCCTTTATAAGAAAAGTGTAGATGGTATTATTAGACGTTGTATACCTGAGCATGAACAACAGGCTATAATAAGAGATTGTCATGATAGTCCATATGGAGGGCATCATGCAGGAGATCGCACAACAGCAAAGGTATTACAATCTGGTTTCTATTGGCTTACTTTATTTAAAGATTGCCATGAATATGTTAAATCTTGTGATAAATGTCAAAGAGTAGGAAATATTGGTAGGAGAAATGAAATGCCTATGAATTATTCTCTACCACTTGAACCATTTGATGTGTGGGGTTTTGACTTTATGGGACCTTTCCCAGCTTCAAAGACAAATCATACTCATATTTTGGTTGCAGTTGACTATGGTACAAAGTGGGTGGAGGCAATTCCAACCAAAAGTGCAGATCATGCCACAACAATGAAGATGCTTAAGGACATCATTTTCCCAAGGTTTGGTGTTCCTAGGTTTTTAATTACTGATGGTGGCTCTCATTTTATACATGGTGTTTTTAGGAAAGCATTGGCAAAATATGATGTTAACCATAGAATTGCATCTCCTTATCACCCTCAAACAAGTGGACAGGTTGAATTAAGTAACCGAGAAATTAAACTCATTTTGGAAAAGACAGTGAATAAGTCTAGGTCTGATTGGCCACTTAAAATTAATGATGCATTATGGGCTTATAGAACTGCATTTAAAAATCCTATGGGAATGTCCCCTTATAAAATGGTCTATGGGAAAGCTTGTCATTTACCTGTTGAATTAGAACATAAAGCTAGATGGGCTATTAAACAATTGAACTTTGACTTTAAGACTGCAGGAGAGAAAAGAATCCTTGATTTAAACCTGCTAGATGAATGGAGGAATGAAGCCTATGAAAATGCTAAAATGTTTAAAGAGAAAGTTAAGATTTGGCATGACAAGAAGATTAAGAGAAAAGAATTCAAAGTAGGAGATCAAGTTTTATTATACAACTCTCGTTTCAAGTTTTCTGCAGGGAAGCTAGCCTCGAAATGGCAGGGACCATTAGTCATACAGGAAGTTTACCGTTCAGGAGCTATCCGTCTTTACAGAGATATGAAAGATAAACCTCATGTGGTCAATGGACAACGTCTTAAACATTATATTGCAGGAAAAAGCTTCGTTGGAACGTTGGAAACATTGAATTTACAAACACCGGAAGAAATAATAAAAGGGGGTCGAGCAGTTTCAGCAACCCTAAATCAATAAAAGGTAACTTTTGTATTGGAAAGTTTCTCGGAATTACGTGAAATTTTATGGAAGTCATTTTTTATGGAAATAAAAGTGTGGGAAAGAAAACTTGACGAAACGGAGTCCCGAGGAGGGAAAGAGGTGGCCCCACGTGGCCAAGTACAGGGGCTGCATGGGCCCACTCCTTTTCCACCTCGGAGACCTTTTTCGCCTCGTTTTCGATCCCGACGCTCCGTCTTGACCTAAAATCCTCAATATATACCCCTCTCCGACGATCTAATCTCGCACCAAGCGTTCTCGAGCGATCTTTGTTTCTTGCTGTTTCTGTCTGCCAGGTTTTAGCCATGTCTTGCTCCGGATCCAATCTTGAGGGGGAGAGCTCTCCCAAGGAGGGTGTTGTGAACCACTACCTCAACTCCGTTATGGCGCCTCAGAACACCGTGTGCTTCAAGGAAGGGGTGATGCTCGTGGAGGAGTTGAAGGCTCCCAAAACCACCGGTACCGTGGAGGAAAGACTGGACGAGCTGGAAGACAAGACCTTCAGGTATGGGACTGTGGTTTACCGCAGCCTTGATGCTCATCACTTCATGAACCTGGAGTTGGAGAAGAAGGTTGAAGAGTACAAGGAGAGACTTGAAGATCTGGAAGATAGGTACAAGTATGTCATCGACAAGTTAGAGAAGATCTAGTGTTTCATGTGGGATGTAGAAAACCAGAACTGCGAATATGAAGAACGCTTCAAGAAGATTGCAGAAGCTGCCACCCTCAGGTATAATAATCCACCTACATCTTTTCGTGATGGAAGACCCTTCCCATGGAAGATGGCTGAATGGGAAGAAGAATACGAGAAGGAGGAAGCTGCAGCAAAGGAGACTCTGGCAGAACGTCAAGCTTGGGGGAGTTCCACCTAGTCTCTTTCTCTTTATTAGTCTCTTTCATCTATCTAGTTGAGGTGTGTTTTGCTTTTATCGTTTAGATATCAATTTCGATTAAGCTTGTGTGAGCTCATAGAGCATTATCATGTATCCCTATCTTGTGGTTTATCAATGAATATTAAGGTATGGTGTCATCCATGGTTCCCTTGTTTTGGAGATTTATGGGTGACACTCATGCAAATGAGCGTGGCATATTTAGAGGTTTCAATCACATCTTACCTTGGACTTAATTAACTTGAGTTTGTTGGACAACTGTAGAATCATATCATCAAAATATCAAACAATAAACATGAACCATTGTGATTAATTTTATGATGATAGTGGCTTGATAAATGTTTAAGGTTGGGAGTTAGCCCATATGTGCTGTCACATGCAAAGCTTTCAACATGCTCCATCATTTATTTATTTGATATCATGTACTTTTGTTTATGGATGCCTATCATGATGAAATAATGTGGAAATAGAGCAAGTTGAAATGAGTTAGCCCTAGGACTTGCTTGCTGATACGTGCATTTTATATCATCATTTTTATACCTTATATTATCTTATTAGAATGTTATTTGCACTGTTATATCAATGTTTTGCATGTTTTAGATGATTTATGGGACTTTCATACAAAGTCCCTATTTTGGCATTTAATATCTGGGAGGCAGAATACCCCCCTTTTCTTGTTTTTATTGTTTCAGGAGTTTCGCGAACCCAAATAATTAGAGGAAAAATACCACGCCAGTTTTTCATCAGGAGAAGGGTAGTGGGAAGAAGACCGAAGACAGGAGGGCCACGAGGCCAAGTTAGGTGGGCCCACGCAGCGCATGTACCTGGCCGCGTGGGACCCATCAACTGGCTCCTCGAGCACCTCCTCGCAGTGGGGCTTTTTACCAACACCTTCGTCTTCGTCGAAAAGGGGACGCCCTAATTTTTCCCGAATTATCTGAGGCTGTGGCGGCGGCGGAGCTCCTGATTCTCTCCGAAGGGGGTCAGATCCTGCTGCTCCGGAGCTCCAGAGAGGGGGGAAATCACCGCCATCATCATCACCTCTCCTCCTTGGCGTGGGAGGATGCTTCTACATCACCATCATCACCATCACCAGCACCATCTCCATCACCATCTCCGTGATCCCTCTCGTTCCCCTCATAGTTTGAGAGTTGCTATACCCTAGATCATTGTCTTGTGCTCCTATTCATGTTTGTGATTGGGTACTTGTCATTATTTAGTGGTGAAGTATTTATTTCAGATTGTGTTGTACCCTTTATGCCACTGATTATGATCATGTTTGCACGTTGTGAGTAGTTCCCATATGTTCCTGAGGGCATAGGATGAATTGGCAATGATTTATATATAACATGTGTTGGTATTTTGTCAAGAGTTTATCTTTTATGTGATTCTATGATGGTGTTGTGCGAACGTCGACTGCATAACACTTCACCTTTAAGGGCTCATAGGAGAACAACGTAGTGTAATGAATTGAGGAATACTTGGGAGGACAACTAAGCCTAAGACGGAGTCATGCAGTTATATTATGTGGGTAGTAGTGTCGGGGACCTTAGAGTGTAATGCTATGGTGGGACTTTATGTCTTAATAATTCTTGTGCAAGTCATTAAATTGGCCACATGATCCATCATAAGGGGTTGTAGTTTAATTATTTAGCTATGCCTAGTTATGGCTCCGCCCCAAAGAAGATTAAAACTTGACAAGATATGCAACGTGTTGTTTTATAAATCTCTATGCCTAGTGACATCCATGCCGCCCTCGGGAACGTTTTCCACTTATACGTTCCACATCACTTGAGCTTGTCCTTTTGCCACATAGAGGATTGGGCTTTCTCTCTCTTTGAGAGCTTTCTATTTGCTATCATTTATCTTAAGCATTTTTATTCTTTGCAATTATACAACCAAAAATCCAAAAACACTTGCATCTTTTATTGTTTCATTTATCATTCTTTCTAACCAATACCTTCAGCTCCTCGTGGGTTCGACAACCTTTTCTAATTGAAAGGTACTACAATTGATCTCCTGCACTTGGGAGTCATCACTTGCCAAGCAAGCCGAGTCCTCCTAGGACTCCTCCTAGGGTTCGCCCCCACCCCCCCTTTTCCTTGCGGCCGGATTGGCCCATGTGGGCCTTGGGTGGTGCGGCTGGCCCAAGTGGCTAGCTGCACCCCTTTGGTCCAATAGGGCCTCACACATTAGGTGGGTCCCACTTCTAGACACCTCTAGAACTTTCTAGAACCTTCTGGTACCCTATACAAATATTTCGGAACTTTTCTGATACATCCGGAAACCACTTTCCTTATATGAATCTTATTCTCCGGACTCCTCCGGAACTCCTCGTGATGTCCATGATCTCATCCGGGACTCCGAATCACCATTCGTTCATTCCATCATTTAATTCATCGCTAAACCTAACTTCATCGGAGCGTTAAGTGTGTGACCCTACGGGATCGGGAATGCATAGACATGATCACATCAATAATTAATAGCGGGACCGGGATGCCCATATTAATTCCTATACACTCAACGAAACTCTTTCTCGATTGAACCACGATGCCGGAGATTCAATTAATCTCATATACGATTCCCTTTGTCTCACGATATTTTACTTGCCCGAGATTTAATCGTTGACATCCCCATGTCTAGTTTAATCTCGTTACAGGCAAGTTCTCTTTACTCGTGCATAACATAGGATCTCCGTGATTACAACCTAATAACATGTCTGTAGACTTTATGATACTATATTATCGAGAAGGCCTGGAGATATCTTCTCCGTCACATGGAGGGACAGATCCCACTCTTGATTCATATCACCCAACAACCCACTGTCGGAGATACCTGAAAGCCACCTTTATAATCACCCAGTTATGAAGTGACGTTTGATGTCCACAAAGTATTCCTCCGGTAGACGGGAATGTTATAATCTCATGGTTTAAGGAAACTATACTTGGCATATATTAAAATGTTGACAACGAAACTTTGTGACACGATTAATTGTAACTCTTTATAATTTGGGTCATGTCCATCAAGTCATTCTCCCAATGACGTGACTCCGTTATCAAGTGACTATAACAAGTCCATAGTTAGGAAACTCTAACTATCTCTTATCAATGAACTAGTCCTATAGAGGCTCACTAGGGACTCCTGGTGTTTATATTCCACACATGTATTATGTTTCCATTTAATAAAATTATAGCATGGAGAATAAACAATTATCATAAACATGAATATGCTAATAAACCATTTTATTATTGCCTCTAGGGCATATTCCCAACAGTCTCCCACTTGCACTAGAGTCAATAATCTAGTTTACATTTTTCCGATCTAACACCCATGGAGTCTCACTCATGAAGTCTCAGTGCTGATCATGTTTGCTTGTGGAAGAGGTTCTGTCCGTGTTCTGTTCTATACAGTTCTTTTATGTCCTTTGCAAAATTGTGACTGTCACCTAATTTGACATTACTTTATCATCACATGATAAACTTCCTATCATCCCATGATAAACCTCATCATCATATGATGAATATAATATGTTTGGTTACAGAGTGAGATATTTGTTTCCCTTTATGCCTACATGACGTATGATTAGTCAAAATAACTTTCACATAGCATGTGCACCCGGAACTCACTCAATCTTGAAACAACATTTCTCAAACCAAAATATTGTATCTATTTAATCCTTGAATTAATCATATACTCCTATATGTTGCAGACTTAACAAATCGATAATGTGCTCATGTCACTTCGATATTTTTGATCATGCTTTCGCTGCGCTTCTGAATTTAAGATATCTCCAATTTAGTTTGGTTTTATGACTTCAACCAAGTCTACCTCTTTAATTTATCTCAACTTCATGTTGAAATGACTCCTCATTCCTAACATGTTCTTCTAACCAAGAACTTGGGTCACATTTCATCAACTACAAACAAATGGTTCTTATATGTTTAGACCTATGAACCATTCATAGCGAATACCAACATATCCTCCAACCATCAATTTTGTATTGAGTTATCAACTCAGTGTTTCACCTATTTCTCACAAGTAGATGAACCTTTCTTCTCTTGTTTTATTTTGAACTCCTTCAAAAACTATTTTAGGTTAAACATCCTGACATAATGACTTATTAAACACATCTATCCACCATAGACGCATCTATCTCCATAGATATTTGACTTTCAAATTAACTTCATAAGTTATGCTTGGTTCCTGACTTATTTACAACATTTATGAAATCTCCATTTCACTTTAAACAATATGTTGTAAACTCCCACTCAAATATACACCATACACATATTAAACTGTGAAACCACTTTGGCTCCCACTAAAAAATATGTTATCACTATATTTGACCATGATCAACTAGCTCCCACTCAAACACATGTCTCCACATATTTTGATCATGGAAAATAGTTTCTGCTCTAACTTAATATATGTCACCACATATTTTAATTAGATCCCATTCAGTTTCTTATTCACTTTCTCGATACTTTGGACTCCTCCAAAATTCTCAATTAACTTTTAAAATTCGAGAACTCATATACGAAATGCTAGTACTTTGCTAGATTTAAGTTTTATTTATTCTCTACAAAAACTCTTTTGAGGAATAAATATGTGAAACATCACTTTCACAAAATCAAGTAACAATTACTTTGTGATTTAAACTTAACACATGATGACTCTTAGGCCCTGTTTATTTGGGCTTCTGCTTCTGCTTTTGGGTCCAAAAGCAGAAGCCCAGACAAACAGCCTCAAATGGGAAAGCGCTTTCCAGAAGCGCGGTGCGAAATTGCACTGGATGAGCGAAGGAAAGGGGAAGCAGCGCCGGAGGTTCTTCCCGCAGCTTCGTACTTAAGTTGTGAATCGTTTCTTCTTCTTGCCCACACCGTCGCTGGTAATTACAAGCCACTGCCATCCGTAGCCTAGACCATGGGCGGAGCTACATGAGTACATGGGTGTACAAATGTACATCCATTATTTTTGCAAAAAAAAAATCTAGTGTATATGTATAACATGTAATGCTAAAAAATTGTACTCAATCTTGCCTAAAAATGCACCTGTGCGGACCAATAAGGGAGAGGAAGCCCATTTGTTGCTAGCTGCCTACTTTTCCCCATTCCCCAATCGCTTGATTTAAAAAAAAAAAAACCCCAATCGATACAGATACAGAGAGAGCCCAACTAGCTAGCTAGGTCGCCCCCCGTCGTATAATCCCCAATGGCCCAATCTATCGTCGATTCGTGGTTGTGTGGCGTCGTCGCCCGTCGTATAATCGCCGTGCGGACCAAGCGCCGCACTGCCGCGGCCATTCCCGACAAGGCCGGCGAGGGGACTGGGGAGACGCCGGACGCGCCGGCGTCGGGTGGCCAGCAGGGCCATGCCTGCATATGGTGTTCTTCTTCTGCTCATATCGGCATATGCTATGGTGTGACGATGATATTTGCTACCAGGTTGCAAAAAAAAAAAAAAAATTGATGCTCTCTGTACACCCAATTTCTAAATCCTAGCTCCCCCCATGGCCTAGACCGGGTGCCTTTCCACTTTCGCTTCGCCTGCGCGCGCATCTTCCAGCGTACGTGTTCACATGCTACATGTACGTGTTCCGCATCCTACATGTGCACGATAGGTGTACGTGTAGCTACTCCAGCTATACTACATCAGTGCATCTCACACAACTTAATTTCGGGTGGAAGTTCACACAACTTTTATACGAATTTTATTTAATTCGTCGCACTTGATTGCCCGTTTGATATTTAATTTAAGGAGTAAATTGATGCGTCATTTTCTAAAACTTTTGTGTTGTAACTTTTTCGTTTCGACGTACATATATAATAGATCTTGTACGCGTTTACGAGTAAGTTCCATTCGCGTGATTTGTTTCAAATTTCGTGGACTGCGGCTTCTTATGCATCATTATTACATATAAATAGAGAAACTGAGATGATTTAACTACCTAAACATCGTAATAATGAATTAAATAAGTCAAAAACAATTGTTTCGCTTCAAATCGGTACTTATATAACATCTTCAGCACTCAGGGGCATTCCGGACATTTCACCTAGAAAATCAACAGCAACAGCTGTCAACAGCACTCCTGCCAAACATCAAATCTCTGCTTCCAGCAGCTGCTTCTCACAGCTGCTTTTCCATAGCTCAACAGCTACAGCTGCTTTTCAAAAGCTGCAGCCCAAACAAACAGACCCTTAGTCACTTTCGTATTTAAGGCTTCCATTTCTTCTTTGTAGTTTCGTAGGTATGTCTTGTTTCTCAAACATGACAAGTAAATCAAGAATATTATTTTGTAACCTGACAAAAAATACAATATTCTTGAATCCTACTTCTCTCAGAAAAACTTAACTCGAAATTCAATGATCACTATCATTAATTTCTCTTTTAAATATCAAGTCTAAACCATTAATGCACTTTTGAAAATGTGCCACTTGATAATTAAAAGCAAGATCAACCATCTTGATTTAAGTCTCTTTATTCCATCAATCCTCTTTATCAACGAAACTCTTTTCACGATAAACCACTAAAACCTTTAGCACAACCAACAAATTGATTTGCCCCTTTTTAGTCTTATATTGTGGAATCTTATTCATAGTCATACACATGAATACACTACAACATTATTCACAATAGTTTCTAATTATCTCATAATCATTGAAACCTCCTTTTCTCATAACTCATATGAAAAACATGTGCGAATCACACATAGACCCTTGTTTCTAAACGGAGTGTTATCAAAATAAATCCAAATATTACAAATAAACCCTTAAATTTAAATCACATCTCTTATGACCACACAATATCAAATATAATGTGACTACAATACTTTAGGGCGCATCAAAACACTTTTGAATAAACTCTCAATATTGCAATTTGTGATAACACTTGTCACAAGTCTACATACTAAACAATAACTCAAATATTTCGTCTCTTTTGATCAAATCGAAAAGACTCAATTATCTTGTTAACTTAATATCCTTTACTTCCAAAATTATATGGTCTCATCATAACTTGAATAAATACATCTATTCACTCATCCATGATGAATCACATAAAATAATGATGTCTCTCATTCACTGAAAAATTCAACCAACACTTGTGTTTATTTTCAGCTACTCATGGCATTTTCAGAAAATGGCATTTTAATCACACTACTTAGTGATGCGCATAAAAAAATGCTCCTCAACACTTATAGCACAATTAAAACAAAATCTCATCATTAAGTATTGGATATTTTAGTATGTTTCACATTTTACAAATGTTTAACCAATCATCGTTTAAATCAAACAAAGGACATTAATCTCATAATCGAAACGTGATCACCAAAAAGGATTACTCATGAAAATAGAACAACCACTTGTCTTTAACATGAATAACCGTCTCACAAACTGAGACACACTAATTAAAGATCACACTTAATTCGATTACAAAACTTATTCAAATCCTCTAATTTAAAACGATAAATGTAGAAGTAGAATGTCGCCAGCATCAACTCCTTGATTGCCATCTTCCCGCGAAATCCACTCAGTCCCTCCATGCACTTCTCAAATGGGAGGCCCTATTTTCACAAAACAGCACAAGTATCAAAGCACAAGTATCAAATACTTAGCTCACCACAAGTGTAAATAGGACATTAAACATTTATAACTGGTATATCAAAATATACCTTCTGCATTGACTACTTCTCCTGGTATGGGCTCTACTTTGACATGACGCAGCCGAGACATAAACTCACAGAAGGTGATCGAATCTCCTCTCATGACATAGTCTCTGACATAATTCTTGAAGCTGGGAGGAAGCGAGCGCAACACCCCATCTATCGCCAATTTGTCAGTCATCTCGTAGTTCCAAACATCCACTAGAGTATAATATAACTTATGCATCTTCCTCAGGTGTTGTTCCAAGCAAGCGTTTTCTTCCATCTTAGTTGAAAGAAATTCATCCAGAACTTCGAACCTTGCAATTCTAAGTTGCGCTATGAACCTACTCTTAAACTCATTGACCATCTCTATTGCGCTCAAGTTCTCAAATTGGTTGCCAAGGTCAATGTTCATGAAGGTGTGCACTAACCACTGGACTTTCAAGTAGATGGTCTGTTGCTCGTACCATTCCATGTACCCTTCATAGTCTGCAGTAACATTTGGGCATTCTTCTATAGGTTCATCTATCACGTAGAGCTCATGATTTTCATAAAGTGTTTCTCTCAGATGCATGTACCAAGTAGCAAAGTTCAACCCATCCACACGCTGCTCCTCAGAGAGGAACATCTTTCCGTAGTCACCCATGATCTACAAGGATTTTGCAAAGACATCTTAGAACTTTTGTTTATAATAATTTTTCGTTTCATACTAATAAAATTACTACATGAACTCCCACTAAAATTAACATCTCTCTGGTTGTTTAGTGACACACGATCCAAATCCACTACACCACAACTGATCATCACGTGAGATGATGTAGCTTCAATGGTGAACAACTCAGTGTTGATCATATCATTTATATGACTCGTGTCGGGGATATGGGACACGGGTACCCGCAAAGAGGATTAACGTGGCCCATCCGGGGTGGCCCGGCAGGCTGACTCCACAGTCAGATTAGGACAAGGACTCACCTTGCCGACTTGTATTAGATTAGCACTGTCCTACAAGGACTCGACTTGTATCAGATTAGCAGTGTCCTAAAAGGACTCGACATGTAAGCCGGCCTCCTCCACCTTTAAAAGGAGGGGCAAGGCGCACCAAGAGGGGAGAGGCTAGACAGATCTAGACATCACGATACAAAACATAGAGGAGCCGCCTCATCGGCGACTTCCACCATGAGAGTAATAAGACCTAGCCACAAACAGCACGTGGGATATTACCGGATGATGATTCCCGGGTCCCGAAGCTGTATAAATCTTGTCTCCCGTGTCGTTCGTCTACTAACCCACATCGACGATGTCCGCGCGTACATAATCCCGTATCTTCACCGTTGATCTAAACCATCGACATTGGCGCCCACCGTGGGGCTAAGTGCGCGTGGATTCACAATTCGATGGTCTTATCTTCACCAACAATGACGGCGACTCGTCGTACCGAGTCAGTGCCCGGGGGCTCGACGTCAACATTGCCCTCGTGTGAGCTGATCAAATCCGCCGGATCAAGGTCTTCAGCGTCCCGGCCAACTCCTGCATCCGCGTCCGCATGCAAGTTCCGACTCGCGCAAGCCGCGGCCTGTACCTGCGAACTCCAGCCGCAGCCGGCTCGTGGGTACGGGATTCAGATTAGTTCCAAACAGAGAAAGAAGAAGATAATTTGAGTCGAGTACAGAATAGGTTTGTCTCACGGTGTACTACTCGGATACGTCCACTTCGTGTCAAAGGAAAGTCACGTCGGAACCAAGGAAAAAAGAAGGCAATTCAAAGTTTGCAGCTACTCACGTGAAGCAATATAGAAGGAAAGGAAAAAACAGATGTACTACTAGCACTCCGACTTGTACGCAGCTCAAGGCAAGACATCAAGAAAAAAATAAAGGAAGCAGTCCGAGTCCTATCAATACTCATGGGAGAAGCAAGACAATGAAGAGGTATTGCAATCAGATCAAGCCTTGAAAGCCAATACTTAATCAGATCGGACAAAGGAAAGAAAGAAAGGAAAAGGAAGACTCGTGCATGACTTGGAAAAAGTAGAAGTACAAGCCCGATGGTAATAGCACTCGTTCAAGTCGACCAGGAATCAGGTCAATAGGTCTGATCCAACTTCAGGCCAGCCTACGTGCGCAACAACTTACAAATTACGCATAAAGAAAAGGAGGTGCTAGAGAAAAAAATCACAGATCAATCAAGGAACAAGCCGGCAACCGGGTCTAGTGGACTCGGACGACTTTGACGACGACAGTCCGTCAACTCATACGCGTCATCAACACAGGAGAAAAAACAAGCTAAGTCGCCTTTTTATTTAAATTTCATATTTTATTCATTCAGTTAAATTATATAAAGTCAGCCCCTTTAAGTTAATTCCGGGTTAATTCCGAGAGCTATATATCTGGTTTATAAAGAAATTGCAGAGATAATCCAGAAGATTACAAAGTAAGTTTTAAATAATGCAAGGGGGCTAATATAAGTTGAGTACCGTTATTATCTCAGAAAATTCTAGGTGTCATATCAAATCGATTCTTGGAGGCTTAATATAGACAAATCTCAAAGTTGGGTTTTTTAAACCCGCCATGGATTTCTAAAAAGTCGAGCTCTCAAATAGCTCGCACCAAATTTATTTAAAGTCGGGCTATCCTTTGCTCGCAACGGATTTCTCAAAAGTCGAGCTATTGCTTGCACCGGATTTTTCAAAGTCGAGCTATCTATTGCTCGCAACAGATTTCTCAAAGTCGAGCTCTCTATTTGCTTGCAACAGATTTATCAAAGTCGAGCTATCTAAAGCTCGCAATGGATTTCTTTAAGTCAAGTTCTTTACAGCTTGCATCAGATTTATTGGAAAGATTTGTTTTATTTACACCCACAAAGGGATTTCTAAAAAATATCAATGTCTCTATACTCCAGCTTATATATCACCAACGAGCCCAGAGAGCTCTGTAACACCAACGAGCCCAGAGAGCTCCGCAATACCAACGAGCCCAGAGAGCTCCGCAATACCAACGAGCCCAGAGAGCTCCGCAATACCAACGAGCCCAGAGAGCTCTGCAATACCAACGAGCCCAGAGAGCTCTGCAACATTATAACATGATTATTATGATCAAAGGGATAAAGCCGGATTCTCTACAGTAAGAGTTTTGCCGAGACACCCAGTAAGTGCGTCTTTATTAACTTTGTTCATTAGGTCCTTGGGGGCTTGTCTTTCAGGAAAAAACCAAGTTCTAGACTCATTGACCTGGCTCAGAAGCCAACTTATCCTTAGTTTTATCTGGTAAGTCAGATGCAACCTGTACAACAAACTGGCTGCTAATTAGCAAAGACCGGGCAGGGCCTACTTATTCATCAGTATAAAACTAAGAAGGGTTATAAGAACCATATCAGCTCCAGCATCAATCAAGTTTAAAAAGTTTCAAGCTCCGAGTTGTTGCAGGCAAACAACCCAGTACTTGGGGGCTACATGTTATCAGGTTTTCAGTTTAAGTCAAAGGGAATACAGAGTTGGAAGCTCCAAGTTCTCGCAGGCCAACAACCCGACGCTTGGGGGCTACTCACGGATCAGGTTTTTTCTACAAGTTAAGCAGTAATCAAGTTCCAAAAGTTTTTATCTCCAAGTTGTTACAGGTTAACAAACCCGGCACTCGGAAGCTACATCATCTGAAAGTCATGAGTTATACATCAAGGAGTCCCGAGTCGTCGCAGGCAAACGACCCGGCACTCGGGGGCTACATCATCTGAAGTTATGAGTCATCTATACAAGCTCCAAGCTGTCACAAGTTAACAACTCGGCGCTTGGGGGCTACATATATACCGGTGTAAAAAAACTCGAGCAAAGTCACACAACTCGTCAAAAGAACTCGGAGAAAAAATCCGAGTCGCTTCAAAACAAGTCGACAGGAGAAGTCGGCATTAACAAGTCGGCAGGAGAGGCCGGCATTAACAAGTCGACAGGAGAAGTCGGCATTAACAAGTCGATGGAGAAGTCGGCATTGACAACTCGCCTGGAGAAGCCGGCACTGACAAGTCGGCAAGAGAAGCCGGCATTAATGAGTCGGCAAGCGAAGCCGGCATCGACGACTCGGCAACATCTACAACTACAACCCGGCAAAGTCTACATCGACAACCCGGCAAATCCTAAGTCGGGTGCCGCGACATGATCGACATCTACAACTCGGCAAAGCGCTACACCAACAAGCCGGCAAATAACCCGGCACGGACTCTGTGTCCCATTTCTTCAACCAATCAAGACCTTCCGCATGACTCTCCGAGTCACCCGAAAGCTCGGGGGCTACTGTCGGGGATATGGGACACGGGTACCCGCAAGGAGGATTAACGTGGCCCATCCGGGGTGGCCCAGCAGGCCGACTCCACAGTCAGATTAGGACAAGGACTCACCTTGCCAACTTGTAATAGATTAGCAGTGTCCTACAAGGACCCGACTTGTATTAGATTAGCAGTGTCCTAAAAGGACTCGACATGTAAGCCGGCCTCCTCCACCTTTATAAGGAGGGGCAAGGCGCACCAAGAGGGGAGAGGCTAGACAGATCTAGACATCACGATACAAAACATAGAGGAGCCGCCTTATCGGTGACTTCCACCATGAGAGTAATAAGACCTAGCCACAAACAGCACGTAGGGATATTACCGGATGATGTTTCCCGGGTCCCGAAGCTGTATAAATCTTGTCTCCCGTGTCGTTCGTCTACTAACCCACATCGACGATGCCCACGCGTACATAATCCCGTATCTTCACCGTTGATCTAAACCATCAACAACTCGTGTTTAACCTTTCGTTTCCGTGTTCCCGAGGCCATGTGATGGCCTTTAACTCAGCAACAGCACCAAAGAACACTTGATGGCAAGGCACCAGAAAATTGTTGATGGTGAAGTTACCTGCGTTAAAAAAACAATGGTTAGGTTGAGACTCCAAGTGCAGAGTGTATAGTATAGGAAAGACGGTTTTCCCCACAAGGGATGACTCGAGGGTTTATATCGAACTCTCGGGGAATCAGTAGTGAAAGGTTTATCTTCTTATCCTTCCCTTGAGAACCTGCAACCAAGTGGTTGTCAAGCACAAGGTGTGAGAATGATATCAAAATAAAACAAATGCAAAACAATAAGTAAATATGCAATGGTGGTAAATAAATATGCAAGGATGGTGGAAACAATGATGGATGATATTTTTGGGGTTTTTATATGTGAATGCAATGAATAAAAGTGTTTTTGTATTTTCTGATTTTAAAATGGCTGAATGTAGATGATGCTTAAAAGTGGTTGGAAAGTTGTTTCTTATGATTAAAAATGGACCGGGGTTCATGGTTTCACAAATGCACTCTCTCTTTAATGTTGTGGTGGACAATGGAACATAGGAATTGACATATGAGATTGCAACACAAAGTTTTATGACAAGTTACTAATTATATGGGCATCACGTCCTAACATAGAGATCTTTTGGTTATTAATCTCTCTTATACTCCACTAAGATGCGAACTAAATCATAACACCTTAGTATTAAGATAAATCAGAGCATAGCTTTAATCTTTATGACATGAAGTGAAAATAAGAACATGCTAGATCTAGTCATGAGAAGTGGCAATGGTCAACCCACATCTCTGGTAGCATGGTATTTTAGTTTATCCCTAGTGAGGTAACAAAGTAAGGTATGAATACCCAAGTGGATCGCGGAACTTCTCTCACTTTCACCGCACTAGCCACCCCCTCATTACTCCAACTAATGCACACGTTCCCCCACACATGCTCTCATAAACAAGCTTGATCAAAACAAGTAGACAAGAACGGGGTACATAATATGCATCTACTTTCATAACTAAAACAAAACAATTGCAATCTTCAAACATATATTAACTCATAGAGAGATCCACCACATAGGAATTACATAGATGACCGTAATCATGTTCGGCAGCTCATACGGCGCTAATTAGTGAAGCTCAAGAGAGAGGAGAGATACATAAGTTACTTCCACAAACCCATAGTCCAGGGGTGGACTACTCCCTCTTCATCATGGAGACGGTGGAGACGTTGTTGGGGGAGATGGAGACCACGCCGGCAGCGCTCCGCCGGAGTTTTCCCCCTCCGATCTGCAGGTCTAGGTCTCTGTTTCAGTGTTTCTCTGTTTACGGCCGCCTCCTTGCGATCTATGTCGGGGGGCTATTTTTATAGTCGGTTTTAGGTCAAGACGGAGTCGTGGGCGAAAAGATCGACGGCAACGGAGCCACGAGGCTCCAGAAGGTGGGCCCCACGCGGCCAAGGAATCTGGCCGCGTGGGCCACCCCCTTTTGGGCCTCAGGCCTCCGCTCGTTTGCTTCCTTCGCTCCCAAGTCTTCTTCCTTCATAAAACTGATGCTCGCAAATTTTCAGGTCATTTGGACGTCGTTTGGGTCCCTGAAACATCAAAATATAGAAAATAGGGTTTTCTGCCAGTGCAGGGTTAATTCCAGAAAAATAGGAAAACTGTGAAATATTCCCAAAATCATTATAAAATCATGATATAACCCTTATATGATGCAAATATGAGAATTATAATGCAAAGTTCATGTATGCATTTTACATGCATCAACATCCCCAAGCTTAACCTATACTCGTCCTCGAGTATGAAGGTGATAAAACAAACATGGACTTTGCATTTTAATACTATCAATGGATATCAAAGATGATTATTATTGCTACATAGAGTCAAATGATTCATTCTTTAAAGGAATAGCAATATGCAAGATGGATTATAAAGTGATGTCAAATATTCAATGCAAGAATGTTCAATGATAAATCACAAAGTGTAACATAGAAGAAAGTACTATGACCAAATGTATGCATAATGAAAAGTAAAAAGATCCTATAATGGTCATAGAGTACTCTTATAAAACTGAATATAAAAGGTGGACACTTTGGATAGATATATATGAGTAGAGGTAAAAACATGAACAAGCTTCATCTAACTCCCAAATACTTCTACTTAAGTTAATGTTTGTAATGTTGTATCATTGGTATCAAGCTCTCATTACCCCTTATCATAGCATATTTAATGGTTAAGTTTAAAGTGAAAGCAAATATGAGTGGTGTGCTTGACAAAGCAATGGTTGAAAGTTTCATGCCCCTTGAATACGAGTACTTACACCATGGTGTTACTCAACTTGGGAAACAAAGCAAGTTCAAGTAAACGCATTGAATAATAGCGTCATAAAGAGGATCAACTGGGGTACCTCTTGTCCCAGGACATGGAACAAGCCCATGTCAAAATGACAAGACAAACAAACATAAGGAACAATCTCAACACCCTTTTTATTTACCATTGGTATAGCTTTTTATTATGAGGTGCATCACTAAAGGTTCACATAGCATGTGAGTAAATTTCCACCATGACAGCATGGCTTAGATTAGCGGCCCATGTATCTCTCTAGCCATTTATACAACTACTTAAACATACTAAATTTCCATATTTATTTGGCACCATGATAAGCATCCATAAACAAAAGTACATGATATCAACTAGATATATTTAGTGCAATGTTGAAAGCTTGCCATGTGACAGCACATTTGGGCTAACTAGCAACCAAGACTCTTGTCAAATTCACAACTTCATAATTTTAATCACAATGGTTCATGTTTATTAAGTGCAATAATAAGATGTGAGAGCTATTTAACCAGATTTTTCACATAACAATCAATAACTTAAGCATTTTAATTCAGAGGTATAGATAACTCAAAGTAACATGATATACATACTCGGAATAGCATAAAGCTAATATGTAGATATGGTGGACTCACTGGAAAAACTTTGGTTGAAGGTGTTGGAAACAAGTTTTTTGCTTGTTGGGATTTTTGGGCTAGCAAAAGGGAGAAAGTTGACCAACTAAATGCATGCACAAGTGTCCATAGAAATACTCAATCCATGTTAAACCAAGTAAGGTAACATTCAGCATAAAAACATGAACATAAGAAATCTCTTGATAAAACACTTGCAGACTGACACTCATTAAAAACATATGAATTATGCAACTATATGTAACTTTTTAAATCAACTCAAACATCCCTTTCCCAATCATTATAATAGCATCCAACTAAATTCAACCCAAACTTCCAGTAGCTCTCTCATATATAAATGATAGTGGTGGTCTCAAAACAAAGACTAAACTAACATAACAAACAAATAACAGACGCTCCAAGTTTATGCGATAAAGTGCATTGATAGAAAAACAGAAGTTAGACGTGTGCAAACCGAGAGTGTGTAGGTCCAGTGGGGTTGTCTTCACATCCCCAAGCTTATGGCTTTCACCATCCTTAGATAGCTCTTGGTGCATCTCCTCTAATCCATGTGAAAAAACTTCAAAACACTGTTTATCCCATTTCTTTTCTGTGGGGTGACATTACTAATGATAGACAAATGCATTACTTGCTGCTTATAATCCTAAGACAAAAATTCATGTGAATTTCCATAAAGTGTATAATGTTGTATGCCTATTAATAAACTCAATTGGATCAACAAGATTCAAGTTAAAAGTTCAAAACATGCATCAAACAATATTGGACAGAATCTGTCCAGAAAACTGACAGCAGCAAAACGTATTTTTCTACCTGACTTAAGCATGTCTACAAAATTCTGAAAAAATTCATGCATACAGAGGATGTAAAGTTGCAGTTACAGTAAAAATATCAGCTTATTCGGAGTTACAGAATAATAACTAAAAATCAAACCGTGCACAGACTTGTGCTGGAATGAAATCTCCGCATGCAAAATAACAACTTTTTCATACCAAAATGGGTAACACTTGGCACTTTATTAAAAATTCCAGAAACTAAAATGAAAACTAAGTCTATTGTTACAGCAAGAGGACACAAAGAAAATCAAAAATAAAAACAACTGGGTTGCCTTCCGTAAAGCGCTTTGTTTATAGCCATATAGCTAGGCTTCTTGCTTGATACTTACTGTGGACGAAGCTCATGAGGGAGCTTGAACTTTGGTATGTCGCTCTTCCTTGGGAAGTGTTCCATGCATTTCTTATGTGGAAACTAAAACTTCACATTCCCTTCTTTTGAATCAATAATGGCACATGTGGTACGAAGAAAAGGTCTTCCAAGAATAATAGGACTAGAGGTTTTATTCCCCATATCCATGATCAGAAAATCAACAGGTACAAATGTCATATGCAACTCTGCCATAACATAACTTACTTTACCTAAAGCATGTTTAATGGAATCATCAGCAAGTGCAAGTTCAAGAGAGCATTTTTCAAGATTCTTTAATTCGAGTACTTCATATAATTCTTTAGATAAAACAGAGACACTAGATCCTAGATCTAATATAGCATGGTGTGTCTCTTTTCCAATAGTTACTAGTACTTTGGGGATCCCCAAGCTTAGGTGGTATCATATCCTCTTGGTTGTACCTAGCAATCTTTTCTTTTAACACATGATTAGCAATATAAGAACCAAAACCTGCTTGGTTGGCATTAGTAGAAGGATCACTTGCAAATTTTTGTAAGATAGATATTAATTCATGCAAGCTACATTTATCTAAGCCAAGTAGTGGTTCCTTGACTTCATTAAGCATTTAAACTTCTTCAACCTTCTTCTCTAACTCAATTAACATAGGAGATTCATCACATTCAGTTTCATTAGCCTCTTCTTTTAAACCAACAAGTTGAGAGATAAATGGCAGTAAATATTCAGGATAGTTCAATAATTCATTAAGAGTGTCCTCCAAAGTAAGAGGAGCATTTTTAGTAATATTAATAGAATTCATTCCAACCACAGGTGGTGCTTGTGGTTTCCCATAAAAACGGTGTTCATAAATCATTTTAGTGATATTATGATCTACTTCAAATTTTTCAATAGGGATATTCATCTCTTGAGGAAAGTTCTTAACACTAAAAGGCCAAAAGGTTCTCTTTTCCATTATGCAAATTTTTATGTGTTTTTAAATTTTTATGCAAAACAGAAAATAAAATGACACCACACAATGCAAACCAAATTATGCAAGGCAACACAAAATGCAAAACTGAAAATAAAATATGCAAACCGAAATAACAAGATGATATGCAAGACAAAAACAAAACAAAATAAAATGATTTGCGGTAAAGATAGATAAGATGATGCTCACTTAGGTGCAACCTCCCCAAGCTTAGGTGTTAGCCCAAGTTGGTGATGAAGTTGACTTTGTTGTGAGACACTCCTTGGATAAATATTTACAGCAATGAATCCCTGGCAACGGCGCCAGAAAAACGCCTTGATGGCCTTTAACTCAGCAATAGCACCAAAGAACACTTGATGCCAAGGCGCCAGAAAACGTTGTTGATGGTGAAGTTACCTGCGTTAAAAAAACAATGGTTAGGTTGAGACTCCAAGTGCAGAGTGTATAGTATAGGAAAGACGGTTTTCCCCACAAGGGATGACTCGAGGGTTTATATCGAACTCTCGGGGAATCAGTAGTGAAAGGTTTATCTTCTTATCCTTCCCTTGAGAACCTGCAACAAAGTAAATTGTTTTGTGCCCTCAACCTCACCAAGTGATTGTCAAGCACAAGGTGTGAGAATGATATCAAAATAAAACAAATGCAAAACAATAAGTAAATATGCAATGGTGGTAAATAAATATGCAAGGATGGTGGAAACAATGATGGATGATATTTTTGGGGTTTTTATATGTGAATGCAATGAATAAAAGTGTTTTTGTATTTTCTGATTTTAAAATGGCTGAATGTAGATGATGCTTAAAAGTGGTTGGAAAGTTGTTTCTTATGATTAAAAATGGACCGGGGTTCATGGTTTCACAAATGCACTCTCTCTTTAATGTTGTGGTGGACAATGGAACATAGAAATTGACATATGAGATTGCAACACAAAGTTTTATAACTAGTTACTAATTACATGGGCATCGCGTCCTACCATAGAGATCTTTTGGTTATTAATCTCTCTTATACTCCACTAACATGCGAACTAAATCATAACACCTTAGTATTAAGATAAATCAGAGCATAGCTTTAATCTTTATGACATGAAGTGAAAATAAGAATATGCTAGATCTAGTCATGAGAAGTGGCAATGGTCAACCCACATCTCTGATAGCATGGTATTTTAGTTTATCCCTAGTGAGGTAACAAAGTAAGGTAGGAATACCCAAGTGGATCGCGGAACTTCTCTCACTTTCACCGCACTAGCCACCCCCTCATTACTCCAACTAATGCACACGTTCCCCCACACATGCTCTCATAAACAAGCTTGATCAAAACAAGTAGACAAGAACGGGGTGCATAATATGCATCTACTTTCATAACTGAAACAAAACAATTGCAATCTTCAAACATATATTAACTCATAGAGAGATCCACCACATAGGAATTATATAGATGACCGTAATCACGCTCGGCAGCTCATACGGCGCTAATTAGTGAAGCTCAAGAGAGAGGAGAGATACATAAGTTACTTCCACAAACCCATAGTCCAGGGGTGGACTACTCCCTCTTCATCATGGAGACGGTGGAGACGTTGTTGGGGGAGATGGAGACCACGCCGGCAGCGCTCCGCCGGAGTTTTCCCCCTCCGATCTGCAGGTCCAGGTCTCTGTTTCGGTGTTTCTCTGTTTACGGCCGCCTCCTTGCGATCTACGTCGGGGGGCTATTTTTATAGTCAGTTTTAGGTCAAGACAGAGTCGTGGGCGAAAAAATCGACGGCAACGGAGCCGCGAGGCTCCAGAAGGTGGGCCCCACGCGGCCAAGGAATCTGGCCGCATGGGCCACCCCCTTTCGGTCCTCAGGCCTCCGCTCGTTTGCTTCCTTCGCTCCCAAGTCTTCTTCCTTCATAAAACTGATGCTCGTAAATGTTCAGGTCATTTGGACATCGTTTGGGTAACTGAAACATCAAAATATATAAAATAGGGTTTTCTGCCAGTGCAGGGTTAATTCCAGAAAAATATTGAAACTGTGTAATATTCCCAAAATCATTATAAAATCATGATATAACCCTTATATGATGCAAATATGATTGAAATATGAGAATTATAATGCAAAGTTCATGTATGCATTTTACATGCATCACCATGTCTGTACGTGCTAGGCTCGTCAAGATCTACCGTAGTATTTCATGCATGTGTAATCTAGCTTACACCGTTGTATGTGGACGTTGAATCTATCACACCTGATCATCACGTGGTGCTTCAAAATGACGAACTTTTGCAACGACGCATACTAGGGGAGAACACTTAATTATATTGATATTAATGTGAGAGATCACCTTATCATGCTACCGTCGCGATCAAATCTAAGCAAGCAATAAGGTGCATACAAGGATTAACATCACATGCAATTCAAAAAATTGTGATATGATATGGCCTTTCTTCTTGTGCCTTTGATCTCCATCTCAGAAGCACCGGCATGATCTCCATCACCTCCAGCATTGTGGTGCCTCCACCATGATTATCCATCAACTATTGCAACTACTAGTAATGCTACTCTTAGCGATAAAGCAAAGCAATTACATGATGATTCATTGACACGCAGGTCACATAAAATAATAGACAACCATATGGCTCCTGCCGGTTGCCGTACTCATCGACATGCAAGTCGTGAAAATATTACAAACATGATCATTGCATACATTATCACAAATCACATATTTGGCCATACCACATCACAAACCCTGCAAAAACAAGTTAGACGTCATCTACTTTGTTTATGCAATTTTTACGTTGCTTGGGTCAACAAGATAGAACCGTTCTAATCTACGCAAAACCACAATGGTGATATAATAGTTGCTTATTTTATATCCTTTTTAAAGGCCTTCCGTTGAAAATTGCATCTCACTATAGCAAGAGAAACAGACACCCGCCAGCCACTTATGCAATACAAGTTGCATGTCAATCGTGGAACCGGTCTCTCGTGCGTGGACGAGTAAGGTTGGTCCAGGCCGCTTCAATCCCACCATACCGTCGAGATACAAAGTGCACGTGAGAAGGTAGCAACATAAAATATCAACGCCCACAACTCCTTGTGTTCTAATCGCACCAACATCTACGAATAGATCTAGGCTCTGATACCACTGAAGGGGTCATTGCATAGAAAAGAAAAAAAAAATCCTACGGAACAAGCGGAATAAACCCCAAGGATCTAGATCTACTAGATGCAAGTAGCGAGAAGGAAATTGAATCTTTACCCTTGAAGATTGAACAAATGCGTTTTGTTGGTGCAGGGGTTGGCTAGTCGATCCCCGCAGCTAGACTCGTCTAGTCGCGAGGAGATGTATTATCCTCGAGATCCAATCCGATGAAGTGCAGCAACGGGCAGCACCTCCGTGGTATCCACACGTACAACTCGATGAAGATGTCAACTCCTTGATCCTGCAAGCGAGGTAGACGTGGCCTCGATGATCTCAGCAGCACGACGGTAGTGCCGATGATGATGGTGCCGTAGTCCGTCCAATAGGGCTTCGCCTAAGCCGTGTGAGAGGAGAGGGAGAGGAGGAGGCGCAGCTGCCCTAGGGCATAGGGGTGGTGCGGCTGAGGTGGAGGTGTTGGTGGCGGCAGCCCTCCGGGGAAGAGAGGTGGCGCCGGCTATGGTGGAGGTGGTGCGGCTAGGGTTGGGGTTTAAGGGGGTGCGGCTAGGGAAACTTGGGGTGGCCTCCTTGGCGTGCCGCACCATCCCCTTGTGCCCCCTTATATAGGTGGATGGGGGAGCTAGGGCCGGCCAGCCCTAGGACTCGCTTGCCAAGCAAGCCGAGTCGCGTCCTCCTGGGACGCCTCCTAGGGTTCGCCCCCCCCTTTTCCTTGTGGCCGGATTGGCCCATGTGGGCCTTGGGTGGTGTGGCTGGCCCAAGTGGCTAGCTGCACCCCTTTGGTCCATGTGGGCCTCACACATTAGGTGGGTCCCACTTCTAGACACCTCTAGAACTTTCTAGAACCTTCTGGTACCCTATACAAATATTCCGGAACTTTTCTGATACCTCCGGAAACCACTTTCCTTGTATGAATCTTATTCTCCGGACTCCTATGGAACTCCTCGTGATGTCCATGATCTCATCCGGGACTCCGAATCACTATTCATTCATTCCATCATTTAATTCATCGCTAAACCTAACTTCATCGGAACGTTAAGTGTGTGACCCTACGGGTTCGGGAATGCATAGACATGATCATATCAATAATTAATAGCGGGACCGGGATGCCCATATTAATTCATATATACTCAACGAAACTCTTTCTCGATTGAACCGTGATGCCGGAGATTCAATTAATCTCATATACGATTCCCTTTGTCTCACGATATTTTACTTGTCCGAGATTTAATCGTTGATATCCCCATGTCTAGTTTAATCTTTTTACCGGCAAGTTCTCTTTACTCGTCCATAACATAGGATCTCCGTGATTACAACCTAATCACATGTCTGCAGACTTTATGATGCTATATTATCGAGAAGGCCTGGAGATATCTTCTCCGTCACATGGAGGGACAAATCCCACTCTTGATTCATATCACCCAACAACCCACCGTCGGAGATACCTGAAAGCCACCTTTATAATCACCCAGTTACGAAGTGACGTTTGATGTCCACAAAGTATTCCTCCGGTAGACGGGAGTGATATAATCTCATGGTCTAAGGAAACTATACTTGGCATATATTAAAGTGTTGACAACGAAACTATTGTGACACGATTAATTGTAACTCTTTATAATTTGGGTCATGTCCATCAAGTCATTCTCCCAATGACGTGACTCCGTTATCAAGTGACTATAACAAGTCCATAGTTAGGAAACTCTAACTATCTCTTGATCAACGAACTAGTCCTATAGAGGCTCACTAGGGACTCCTGGTGTTTATATTCCACACATGTATTATGTTTCCATTTAATACAATTATAGCATGGAGAATAAATAATTATCATAAACATGAATATGCTAATAAACCATTTTATTATTGCCTCTAGGGCATATTCCCAACAGCAGCTTTGCGTCGGAGCTATCTATGGCGATAGGAGTCGCTCCAAGTAGGGAAGTGAGCTTCTTCCACAGTTGTTCTTCCTGCTTGCGAAGATCTTACTCGATCTCGATCTGGGATCTATGTCGTTGCTACCCAAAGTCGCTTGTTCCCTGGTGGCAGCGATGTCAACGCTCAGATCTAGAGATTGTCGATCTGCGGCAAAGCGAGCCTAGGACTTGATTGCTTTTCCTACTTTTGTTCTAGGGTTCTCTTTGTAATTTCTAAGCCCCATGATGTAATTTCCTGTTTGCTATGGGGGCTTTTTTCAACATTGTACCCGTCGATTAAGTAATGTTAGTTTCCAGGTCCTTCGGGGCCTATCCCGTTAAAAAAAAAGAATATCGAGGGGTGAGGCACTCTTTGAACTTTGTGAGATGTGCTCTGCCGACCAGCTGCGATGCTCCTCCCTCCCTCTACGGCGGGATATGAGCATCGGCTGCCTTCTCCACTGGCTCCCGTGACTCGGGGGCGGAGGGGGCGTCCGCCGCAGCCGGGGCTTGCCGGACGCTCGCTCGAGATGGTCGGGAGGAAGGTTCGTGGCTCTGATGGATCCGGAGAAGGAATACCAATCTGAATCCGATGAGAGCGGCGAGGGGTCCTCTCCCACCGGAGGCCGGCGCCACTTCTCTTGGGGACCGTGCTAGAGCTGGCCTTTGGCGAGTTGTCTTTCGAAGATGATCGCCGGCCCTCCTCCCCGTGGACAAGATCTACTCCGGCGACGAGTTGCTCCCTGGGAAGGATCCCATCGAGGAATTCCCTCCTCTGCCCTCACGTCCTGGGGGGGATGGAGTGGAACACTAGTGCCTACCCCTCCACCGGAGGTGATGCTGGTTGGTTCGATCTCGGTGTTGCTCGCTTCACCGGACTCCATGGGGAGGACCTCTAGCGCGGCGGCGACGCCGTCACCAGGGAAGGGGTACTCCCCATTCTGACAACGTCTTGGGCCTCTCCGTTGATGATCCGTCTGTGTCTGCGGAGCCGGAGGCCCATCTGTCTCGCCCGCCCAGGCGGGAGACCGGGCCTGGGGAGGACGGATCTGGTCGAGGCCGAGCTCGCCATCTCTCTTGGCGAAGGCCTATCTCAGCAAGTTCATCCTACCAGTATATAACTGGTGGTTGATCATGGTGGGAACACTAGACTTGTCATTAGGGTTCCTCGCCCCCCCTTGCGACGTCAGACACAACCGCCGCCACGCCAAATCCCTAACCCTCATCCTTGATCCATCCATCGGAGAGAAGCTCCGATGGTGTGGATCACACGTTCGCTGGGAGACCCCAAGAGGAAGGTATGATGCAGCAAAACGGCAGTTTTCCCTTGATTACAAAACCAAGGTTATCGAATCCAGTAGGACCTGGAGAAGGTTTAGCGAGGTGTCAATCTACTCTGGCATTTGTAGATCAACACGGACCTGCACACAATCACAAACAAGTACTTTGCCCCAGTGAAAATAGAAAGGTTGTTGATAATTGATATTGACAAGCACTGGCAGAGTTGGCGGGGACAAATCTTCTTATGTGGCTTTAGTGCATTCCCCGGAAACGGCGCAAGAAAACTGCTTGATGGTGTATTGAAAAGAGTTGGGTAGTGCCCCAAGCAAAGGCGGAATTGCAGCTAGTAGCAGTTTTCCCTCGTTTAACGAACCGAGGTTTATCGAACTAGTAGGACTTTGAAATCAACAACGAGGTGAATTTTGAAGATCTCCGGCGCTTAACCTTCAACAGACGTGGACCCGCACACACTCAACCAAATACTTTGCCCCCAATGGCGGAAAGGTTGTCAATCTTTCCGGTCTCGCAGAAAACAAAGCGGTTAATTGTATGATGAAATAGATGAAATAATGGAAAGTGACCAGTGGAGTAATGATGATGAAAAGCAAGTAAATGAGGTTGTAACCAATGTAAAAAGATGGACTGATATTTATGGAGGCGTCACGACAAGGAACAAAGACCGTTGAGTCCAACTGCGTCTTTGTCTAAAAAGTCCACCGTGGGATCGCTATCCAGCCTGTCACCCAATGGTATTAAGTTGCAAGCAACAGACATTTGCATTAAGTAAAATGCATGAAGTGAGCAATACTAATATAAAAAGAGACATTAACACCGTTGTTTTACCCTTAGTAGCAACAGCACACCCTCGCCCTTAGATGTTTCTGTCACTTGTGCCCAGGAACAAAAGGGGGCATGAACCCACTATCTAGCATAAATACTCTCTCTTGGAGATACACACAATCACTTGGCCAAAGTAACTACGCACACTGGAGAGCATGCAAGAACATAACTCAACATATAAGAATCATGCACAATCTGAACATAACTTCATAATCCATCGGATCCCAGCAAACACATCACATAGCATTACAATAGTTGATCTTGACCATGTTAGGCAGCTCACAAGATCATAAGACATGAAGCACAAGAGAGAGAGACTACCAACTAGCTACTGCCATGGACCCGTAGTCCAAGGTGAGACTACTCACAACTCATCCCGGAGGAAGGCATGGCGATGAAGAGCCCTCCGGGATCGATCTCCCCTCTGGCAGAGTGCCGGGATCAGCTTCAGATTGGACCCCGAACTAGGGTTTTTGGTGACGGCGCGTCGGGGTCGAGTTTCTGGAAAATAATGGCCGCCCTCTCGGTTTTAGGTCAAGAGGGATTTTATAGGCGTCGGAGGGGGCCGAGGAGGTGCCCAGGGGGCAGGGGCGGGTCCCACCCGCGCCCCTAGGTGGGCCCGTGGCAGGGGGTCGCCTCTGGCCCCTGGGTGGCCCCCCTGGCTGCCCTTCGACGTGGTGGTGTCTTATTTTGCATAAAAATTCCCCGTAAATTTTGAGGGCAATCCGACGATATTTCCTGTTGTGACTTTTCTGAAATACAAAAACAGCAAAATAGGGAACTGGCACTTGGCATCTTGTCAATAGGTTAGTCCGACAAAATGCATAAAAATGATATAATTGATAGTAAGAACATGTGACAATATCCCAAAACTAGCACGGATCACTCAAAAATTATAGATACATTTGAGACGTATCAGCATCCACAAGCTTAACTCCTACTCGTCCTCGAGTAGGTAAGTGATAACAAAATAATTTTTGATGAGACATGCAACCAACACAATCTTGATCAAGATAGTAATGTAAAGCATAGGATGTGAATGAAGAGATGCAAACAAATTGTCTATAATTGATAGCAAGAAAGCAATGAATAAACAAGTTGAATCATTCAAGCAAAAACCTTTCGTAAATAGTATGATAAAGACATGAAAAAAATGTGACCAACATATTTGACTAATTCACAAGGATAATAATTCCATGACAAAAGTGTTTGAGAATCAACACAAAGGAAGATGTAAGAATTAGCAAAAAGATTCAACTTCCAACGGCTTATCTTATACATAAAGTCAATATAAAGATTTATGTTTAATCTTGACAATGCAATATGCTCAACGATACCCAGGGTCAATACTAGATGTTTGCTTTTGTGGAGATAGAAGGAAAAAGGAAAACTGACTCAACATTAAAAGTAAAAGAAAGGCCCTTCGTAGAGGGAAGCAGGGATTAGTCATGTGCTAGAACTTTTTGATTTTTAAAACAGAAGTAGAACAATTTTGAGACATGCATGCTTTTGTCAACGACTTCACAATAGAGAAGCTATCTAGTCCCTCATAACAAGCAAGGTTTTTTAGACTTGTGAGAGCAACTGGTTTTTAGAGGAGCGAGTACGCTCTTCTTTCTCCTTGGTTCCACCACTGTCCAATGTTTTGAGCTGATTTCTCAGATTTGCATTGCGTGGAGGAGAATGGCGAGTTATGTTTATATTTTTGCTTAAGCTGCTCTCGGGTTGATTCAAGTGAAGACGTAATCCATCGACACCGGGTGAAAAGGGGGCAAATGCCCTTGCTCGTCACAAGTTATATCTAGCTCTCTACTGCTCCCTCATGAGCTTTAAAACAGAGGCACAAAAAGAAGTATTTTGAATTTTTAAAGGTAGCACATGAAAAATTTACTTGGAATGGCAAGAAATACCATGCATAGGTAGATATGGTGGACTCAGCTGGCAAGAAACTTTGGCTTTGGGGATTGGATGCATGAGTGAACCATACACTCAGTACGAATTTTTAGGCTTAGCAAAAAGGGTGTTTGAAGCAAACATCTAATAATAACCGGTAACAGAACAACATATGACATTTACCAATCATAACCATAAAAACTCTACACTGTCTCCCTTGTTGACCAAACAAATCTTTTGATGGAAAGATTAGCTCTATGAATTAACAACTGCGAAAAACCACACAATTTCAAGCTTTCAACCATATTTCTATACTAATCAATTCCACTCAAATAACCAGCAAGTTTAAGCATTTAGCTTAACATCTCAAAACAATTGAGAAGCATCAAGTATCCACACAATGATCTACAAGACTATGCAGGCTTTTCATTTTATTCTAATATCACACAAACAGCATTTAGTCGCTTTGACAATTCAAGCAATTTTTCAACAACAACTCTCCAACAAGTATAAGTGAAGAACATGAGAGTTTAACATAACAACTAGCAACTCTAAATAAGATAAAAGCTAAAAGCGAGAGCTTATTAGCAAACAGACAGTTGCTAAGAATACTCAAAAGATATAAGCGAAGCAAAGGAGTATTCAAACGAAAAAGCGGAGCGTGTCTCTCTCCCACACAAAGAAAGCTAGGATCCAACAAGATATGACCAGAAAAAATACAAACAAAACTGAAAGTAAAAAGACGCTCCAAACATAGCACATAATATGTAAAGTGATAAAAACGAAGTTCAACGAAGA